>OX422223.1:133322450-133745767 GCA_949130495.1 Sambucus nigra
ACTTCTTGTTGATAAATTGCAATGGTAGTTGTGTATTTAGAAGATTTGGGCAAATGTTAGGTTTTTATATATATATTGATGTTTAATCACTAGATCTTGTTGTATATATGATTTAAATGGGTTATGTGGGTTGTTGAGGTGTAGAAATGTTGTAGGTATGTTGCAGATTGATGAGTATGTAAGAGAGGTAAGAAAAAGGAGTTTAGGCTTTGGGTTTTATCTTGTAGAAGAAGAGGGATTCTTGGGTCTGCTAAGCACGGTCGGTCACTGTCCCAGGACCGATCGACCGGTCCTTCGGGGGAGAGCCTACTTCTTTCCCACATAAGTATGAATTTTGAGCGCGGTCGACCAGACCCTCAGAAATGAGCTTTCTGCATTTCCTCCTAGGCTAAATCCTTGAGACGCGGTCGACCGCGATCTCCGAACCGATCGACCGGTCCCCTATTTTTCACTCTCTAAATCCTATTTCTTTCTAGCTTCTTTCTTTTAAGATAAGGAATTAGGAACCTTCTTAATTGAAGTAAAACTAAAGTATTAGAGTCTAGCTATGGTGTATTTAGAAACCTAAGTTAGAATGAGAGTTGGAGTTTAAATTTGGGTAAGTGGTTAGGTAATTTAGAGAGAGATAAATGATTCTCTTATAGAATATAATAGTTTAGACCTAGGAAGGATTAGAATGACTTAATGTGGATTTCTACGATTTGAGAGAAGAATATCATTTCATAAGGGGTTATAGAAGGCATGTTATTTATGGATATTTGTATTGAGAGATAATTATACGTTGAGACTTAATGAAGATATTCAACGCTTGTGGCTCCGGATAAAATATGATGTATATGTTAAAATGAATTTTAAAATTGTGAATGATAAATTGATATATACACACCTCTCTAAATGCTAACATAAGGGAAGTACGCGTATGAGGTGAAGTCCCCTAGCTAGTGAATGTAGGGTGAATATAGTTCTCGTCCATATGACCGGTTATTATGTATTGTGTGATTATTGTTTGAAGTGAGATAATTTCGGGTGTGGTTATGACTCACTGTTGAAGGTATATGGCCAGTTCCCGACGTTGAGTTGTAGGATGCCCAGGTTGTCTTGTACGATAGGCACTGGAAGATGATAGTAATTTAACGGCGCGTCCAGTGGGGAAACTCGGAAGGATGGTCTTCGAATCCTTATATATTGTGTAATATAACTATTCTTATTAAAGTGGAACCTTATTGAAGATACCGCACTTTATGAGATAAATTGATTTGAATACGTTTTCTAATAAGATATGGAAAGGTGAAATGAAATTGGGTACAAAGGAAATGGAATCTCTTAAATAATACTTTCTTTATATTCTCCATCATAAATGATTATGTTCATGGTCATTATAATTGTGTAGATTATGCTTTTAGATTAAGAGATAAGATCCCTTATCATTATTATGGTGATAGAAATAAATATATTAATGATTATTAAATTGTTCATAATTGTCTTGCACTTTGTTCACTTGGTAATCATATTAAACCAGGGCCTGACCCATTTCTATATCTCTATTTTGTATGAATCTTATATTCGCTCAGGTGTTCCACCGCAAGGACGCCCGTATTGACCTTTCCATTCCAGAGTCTTGGAGTTGTAACTCTTTGCGGGTGTTATGGGATATTTGATGTAGACGCCTCAATCCGTTTTGTATTCTAGTTATGATCGGTTGCACAATTTGAGGGTGTTGCCCAAGTTTTGTACTTGTATTATGTTTGGGATATTATACATTAATACTCAGTGTAACTAAATTGTATGATCTGTCAACAGACAACTTTTTTGGTTGTTTTGTTGTATGGATATTGTATGATTATCTGTATTTATTTCGTATTCACCTTCTTTTCAATTTTGGATTGTTTAAATGCTTTCCTTAAATTACTAAAACAAAAATTTTGACAATCCATTTTTCTAAAATATTGGATGGTTATCTCGTATACTTAGTGTACTATTGTGATACTGAGAATGGACCATTTGGGATTCCTATAATTATTGGAGTATCGGGCTGGCCACTTCTTATTTTAATAAGCGGTGTGTCACAAGCATCGCCCCATACCATCTTCTTCAACGGATCAGAACTTCCATTAAAGGAAAATGTTTAATCTTATAAAGATTCAATGCATATAGTATCCATGGTAGTTTATATTGAAAGAAATAACCATGAATAATTGATATTTCATAAATTTGGATAATTGAATCATGATTATGGGTAAGTTTTACATGTAGATAAATTTCTGGAACCATTGGAAAAACAAAATTATAGTCTAAGCGTTAGAAATTACGGATTAAATCAAAGGATTATGATGTTCTTGAATACAATTTGAGGAACTAGGGTTCTTGAGAAATATTCATGAATTAATCCAAGAAATCGATGCCCCATGATGATTTTATGATTCTTATACATTAGAAATCATGTAATTATGTTAGTAGAACATTTAATATCATTGATTGGGAGTTTAATATGATTAAATTGAGGATTTGAGGTTGAAAATGGGAGAAACCCGTAAGAACACATCTGCAGATTTTTGATACCTGTACGTGCGACTCGATTCGGACCAAGCCGAATCGGTTCGACTTCCCAGAATTTGTTTCCTTTCCCTTTTTGTTTAGAATTTTTGGGAAATGTTCAGGATTTAATCATGGACTTTAATTTTAAACATATTAGGAGTATTTAAGAATAACAATAGTCCTATATTGTAATTTGGGTTTAGTTCCATGAGAACGAATTAAGGGCTAAACTTAATTGGGTTCAATCGAGAGAAATACCTAAATTGGAGAGAAGTTCTAATCCTAGAAATTCAAGGGAATATGATAACTTAGAGAAGTAGCATATAAGTGAGTTGCTTATTGATATTACGTTAGGAAATGAAGGAGACACTTTTAGTGGCGAGAATTACCCGGGAGCATACGAAGAGAGCAGTATTGTATTTCATTAACATGTAGGATATTCGTGATATAGAATACTAAGTACAAAACATATTCTATGGGATGTGTGTACACCTATATTAAAGAGAGAGATTTATGTACTAAGGTTGTGTGAATACCTATGTGTGATTGATTGATTGTGTGTATGACATACCTACTATACTTGCTATCACAGGTGGTCTTAGAAAGGGGACATTCTTATCTTCATGAGCCTTCGGGGGGGCGGGGGAGGGGGTAGATTGGTGCCTCATATTATAGGTCTGGGAAAGACTTATCGGTGAGTTTATAAGTTTGCGGTCATGTGGGTTCATAGGTATGTGCGTATTCCATATGGCTGGGAACTATGTTCGCCTCCAATATGTGTGATTTGTATTGATACGGTTCCGTAGTGATTTGAAACTCGTAATCCTTATGTACGTGATGTACCAAGATTTGATAGTAGAGTGCATGCACACTAGAGGCTTAGACCTTTGGGGTGTTGTATTAGCAGATATATATGATAGTGATTTATATAGTTACACGTGTGATTATTCTACTGTGTTTCTCAGTAGATGATAAAAATTACAACATCTTATATTAATTAATAATGTGAAAACTTGAATGAGTAATGAGGTAGTTGAATTCGATTTGATTAATATTGAAAATGCAAGTTGTATTATTCGGGTATTACGGATGGGCATAATGACTTAGGCATTATAATAAGGGACTCAATTTAAATTACATATGTGGGATAGCATAATAAGGATGGGTTAGGAGCTTACGTTAGGCATGCACATTAGTTGAGAGGTGAGAATCTCAAGTGAGGGCATGTGGAACTAATATGTATATAATATTTACTGTTTTTAAAATATTTTCAACTCGGGTTCTGGCCCATTTTCTTCCAAATCTATTTTGGTTTTGTAAAAACCTTTTAGGTGCCCATCCACATGGACGCCAAGCATAGGAGTTCTTATCAGTGGGCGTGTTGTAGGTTATGTGGAAGTTACAAGACCTCAGTTCTAGATGCCTCCATACCTATCTTTGATTCTTTTCGAGTAATTTACTTCAGTCAGGCATGTTGCCCATCATTATTCAGATGAATCCAGAGATACAGATTGCAGAGATTTATTATATTTCAGTTGTTGGGTTTTATTTCATTTCAGACTATTATATTTAGGATTTAGACAGGAAATTTTTATTCCAGACGCAGTTACTTCTTTATGACATTTTCTTTCTATAAGATTGTTTATTTGAATGGTGGATGTTTAGTTAATTATTTATTTGTTTCTATGTTAATTTCAAATATAGAATTTGACACCAGACTTCTTAACTACTAGGTCATTAGTAATTAACCTAATAATTTTCGATAGTGACGCTAATACGGAACCAACTGAATATTTTGTTATAAATTTAATAAAGGACTGAACCAACTTGTCGTGACACCCCGACTATTTAAATATCGGGTATCTAGTCCTTTATTCAAATTTGTACAACATGCCAAGTTGGTTCAATACATAGCATCACTGTCGAAAACATTTTCATTATAATTACTAGCCACCTAATATTTAAAAAGTGAGTTGTCAATTTTGAATTAAATCTGATTAACATGACATCCATTTAAATTATGAAATACTGATATCACAACCACATCACAATCGCAAATAAATAATGATGTAATAAACTAAATTTAGAGGAATACACCTCACAACAATCCAAATACTGAAGTAATAAATACATGCCTGAATCATTAAATTTAATTACAACCCAAAAATAAAACTCAGTAAATGAGATGTATCTAAAAGAAATGGGGAGACATGCCCTACCGATGAGTAAATCTGAAATAGAGGGTCAAGATCGAAAGTGGAGGCGCCTACTGTCAAGGTCCTGTAACTTCCACAGCAGCTACAGTACGTCATCGGAATGGAACTGTGACACCCCGACTAATTAAATACCGGGTAGCTACTCCTTTATTAAATTAATACAAAATGCCAAGTTGGTTCAGTTAATAGCATCACAGTAGAAAACATTTTTATGATTACTAACCACCTAGTATTTAAAAAGTAAGATGCCAATTTTAAATTAAATCTGATTAACATGCGATAAAAGAAATATAAGAGAATAACATCACCATTCACAATAAAATCTCAATAAGGTAACCAACAAACAATAAAGAGTCTGGAGGAAATACTCCTCACAACAATCCCACAACTGAAATAATAAAACAAGTCTGAATCCTGAATTAATTACAATCCACAGTCTGAATAACGAAAATAGGAAATGTCTCTAATAGAAATGGGCGACATGCCCTACAAATGATGAAAACTGAATAGAGTCAAGACAAAATAAGCGTCTACTAGCAAGGTCCTGTAACTTCCACGAGCAGCTACAGCTCGTCACCTGAATAGAAATCTTATGCATGGTGTCCTTGTGGTTGGGTACCTAAAAAGTTTTTACAACAAAAAAAATAGATTTGAAAGCAAACGGGTCAGATCTTGAAAGTGGAGAGTATTTTAAAAATAGCAAGTGTTTTAATGACATTAAAACAATGAATGCAAAATACATGTTAGGACGTGCACTCACATGAAATACTCACCTCTCGACTAATTGTGCACTCCTAACGTAGCATACCCATCTAAGTGACATTTATATCTAGCTAAACCGTCATAAGTTCTACCCTTTTCTACTCGATTCCCAATATACATTCTAATGTTATCAATTAAATATAGGGCTTTACTTAAACTCGGATTCTCAATAATTAGCAATACAATTCACTGCAGGTTATTCCTTTTTTATTTTCTCAAAGTGTTACCATAATTATACTCACAATATCAACATGAAGGTTCTCATTATTTAAGCGTATATTATTCACGTCATAAATATACAATACAAGCACCCCGAGACTAAGCTGCGGTGCACACATACTCTGCTATCCATCCCGGTACATCACGTACATAAGGATCACGCATTCTGAATCTCTCAGGAATCGTTCTCAGATAACAACAATCACAATCAATGGAGGGGAACATAGTCACATCACGTGGGTCACGCACATACCTACGCTCCCACGATCAGCAGACTTATTAACTTTCCAATAAGTCCTTCTCTGACCTATGTCCTCGAGGTACCAATCTAAATCCCCCCCGTAGGCACACAAAAGTAAGATGGCCCTAAGCGAACGCAAACCTCCCGTGATAGCAAGTATGGTAGGTATGTCATACACATAAAATCATATATACTAAGCATGCACACTTCTTAGTAATTACCATAATTATTAGTGGTATACTTCTCATTCTCATACCAACTTATAATGTTACACCATTCATATATCCCCGGTTAATACAAATATATAAGTCGTCAAAAATCCTCATATCGTATATAGTCACTAGCGTCCTAATCCACAAATATCATTTCGTTCAAATCGCACTTCTATGTTTCACTCCTCAAAATATCCCAAATCTCCCAATTATACCAAATAGTTAACAAGGGAAGGTTATCTCTACAATTAAATAAGGTCACGGGACACTAGAAATCAAATCAGGCCAAAAAGGCCATTCTGTCAACTCGTTAGAAGTCTCGTTCGAACGAGGTCGTTCGAACGAGAGTTCGTTCGAACGAAGTGGTCATCTAACAAGATCTTGTTCGAACGAAAGTCATCGAACGAACATCCCACTCATTAGAAGTCATACTGTCAACTCGTTAGAAGCTCGTTCGAACGACCTGGGCAGGTCTTCTAACGAGGTGACAGTTTCGAGACCAAAATTTCTAAATTCGTTTTTCCTCCAACTTTCTCTCCTCAAAACTCATCCAAAAATTATCCCAATAGTGTTTTAAGGTTCCTAATCATTCCTAAACATACTTAGGTCGTATTTTAACATATTTATGGGGTCAAGTCTCCCTAAACAACACCCAATTATCAAATCTCCCCATATTCCCCCAACCCTTATGAATATGAACCCTATAAAATTAAAGTCATCAATATCCACAATTAAATCCGTTTTTGTAACATGAAAGTTTTATTTCCAACAGTATAATCATCCAAACACAATTCTACATACAATCTCTTTATCAAAACACGAGTTTCTAATTCCAATTTCATGGGTTTTTACAAATCTCCCAATACAATGCAATTATATCAATTTCTAAGCATGGAAGAAGCATTAGCTTGAAATTAATGTAATTAAACCACTTGCCTTGGATTATTCTCGGAATTTGGTGTTGAATGTTGAAGGTTGCCCTATCTCTTTCTCTCCCAAGGTTGAAGGTTGAAGATGGAGGTTAAGGTTTTCTCTTTGGAACCTTTTCTAACTTCCTCCTCTAACTCCTGTTGCCCTCTAATCACTTAATTGTTGGTAATGGGTTAGTGGGTTATTAAATTACCTATTTTTAATTCCCAAAATTCGTTGGTCATAAATCCCCAATTTTCAAAATTACCAAAATACCCTTTTAAGTTGCCGGTATGGCCCAATAATGCCCCGGGACCCAAACTAAACCCCCGGCTAGTGTTTTCTGACTATTTCGACCCTTCCGGACACGTTGGCGCACTCAAAATGACCATACGATTGATAAAAATAAAATTCACTTTTTAATTTAAATAATTATATTCTTGACGCGACTGTCACGCGCGTCCCAACAAAATTTCCCAAATTGTCGTATTTCAATCTCGTGATAATTTCAATAGTTTCAATATTCATATAACATCATATGAATACACATTATAATCAAATACCAACTCACATCTCGTTAGTATTTTATCCGGATTAATTCTCAATTAATTCCCATTTTAATTTAATTAAACCCACAATTAAATATCACAAAAATACGGGGTATTACATACTTCCCCCCTAATAACAGAATTTCGTCCCGAAATTCTGAACTAGAAAGTACCTGGTAAGAATAACTCTGGATAACGTTCGCGCATCTCATCCTCGCGCTCCCATGTGGACTCCTCGGCATTATGATGCCGCCACTGAACACGTACTAACGGAACTATCTTTGACCGCAGTTTCCTCTCACTTCGGTCCAAAATAGCAATCGGCCCCTCCTCGTAGGAGCTATCAGGCTGGAGATCGATGTCCTCCAAAGCAATGTGAGAATGAGGCAAATCGTCCCTAAGATATTTTCTTATCGAGGAAATATGAAACACATCATGAATCCTGTGCAAATGTTCTGGTAACCCAAGTCTATATGCAACAGACCCAATCCGCTCGATGATAGGAAATGGTCCCACGTATCTCGGTGCCAACTTCCCCTTCTTACCAAATCGCATAATTCCCTTCATAGGAGATACTCTGAGTAAAACCTAGTCCCCCACTTGGAACTCCCTGAAGAATCTCTTCGCATCAGCGTAGCTCTTCTGCCGATCCTGAGCTACCCGAATGCGACTCCGTATCAATTCTATCCTCACCGAAGTATCCTAAATCACTTCTGGCCCAAGTAGTTTGTTGTCCCCCACCTCCAACCAACATGCTAGGGAACGACAAGGTCTACCGTACAACACCTCAAATGGAGCCATGCCAATGGTGAACTGGTAGGAGTTGTTGTAAGCAAACTCCACCAGTGGAAGATACTGCTCCCATACACCCCCAAAATCAATGATGCACATACGCAACATATCCTCCAACATCTGGTTTGTATGCTTGGTTTTCCCATCGGTCTGCGGGTGATACGCCGTACTCAACCGCAATTCCGTGCCCATGTCCTCCTGAAAACTCTCCCAAAACTGTGAGACAAATATCTTGTCTCTGTCAGACACGATATTTAGGGGCACACTGTGAAGTCTCACTATTTTTGCAATAAAGAGCTGGGCATACTGTCCCGTAGTGTAGTCGGTCCTTACGGGTAGAAAATGAGCGACTTTGGTCAACCTGTCCACAATTACCCAAATGGAGTCGTGACCCCTCTGTGACGTAGGTAACCCCGTGACAAAGTCCATGGATATGCTCTCCCACATCCACATCGGGACCTCTAATGGTTGTAGAAGTCCTACCGGTCTCTGATGATCCACTTTTACCATCTGACAAGTGGCGCATTTAGAAACAAACACGACAATATCTCTCTTCATCCCGCTCCACCAATACTGACGTCTCATATCTTGGTACATTTTTTCCCCACTGGGATGTACCGCGAACCGTGAGCCGTGCGACTCTGCCATCACCTCGTGTCGCAATTCCTCCCCTTCCAGAACTACCAGTCTCCCATTAAAGCGTAATCCCCCGTCTGAGCTAACGATATAGGACTCGGCTCCCTGTGCTAATAATCTAACTATATGCTCCTGACAGAACGAGTCATCTGCTTGTGCCTTTACCACTCTCGTGACAATTTACAGTGTAACAGTCATCACCGACATGAATGATCGGGCCACTGCATCCTGGTGTCCCAACTCCTTCCACTTTGCCTTCCACACCCCTGCCACTTCATCTACTGGCCTACGACTCAACACGTCTGCTACCATGTTAGCCTTCCCCGGGTGATATTGGATATCAAACTGATAGTCCTTCACAAACTTAAGCCACCTCCGTTGCCGCATAGTCAACTCCTTCTATGTGGATAGGTACTGTGGGGACTTGTGGTCCGTGAACAATCGAAACTTCTCCCCCAAAAGATAGTCTCCAAATCTGAAGGGCAAATACCACTGCCGCTAACTCTAAGTCATGGGTGGGGTGATTCTTCTCGTGAGGCTTAAGCTTACGGGAAGCATAAGCTATGGCCTGACTCTCCTGCTGCAATACACCTCCAAGTCCTTACAAGGACGCATCGGTGTAAACTAGATACTCAACTCCCGGTCTCGGCAATGCTAACATAGGTGCTGAGGTTAACTTGTCCTTCAACTCATCGAATGCCAACTGACAGGCATCACTCCAAATGAACGTCACACCTTTACGAGTCAGATGTGTCAAAGGACCCGCTATTTTTGAGAAACCTTGAATAAACCTCCTGTAGTATCCTGCTAGGCCCAAGAAACTACGGATCTCAGTCGGTGTCATGGGTTGTCCCCACTCCCTCACCGCGGATACCTTTCCCGAATCAACAGATATCCCCCGATCGAAAATAATATGCCCTAAAAACTGAACCTCCTTCAGCCAAAACCCGCACTTCTCATACTTTGCATACAGCTCGTTCTGACGTAGCGTCTGTAAAACCTGCCTCAAATGCTCGACATGCTCCTCCTCTGTCTGGGAGTAAACCAGAATATCATCAATAAAGACAATGACGAACTGGTCTAGGAACTCTCTGAACACCCTATTCATCAAGTCCATAAACACGGCTGGAGCATTGGTCAAACCAAAAGGCATAACCCGAAACTCGTAGGAACCATATCTCATTAAGAAAGCATTCTTCGAGACGTCCTCTTCCCTGATATGCAACTGATGGTATCCTGATCACAAATCAATCTTTGAGAAGAAATAAGCTCCTCTCAGCTGGTCGAATAAGTCATCGATTCGGGGCAACGGATACTTATTCTGTATCGTGACCTTATTCAACTGCCGGTAATCTACACACAACCTCAACGATCCATCCCTTTTATTTACGAACAACACAGGGGAACCCCACGGCGAAGTACTCCTCCGAATAAACCCCTGACCCAATAACTGCTCAATCTGATCTCGTAACTCTCTCATTTCAGCTGGGGCCATACGGTAAGGTGCGTGGGCAATAGGCTGAGTGCCCAGCGTTAAATCGCTCACAAAAACTATCTCTCTACTCGGAGGTAATCCAGGTATATCCTGAAATACATCGGCAAACTCTCGAATAATCAGAATCGAATCAAGCAGTATCACCACTTCCTTAGAGGTCTCCTCCTCTATATAGTACAAATGAGTGGACGATCCTCCCTCAGGACGAGGCATCACCACTAAAAACATCTCTTGCCCAGGAATGGAAAAGATAATACTCCTACTAAAACAGTCAATCATGGCTCGGTACGCAACTAGCCAATCCATACCAATAATGGCATCATACTCGGTCATCTCTAACACTAACATATCCGTGGGTAAAGTAAACCTCCCGATCTATATACCCACACCTCTACATACAAGGGAAATCATAGAACCCCTACTCAGCGATGAATCTACACAGGTAACCGTACTCTCGGCAGTGTCTAACAACCCAATGGTGCGTGCAAATCTCATAGAAATGAAACAGTGTGTGGCCCCCGTGTCAAACAAAATACGCCCCATAGTCCCCTGAATAGAGAACATACCCTCAACGACTGGTGGATCCTGCAGGGCTGCGGCATGCTGGAGCTGATACACTCGCCCATACTGAAGCTGTCCCTGCTGAACTGGGACCGCTGGAATGGGTGGTAATGCTGCCATCTGTGGCGGTGCTGGGAAGGCGGCGGGAAACATAGGCCTCTGCGGCTCCTGTCGAGCACCCTGCTGCTGCTGCTGCGGGGCCCTGCCTCTATCAGGACAATCCTGGCATTTATGGCCAGTCTTTCCACAAACATAACACTTCCCCGGGAAGTTTCCCCCTCGCTGTCCCGGCTGTCCTCGGCCCTGGTGGCAGTTACCATTCCTCCCCTGGTCGTGCTGGCCCTGCTGAATCTGCTGCTGACCATTCTGACCCTACTGGCCCTGATGGCCATTCGGACCCTGATGGCCCTGCCTAAAACCTCGCTGCCCGTGCCTGAAATTCCCCGATTTGAACCTCTTATGATCCCCCTGCTGGGAACCCTGGTCACCCTGCCTCTGCCCCTGAGTAGATTGTGCCCCACTAGCACCATTTCCTCCAGTCCTGCCCTGATGGCTGGACTCTCCTGATCTCTTTCTCTCAGCCATGTGAAAGTGGTGATCCTGGCAGTGTAACAGTGCAGCATTAACCACGTCAGAATAAGTGGCCAACGAGAGGTTCCCCAATAAATGCTGACGGATTCTCCATGTCAATCCATCTGTAAACTTCTGGATCTTCTTCTCCTCTGTCGGTATCTCATCTGGAACAATATTCAGAAGATTAGTGAATTCGGCCTCATACTTGGCCTCTTTCCCTGCTGCTTGAAGCTCATCAACTTCCTTCTCATCTCCGTGTGAACAGCTGACGGAAAATATTTGCTGTCGAACCGCACCCAAAACTCCTGTATCGTGAGAGTATCACTCTCCTCCACGGTGGTAATAGACTCCCACCACTGCAATGCAGATCCCACTAGCTTGAAAGTAGCTAGTACCTGCTTCTGAACATCGGTGCACTCATACATCCTCAAGTGCCTCTGAATGTCTTTCCTCCACTGACTTGAAACCACAACATCGGAGCTACCTACGAACTCCGGCGGGTGCACTTTCTGAAAAGCATCACGTACACGTTCCCAAGAGGATGGGAATGCATGTGCCTGAACTGGCGCGGCTACTGGCGCCTGGGGTGGTACTGCTGTACAACTGCTAGAGCGGCATTTATTGCTTGGGCTACAATGGCTACAACCTCAGCAGCATTCATGGTGCCCTGTACTGGTGCTGGCTGGGGCTCTGGCTTTGCATCCCTAGGAACCCGTGGTGCACGTCGTGGAGGCATCTGAAATAAGAGTAAGGTCTATATGTTCGCAGTTATAAACCCAAAATAGCTGAAGAGCGAAGCATACATAAAAGAATACAAGAGTCCTAAAATATAGGGCTCTACATCAAAGAAAGCTCAGCCGAAACATAATAAGCTGTACAGATCCTAAAGGACACTAGAACCTGATGCTCTGATACCACTTGTGACACCCCGACTAATTAAATACCGGGTAGCTACTACTTTATTAAATTAATAAAAAATGCCAAGTTGGTTCAGTTAATAACATCACTGTCGAAAACATTTTTATGATTACTAACCACCTAGTATTTAAAAAGTAAGATGCCAATTTTAAATTAAATCTGATTAACATGCGATAAAAGAAATATAAGAGAATAACTTCACCATTCACAATAAAATCTCAATAAGGTAACCAACAAACAATAAAGAGTCTAGAGGAAATACTCCTCACAACAATCCCACAACTGAAATAATAAAACAAGTCTGAATCCTGAATTAATTACAATCCACAGTCTAAATAACAGAAATTGGAAATGTCTCTAATAGAAATGGGCGACATGCCCTACAAATGATGAAAACTGAATAGAGTCAAGACAAAAGAAGCGTCTACTAGCAAGGTCCTGTAACTTCCACGAGCAGCTACAGCTCGTCACCTGAATGGAAACCTTATGCATGGTGTCCTTGTGGCTGGGTACCTAAAAGGTTTTTACAACAAAAAAAATAGATTTGAAAGCAAACGGGTCAGAGCCCGAAAGTGGAGAGTATTTTAAAAATAGCAAGTGTTTTAATGGCATTAAAACAATGAATGCAAAATACATGTTAGGACGTGCACTCACATGAAATACTCACGTCTCGACTAATTGTGCACTCCTAACGTACCGTACCCATCTAAGTGACATTTATATCTAACTAAACCGTCATAAGTTCTACCCCTTTCTACTCGATTCCCATTATACATTCTAACATTATCAATTAAATAGAGGGCTTTACTTAAACTCGGATTCTCAATAATTAGCAATACAATTCACTGCAGGTTATCCCTTTTTTATTTTCTCAAAGTGTTACCATAATTATACTCACAATATCAACATGAAGGTTCTCATTATTTAAGCGTATATTATTCACGTCATAAATATACAATACAAGCACCCCGAGACTAAGCTGCGGTGCACACATACTCTGCTATCCATCCCGGTACATCACGTACATAAGGATCACGCATTCCGAATCTCTCAGGAATCGTTCTCAGATAACAACAATCACAATCAATGGAGGCGAACACAGTCACATCACGTGGGTCATGCACATACCTATGCTCCCACGATCAGCAGACTTATTAACTTCCCAATAAGTCCTTCTCTGACCTATGTCCTCGATGTACCAATCTAAATCCCCCCTCCGTAGGCACACAAAGGTTAGATGGCCCTAAGCGAACGCAAACCTCCCGTGATAGCAAGTATGGTAGGTATGTCATACACATAAAATCATATATACTAAGCATGCACACTTCTTAGTAATTACTATAATTATTAGTGGTATACTTCTCATTCTCATACCAACTTATAATGTTACACCATTCATATATCCCCGATTAATACAAATATATAAGTCGTCAAAAATCCTCATATCGTATATAGTCACTAGCGTCCTAATCCACAAATATCATTTCGTTCAAATCGCACTTCTATGTTTCACTCCTCAAAATATCCCAAATCTCCCAATTATACCAAATAGTTAACAAGGGAAGGTTATCTCTACAATTAAATAAGGTCACGGGACACTAGAAATCAAATCAGGCCAAAAAGGCCATTCTGTCAACTCGTTAGAAGTCTCGTTCGAGCGAGGTCGTTCGAACGAGGTCGTTCGAACGAAGTGGCCATCAAACGAGATCTCGTTCGAACGAAAGTCATCGAATGAACATCCCAGTTGTTAGAAGTCAAACTGTCAACTCGTTAGAAGCTCGTTCGAACGACCTGGCAGGTCTTCTAACGAAGGGACAGTTTCGAGCCCAGAATTTCCAAATTCGTTTTTCCTCCAACTTTCTCTCCTCAAAACTCATCCAAACATTATCCCAACAGTGTTTTAAGGTTCCTAATCATTCCTAAACATACTTAGGTCGTATTTTAACATATTTATGGGGTCAAGTCTCCCTAAACAACACCCAATTATCAAATCTCTCCATATTCCCCCAACCCTTATGAATATGAACCCTAGAAAATAAAGTCATCAATATCCACAATTAAATCCATTTTTGTAACATGAAAGTTGTATTTCCAACAGTATAATCATCCAAACACAATTCTACATACAATCTCTTTATCAAAACATGAGTTTCTAATTCCAATTTCATGGGTTTTTACAAATCTCCCAATACAATGCAATTATATCAATTTCTAAGCATGGAAGAAGCATTCGCTTGAAATTAACGTAATTAAACCACTTTCCTTGGATTATTCTCTGAATTTGGTGTTGAATGTTGAAGGTTGCCCTATCTCTTTCTCTCCCAAGGTTGAAGGTTGAAGATGGAGGTTAAGGTTTTCTCTTTGGAAACTTTTCTAACTTCCTCCTCTAACTCTCGTTGCCCTCTAATCACTTAATTGTTGGTAATGGGTTAATGGGTTATTAAATTCCCTATTTTTAATTCCCAATATTCGTTGGTCATAAATCCCCAATTTTCAAAATTACCAAAATACCCTTTTAAGTTGCCGGTATGGTCCAATAATGCCCCGGGACCCAAACTAAACCCCCGGCTAGTGTTTTCTGACTATTTCGACCCTTCCGGACACGTTGGCGCACTCAAAATGCCCATACGATTGATAAAAATAAAATTCACTTTTTAATTTAAATAATTATATTCCTGACGTGACTGTCACGCGCGTCCCAACAAAATTTCCCAGATTGCCGTATTTCAATCTCGTGACAATTTCAATAGTTTCAATATTCATATAACATCATATGTATACACATTATAATCAAATACCAACTCACATCTCGTTAGTATTTTATCCAGATTAATTCTCAATTAATTCCCATTTAATTTAATTAATCCCACAATTAAATATCACAAAAATACGGGGTATTACAGGAACTCCTATACTTGGTATCCTTGTGGCTGGGCACCTAAAAGGTTATTCAAAAATAGATTTGAAAGAAAACGGGTCAGATCCCGATTGTGAAAACAGTTTAAAAATAGCAAGTGTTTAATAACATTAAACATTGAATATAAAGTACATGATAGTTTGTGCACTCACATGAGTTCCTCACCTATCAACTAATTGTGCACTCCTATCGTACTCGTACCCATTCTAGTTATTCTCATATCTAACTAGTACAATACAAAATCTAACATTATTATACGATTCACAATTTAATTCCGATATTTTCATTTAACTAGTGAGTTTTACTTTTCTTCACAGTTTCCCATATTAGTAATTCTAATTACTAGAGATCTTCCATTTTATCTTTACAAAATGTTGCTATTATTTATACTCACATTTATACATGACGGATCATTTCAATTAACATTATATTATTCTCATCATCAATATACAATACTAGCACCCCGAGATTAAGCTGCGGTGCACACATACTCTGCTATCCAATCCCGGTACATCACGTACATAAGGACCATGCATTACGAATGTCTTAGGAATCGTTCTCAAATAGCAACAATCACACATAATGGAGGCGGAAATAGTTCCCATCACATGGGTCACGCACATACCTACGCTCCCATGATCAGCAGACTTATTAACTTCTTAATAAGTCCTTCTCTGACCTATGTCCTCGAGGTACCAATCTAAATCCCCCCCGTAGGCACACAAATATTAGATGGCCCTGATAGAACGCCGATCTCCCATGATGGCTGTTACAACCCTCGATTTTTGGAGACTAAGAAATTAAATTTGGGGAAAATAAAATTTAATTAAATTGGAGAATTTCAAAATTTGGGAACTTAGGCCCAAAAATAGAGAATATTTCAAAGTATTCCGGATGATATTTTTGAGGGTACCATCGATCCCGGAAGGGTCGAGATAGTCAAAATGACTGTCATTGGGTCTTATTTCGGCTCCGAAATGTTTTTAAGTTATTTTGACTTGAATTGGAGTAAACGAGTCATTTAAAGTGTGTATTAACATTTAAAATTGGGATTTTGTTTTAAAGGATTTGGAGGCTTACGGATGAAGCCATTTCTCATTTGAGAGAAAGAGAGAAAAAGCCCTAGATTGAGAAAGAAGAAAGGAAGAAGAAGAAAGGAAGAGAGAGAGGAAGAAAAGCTTGGAGATTTTCGGCCCAACCGCGGCATCGAGGACGATCCAACCTCTACAAATTTGAGGCAAGTGTTTAATCTTGCTAAATAGATATTTGTGTATTTCATTTCATAATTTGTGGGTTAAAGAAATGGATTTTTAGGTATTAATATCAAAACCTAGATTTTTAGGTTTAAATCTTGAAATGGATGTTTAAATATGGATTTAATGGAATAGAAATGGTTGGGATCAACTTTGGTTGATTTATTGGCTTAGAATCATGTTGTGATAAAGATTTGGGGATTGGAATGAAAATTTTAGGGTTTAAATTCGTGGGTTTTGCTGAAAATGGAAAAATTGGCCAAGGCATCTGGTATGGCCGGTCGATCGCGGTCTGGGGATCGGTCGACCGCGCCTCAGTGGAAAAGCCTACTGAATTTCTTCGTAGGCAAGATTTTGACCCGCGGTCAACCGGGGGTCTAGGACCGGTCGACCGGTCCCCTGTTTTAGCCCAAAACTTGGATTTCTTTCTTCCCCTTTTCTTTTGGAGTTTATTCTTAGCGGCTTCCTTAATGGGCTATTTTATGAGGTTTTTCTAGGATGACCTCTACCCCTTTTTAATTGGGTTTATTGATTTGGGTGCCTTCTCTTATGACGCAAGTGATATGTTCTTGGAGATATTGAAGGAGTTTCTCACATGTTAGGATTTTTGGGGACTCCTTCGGGTAATTTGGGAGAAATGTACCCATGTACGTATTGGGGTTGCATATGGACATTGTGAGGAAACCTCTTTGAGGTTGGGAATACCAATTATAGATACAGGTATAAATGTGAGGTGAGGTTGAGAACTTTTAGAGAGTGGGGGATCTCATATCCTTAGAAATGTTTAGACTAAGGAACAATTGATAACTCAATAGGAGTACGGGTTCCTGAGATTTACTCGAACCATAAGTGACATTGGGAACGCTTGGGATCGTACTATCGACTAGAATAAGCTGTAGCATAAATTCTAGTTAGGATAGTTTACACGTAATTATGGAGGTATGGCCATTGAGATTCCAATACTTGAAACGAGGTTGGAATAAATTGAGGTTTTAGACTATTAAGTCATGTGTGTGCCTATGGTTAAATAGTACTAAAGGAAAATATGTACTTCAATTATGGATGAAATATGTAGTGATGGATTCCTACACAAACTCTTGGGTGATAACCCTAATGTTGAATATATATGTATAGATATATACATATGGTTTTGGGAGACTATTCATCATAGGAAAAATGATTGAATATGTTTCAAGTGAGGGATTCTATTCACACATCAAGGTAAATGATATGAGTTTGTGGTGACGGCTTGTATATTGAGGATTTATGTATATCTTATACATATGAACGAGAACTAGTTTATATATATAGATATATGGATATGTGAATATGTGTGTATATATATATATATATATATATATATATATATGTATGCATATAAATATATGGATATATTTATGTTGTGGACATACATGGTATGGATGTTTAAACCGTATATGATGGTTTACTATTTGATCATATGATGGGATCATATGAATGTATGTATATTGCGCATGTGAGAGATATATATACTTATGTGGTTAAGCATACCCCGCTCATGCTATCATTGGGAAGTTTCTGCGCAGAGGGTGAGCATCCTGGCATATAGAGCAGGGTGTGGATATTCCCCAAGTCATAGTCGTCCGGTGTGTTATTATACGATAGATATATTTTTGGGATGAGACATGGTGGGTATGTTTCGTCTCATTGCCAGTGGAGCTATGACCGCTTCCCGGGACGTCGTGTGTGTGAGTTATCACGAGGTGGGTGTCGTTGATCCCCACCAGGTGGTCCCCAGTTGCTACGTGAGCCGGGCATTGGGAAGATGATAGCATTGATGCAGTTTTATCGGCGCTATATATAGCCGGGTATTATATGTGCATGGCCATTGTACATCATATATGGTATGTACACTTGGTCATGGGTATGGATGATGGTATGTATATATATATGGTGAGAATAAAATACCTATATATATATATATATATATATATATATATATATATATATATATTTATATATCCTAGGTGAAAGGATATGGTATTTCTTTGGGGTACATCTTGGATGACTATGGTGTACCAGATTAATTGGGGGTTGATGTATCGTATTCGAGGAATATTTCGGTTACATCATCCCAAGGTTATTATTCGAGATATTAAGTTGTTTTTATACTATAATCTAGACTTAGTGATTGAAATAGTAAATTGTATGTTAAGTATTATGGATCTCTAGGATCGACATTGCCCAGGAGTAGTGTAACGGGGTGGTTCCTTGTTTGGATTTCGCTTTGCGAGACTCCCCATGCACGAAACGGAGTATAATTTTGAGTTTAGAGAGAAGTTTTGCCAATAATTCATGTGCATGTTAGTTAGAAAAATTCTTATATTTTAGCCTATATATATATATACATATATATATATATATATATATAGGGGTAATGTATTAAGATTGATAATAAATTATATTATAAATCAGAATCCATTAAGCCTATTATGGCACAAAATTGTTTGTAACCATAATCTAGTGGGTTTAGAAAAAGGGTGGATCCTTGGATTATAACGGGAAAGTAGCTCTCGTGGGTATAGGCTAGGCCTATGATAAGTTAGGTTGTCCTAATAACAATGGGGGTAATTTAACTAAAACTTGAGGACACAAATAGGTGCGCGCCTTTAGATGAGAGGTGAGTTGGGGATTCCACGAGAGTGCGGTTCCACTTTAATTATGAAATAAGTGCACTGATAATTATTATGCACGGTTAACACACTTGCTAAATATTTTTCACAATCGGGGCTCTGACCCGTTTACTTTTCTCTCCTGCCTGTATATATATATATATTATTACAGGTATCCTACAGCATGGATGCCGGATGACCTTCTATCCAAAGTCTTGGGAGCCGTGACAGGTGCGGACTGTTGCGGGATGTATCTTGTAGCCGCTTCCTACTTCCTTAAAATTCTAGGTAGGATTCATGTTGTATATCGGGTTTGTACCCAAGGGATATTTATATACATGTTTATATTTATTCCATTTCAGTTATTGTATTAGCTGTGACCTGACAGCTTATTCGGTTCTACTTTTTGTAGTACATTCGGTTGTATTTAATTATTTCATTTTATTTCTAGCATTTCATTTATCATAGTTCTTGTATGCATCTTACTTTTCTTTATTAGTAGTGTTAGTTGGTTGTCTGTTGCACATTTTATTTTATTTTGACATCTCGTCTATATGATATTGGGTAGCTAGTCCTATATTATATAGTACCGACCGTTGATGTTGAGACTGGACCATCTGAAACTCCTGATTTAATATAGTATAGGGCTGGCCACCCGTTATTATTTTTGGCGGGGTGTTACAATAGCAAGTATGGTAGGTATGTTATACACAGATAACTACATATACTAAGCATTCAAACATCTTGGATATCTCAAAATATAAATAGAGGTATACTTATCGTTCTTATACCATCATCTAGTGTTATACGTTTACAAGTCCCCAATTTGTATACATTAAGGTTGCCAATTCTTCTCACGTCGTAATTAGGTACTCGTCTCCTAATCCACAAATGTCTTCCGGTTTACTAAAAGAATCTAAGTTTTACTCCTCAACGTACTCCAATCTCACAATTATACCCACTAGTCATTAAGGGAAGGTGATTACTCCATTAAATAAGTCTACGGGACATTTAAAATAAAATTCAGGCCTAAAAGGCCATTCTGTCAACTCGTTCGAACGAGGTCGTTCGAATGAGTGTCGTTCGAACGAAAGGCTTCGAACGAACCACCAACTCGTTAGAAGGGATACTGTCAACTCGTTAGAAGTCCTGTTCGAACGAGTGTCGTTCGAACAAACCTGGGCAGGTCTTCTAACGAGATGGCAGAATACGCTCAGAAAATCCCAAACTCATTTTTTTTCTTTATTCTCCTCTTATCTAAATCCACCCTAAGATCATCCAACTACGTTTTAATGCTGGTAGACCATTTTTAGTCACCCTAGATCATTCCTAAACATGCTTTTGGGTCAAATCTTACAAATTAACATGCCAAAATTAGAAATCACCAATTCTTGTTCCAAACCCTATGCACTTGAACCCATAATTTAATTTCATAAAAAGACTGCTTATTAATCTGTTTTCAGATCATCAAAAGTTATGTTTTGTATATTAAATTCATCCATAATCATCCACATGTAAATTCCTACCCAAAACCACAAGTTTCACAATAATTTCGTTGGATGTTCTACATCAAAATTACCAAGACATAAACAGTTCTCTACACTACACATGGAGGAAATATTCATTGTAAATAACGACATCAAAACACTTGCCTTAGATTTGTTTCTTCTGAATTGATGGTGGTGAACGAAGGCTGATTTCTTTCCTTTCTCTATAGAATTTTCCCAAGGATAGTGATGGTGGTTGGAGGTTTCTTTTGGAACCTCTTCAAACTCTCCCTTTAACTCCCGTAGCCCACTAACTTACCTAATGCTGATAATGGACTTAATGGGTTCATTAGTAATATATTATTTAACCCTAAAATTCGTGGGTTTTAATTCCCATATTTTTAAAATTACCAAAATACCCTTCTAGGTTGCCAGTCGACCTAAGAATGCCCCGGGACCCAAACTAAACCCCCGGCTAGTGTTTTTTGACTATTTCGACCCTTCTGGACACGTTGGCGCACTGAAAATAACTATTCGGTTGATAAAAATGTAATTCAATTTTTAATTTAAATCATTTCATTCCTGATGCGGCTAACACGCGTCCCAACTAAGTTTCCCAACTTGTCGCATTTCTGCCTCATGACAATTTAAATACTTTCAATACTCATGAAACATTAAATTTTAATAACATAATCAAATACTAACTCACATCTCGCTAGTATTTATATCCGAATTCATTCCCAATTAATTCTCATTTAATTTAATTAATCGCTTAAATAAAAATCAATAAAATTACGGGGTATTACACTTGTATTGATGATGATGATATTTATATAATAATGGAGGAGGGACTTTTTGTCTTCCCCAATTGATGGATAAGATTGAAACTTAGTAAATTTGGTCTTTATCAACTCACGGTTAAGATTAACCAACTATCGGGCGAGTTTGGGTAGGCGTGCCTTTTTGCACAAGTCTCAAGATAATTTATAGACGGTCGTCCCTTCCTCAAGCCTCTCAACCACCCTGCTAAATTGTCCAGTCCAAGGAAACTGTATTTTCTTAGTTTTTTTTTGTGCATGTAACATATCTCATACCATTTCTCTTCTCAGTTTTCTTTTAGTTTAAAGGGATTTACATTGGTGTAGACAAATGAGATTATCTTTTATTTTTTGAAACATGTTCTCTGATGTTTACCGTGGTGTACTTACTATCTCATGTGTTGGTGTTTGTGTTGGTGTTTGTTAGTGTGTATTTTTATTTTGATTTTAAATCTGAGTGTATTTTGTATTCACGTTTTATGTGTTTTAATTAAAAATTTTATTTTGGACAGATACTTCGAGTTTCTTAGCAACTAGGATACAAAGGTGGAGCTGGAATGGGATTGGGTATGGTGAGAGAGGAGGTTCTGGATTTGGGTATGATTTTGTCGTCCGACAAGCGGCGTCTCAATGCTAAGACTACTCAATTTTTTATTTTATGGAAGGTCTCTTATTCCTCTTGGGCAAGATAATAATTTTTTAATATACACGTTTCTTAATAAATATTGGAAATAGTAATTGCAGAATAAATGAAATAACCCAAATTCGAAATAGATAAAATTAGAAGGACTTATCGATCGAGGTTTGTGTTTGACACAAAGTCCTAAAGGTGAAATTACTCGTTGATATTTGTAGCTGCCAGCCTCGTGAACATACACCTCCTAGGATTCAACGATCAGATTTAAACACCAGCTTTGTGTTAAATCTTTGAACTCTCAGTATACTCCAGCACTCCCAAAAACATGACAAACATAAATGTATTTGCAGAAAATAGAAAAATAATTTTTGCAGATAATGTGAGAGAGATTTTCAATATGTTTTTGATTCTGTAGCCTTTTCTTATATAAGGGAAATGGTAAAAAACATGGGTAGAGGTTTTATCCAACTAACCCACTAATATATCCACTAATAGCTATAGTGGAAGAAATAGTCAAAGACTTAAAAACGGTTTAATTAAAATTAAAACAATTTTGAAAAGATTTAATGCACATTAGAAATCCCCAAGAGCCCATGGCCCAATCTTTGACCCTTAATAATTAGTGTGCTTCCTAGGATTTGAACCCATAACCTCATGCACACACCCCCACTAACTTAACACTTGGCCTCTCCCACTAACTTATTTACTTCATTCAAAATAAATATATATAGTAATAATATACCCAACAATAACTGCCTTTACTTTTACCTCATTGAAGCAATAAATAGGGAGCAAGGCTAAAACTAGAGTGAAACCCATCAACCCACCTATATCTCATCATTCTATCTCACATCCGGCGAAAACCAGTTGATCCAATCACCGAAAAAAACCATTCGAGTGTGAACAAATCATATCTGCACCACTACACCATAAGTTCTGCGATTTCTTTAATGAGTTTATACATGTGTGCTTTTGTGAGATTGTGTGTGCTTCAGTGAGTTTGTTCATGTGTATATTTTTTCAACACCTTGGTGAAATAGGTTAGTTGGGCACGGGTTAGAAACGACACAAATGTAAGGTTGTAGAGATTTATATAGCGGCATACAAACCATGGTTTTAAGTCCCAAAATCTAACTGGGTTTATTTCCGTAGTTTTAGTGTTTGTGTTTCAATGGTTTTAGGTATCTCAAATATACTATCTCTGATGTTTTTGGCGTTCTATCACATGTATTTTCCCTTTTTCAGAGTTTATGATTCTTTGGTATGGATTTTTTTAGTTAAACCCATTTTAGTCGTAGATTTAGGATTTTTATGGTGTTGTGCTTTTTTATTTTGGATAAACTTCTCTACAGCTCTCTTTCACATTAGCAGCGATCGAACAAAAACGGAAGAAGAGATTGGCATGGGTGAACCTAGGTTTGAAAGAGGGTTGTTTTCAATTTTGTCTTGGGTTTCAATTCTTTGGTTTAATAGCACCAATTTTGGTATTAGCTCTATGGGTTAACAGTCACAAAATAGAGAATACCTCAAGTTAACACAACATATCAAACCTATTTATAAACGCTATATTTTAGTTTGTTGGTTTTGACTGAATTGTTGTTTTTTCCCTTACAAGTGGTGGTGTAAGACTAAGTAAACAACTTGGCATAATTTTTACAATCCATTTTTTCTTAGACTGTGTTGACACATATCAAGCAAGGCTGTGTGAAACTAAATGGGTTAAAACTGGGTCGTTGTGCGTATATGTAACTTACATTTACTTTTTTTCTCTATTCATTCATTTTTTTCCATCTTCATTTGGATCTCAATGGAAGAAACAAAGACTTTGGATGACGTGATCAATGGACCACCCTTGGATTCTCCAGCTCAGGATCCAATTTAGTGGGTTAGCGACAGCTTGGGTCGATGATGATAATGGAAGACATACTTATTGTTGTAATGGGTAGTCCCAATTTTAAGAGACACAAGCAAATAATCTTAATGAAACAATCTCAGATTTTATTAATCTTTCTTTTTTTGACATATCATGTTCAGGTCTTTTAGTGGATGTACATGTGAATGCATTTGTAGAGTTTTATGGGAATTTTTTTTTTAGACAGTCCTATTTGTATGCACAAAAAAATATATTACTATTTTTAATTTTTAAACACGATTTCTTAATTTTTAGACTTAGTCCCATTTTTATTTATATGTATTTTCTAAACATGTTTTTTTTTTGCTCAGATATGCTTAGAAACTGATTTATTAGAATAATTTTGTAGGTTGTCTAAACTATAATTTATGTCGAGACTTGATGAATTATAGATTGAAAGGTGGGCAATTATATTTTCGCTTTATTTTCTAAATCTTTTTCACATAGGATGGAAGTACTAACGATTTTGAAAGAATAGACACATGACGTGTCATCTCTTTCAATTCTATATAATATAATAGCACATGGATCGAGGTGACTTTGAAAAGGTTTCACAAATATCAATGTCAAAATTTCAAACACCTTTGAGCAGGTGTCATCTCTTTTGTTTTGGTTTGAGCACGTTTCATCACAAAATAATAACAGTTATAATAAAATTAACAAGAAATTAAAAATTATCTTATAAAAAAAGTGATAAAAATCTTTTTTGGTAAAAAAATGTTTTATATTTAAAACCTACTTATTTATAAAGCAAAATTTAAAAATAAATTATAAAAATATCTACAGGTCCAATAGGCCAATCCTCTCAATATGATCCTACGGTTCAGATCACTTAAAATCTCAAAGCTTCCAATGTTCATAAAAGGAATAACTCTTATTAACCTCTCAGTTAATAACAAATCAGTATTTGTTTCAAAACCCTATAAACTAATTGTTATTGGAACTCTCAACATGATAGGATAGCTAATGCCTATAACATAAGGCAGCCTTGGGAAAAGGAACTAGGATAGGGGTTAAAATAGTGAGGTGGGACAAATTTATCTTGAGCCAATAGACCTTTTGTTTTATGTTAACTTATGAAAAAAAGTAGATCTGTTTTTTGTTCATAGATATTGTGTACTGATATTATCTAAAAAAAACTATCCAACCATCTGAACTTCTCTCTCATTAACCATTTCAATCATTTTTATATTTTAAACCCACCTTAAAACTTACGTATAGTCTGGACTAAAATTGTTATTGGTTGTATTCACGTCTTTTTTATGATCTAAAGTGGGATAAAATTTTGTTAACTCAAGATATCGGGTTGAAAACTATGGGTTAGCAGATAAAGTACAAGGTATTTAACATTACTATTACAAATTAAAAACCTTTTGTAAATGTGCACACATGGAGATGAAGTGAGATATTTTATTGACAAATTAAAAATTGTTTTGTTTAAAATCATATTATATTTTAAAGGTGGGGGGTATTTTAGTCTTAGTATATTGGATATATAAATAGGGATTGGGGTAAGATCAGAAGTTATTTTTGTAGTATTAATGGACTTTATTTTAATAATTGTGCAATTGTGATTTGTTTTAAGGATTTAAATTTTAATAATTTCATGTTTTTGTTTACTTATAACGAACACTATCTAGGTAAACATGACACATTAAATATTATGTTTACTTATCTCGAAAATGACCCAAGTAAAAGTGGCACACCACAATGTTTTATTTAAGCATGACACTATACGGCGTGTATTTCTTTTTACGAATCACAACTGAAAACATATTTTTAAAATGAAAATGAAAATGACAAAAATAAAAATGACATGAGAGTTTGGACAAAAGACAAACGAACCTAATGGTGTACTTTTTATTTACATATTTTGATTGAGTGAATACAAGTTTGAATTATCGGCGATAAAATTCAAGATTTTGAATATTTTGTTTTACTTTATTTATTATTATAGTAGGGAGTGTTAATGAAATCATGTGTAAATAGAATAAAGTGACGAAAGCAATTTTGGGAATTTTTGCCTTTGCCCGACTTCAATAATACAACATTTATATATGACCAATACAATCTTGCTTTCCCCTAATTAAACGCGCATTAGATAATAATATTTTGAAATCCCGTCGCAAGCAACATTTTGAAACATTTTTGTTGTTTTCTATTATCGTGTCGTGTTCAAAATTATCACCCCTACTAATTTTAAATAAAATATATTAATCACTTCAAAAATTAAAAAAAAACATTTTAATATTTAAAAATTGAATTTCTCCTCTACACTATAACTTTTGTCACTACCTCTTCGAGTGGAGAATTAACATTAATATAAAAAACATTATGAGGCCAAATAATTTTTCTTATTTATGACTGAAGCAGGTTAACACAAATTTCACAGGTCAAGTATTGTATTTTATTAGTTTGGTGCTGATATGATTTGAAATTATTATGGGGTTCACACATTAATTTATAACTTCGTGTCAGTTTGTATCACTCTATCGTATGTTTTACTTTGCCTAACTTAATTACTATTACGAAATATCTAGAACATTTTTTCAACTGTTGCATTGGCACGGATGGGTACACCCTAGTGTGTGTGTGTGTGTGTGTGTGTGTTTTGCAATTTCCACATGTTTGAAAAAATTCCAGTATTTTCTAGATTTTTTAACTAATTCTTTAGAATTTTCCTAATTTTGATTAGAAATCTGTTATTTTAATTGATTTTTTTTTTGTTATTGGAAATTGATTTTTTTAATCTATTACAGTTATTTATTTATTAATTTTATTGAAAATGTGTTTTTTTAATTGTAAATCTTTTTAAAATGTTTTTCTATAATTTTTAGATTTTTAAATGAATTATTTTGTAATTTTTATTTATTTAAAGATATATATTTATTTGGACCAAAATACCCTCAAATGTTATCTTGCGTAATGCCCATGACTAAATTTTCCATTAACGGTGTTAACGGTGGGGTTAGTTGATGTCATTTTGAAAGTTTAGGGGATTAAATACATAAATCAAAAGCGTAAGTCCAAAAACACACTCTAATTACATGCAAGTTTTTCTCAACACACACACACACACACACACACACACAAATATATATACATATATATATATAGATAGATATATAATCAAACCATGAAAAACTTTCTATTATTTGACCTAATTAGATTTTAATACATGCGAAAGTAAAAGATTATTTAATTTTATTTATTATGTTGTGAAAACAACAAAATGATAATTAAATAAGTTTATATTATAATTCAGTCAAAATCCAATGTGATATTTCATTCAAAATAAATAACAATATTAACATAATATTTTATAATTAAGCAATCAAGCATAAAAGGAGATAAGGCAAAAAAATTAACATGTTTGATTTTTATGTGGTAACATTTTACCGTAAAGGAACCTCCATGGCCTCCTTTATGGGATAAAATAAAAAAAAAATCACTAAAATTTAATAATCAATATATAAGTTACAACATATGGGATATTTTAAATATCATATTTGGAAATATGCCTATCTAGGCTTTATCCCTAGGAATTCTCATCATTGTAGAATCTTTATTGGATGACGCTTCTGATTCTTCCACATCTTTATATCCGCCAGCGATGCTAGTGGTCTTAGTGAAGTGCAAACTAATGCATATGCAAATTTACAAACAATATACTTTTTCCTAGAAAGCCAGTAAAATAAAATTTTCACATAACTAAGTTTTTCTAGAAAAAAATTATATAGGAGATTTTTAAATTTAAATAATTTTTTTATCATAAAATCAGTTTACATAGATTTCAAGATTAGTAAACATTAAGAACAAATTTGAAAAGCATGAGTTCATCATTTTGCCCTTCATAAAAAAACATTTAATAAATATCATAAAAGAATAAATAATACATGCAGTTGTGTGAAGAAATTTTTCTCCTAAAGATGTTAGAAAATTTATCACTATAAGAATAAATCGGCAATATGCAAAAACAAAGAAAGAATTAAAAATACATCATCATTTTAATTTCAGATTTTTTTTTTATTAGTAAATGTAGAATACTCATGGAGAAATACCAAATATTTATTCACTCTAAAAAAGTGTTATGGGTCTCTCTAAAAATATACATTCAATTTAATAAGAGAAATGTTAATTTCACAATAAAAAGATGTGACACCCCGCCTAATTAAATATCGGGTGATCAGTCCTTTATTAAATTAAATCAGGATTTACAAATTGGTACATTCTTAGCATCAGTGTCGAAAATCAAATTAATTACTAATCACCTATTAGTTAATTAAACCGCTGCCAATTTTTTTTTATAAAAAATAGATAACAGCATTCGGAAACTAATGTAAAATATGAAGTCTAATCCATAACAAGATATAGATAAATAATGACTTGCCGAATAAACCATCGGCTAAAATCCAAACCAAATAAAATCCAATAACGAAATCCAAAACAAGTTTGAACTGAGATATTAAATCCGAGAGGGGAAATACGCCCAACTGAAACTGTAAATATATTCCTACACTAGGAATGACTAATAGATGCGTCTAATCCAAAACTCTGCAAGCATCCACATGTGCCGCAACTACGTATCCCTGAAGTAGAATATCAATTCTGGCGTCCTTGTGCCTGGACACCTAAAAGGTTTTAAAAATATTTTTGATAGCAAGAGTTAGTACTTAAAATATTTTGAAAATATTTAGCAAGAGTTTACCAGAATTCAAAATCGGTTATTAATTATACATGTTAGGTTAACGTACACTCTCTTAAGTTTCCTCACCCTTCAACTATTACGCACGCCTAATGTTCTCAACTTAGCCCACCTAGTTGTACTTGAACCTAACATAAGTATTTAGCGGGACTAATCTCATCTAAGTCCCCGTACTGACCATACAGTACGCTAATCAAATTAACTTTTCTCGTATGTTAAGCATTGAAATTAAAATATCATTTATCTTCTTTTTTGTTCAATAAATAAATTTCACTACTTAATTCGTTCATTATATATAAACTATCTATCAGTCTACTAACGCCCATAAGTAAAGTAATTACATTCGTATATATATATATACATACGATGTCTCTCGATAGGACCACCAATAGGCATACTCTGCTATCAATCCAAGTACCACTCATACTAAATGTCTCTTCAAATCCAAAATCAATAACAACGGTGGAAGCGAACATAGTTTTAAGCCTTTGGACTACCCACATACCTAACGTATCCAAATGACAGACCAGTCTCACAAATATATGTCACATAGCAAGCCGCCCTAAGTTCTATGTTCTAGGGAAGCAATCCAAACCTCACTGGAATCGTCAAGGCCTCACACTATGCGAGTACCTCTGGTGATAGCAAGAAGCATAGATATGCTAACTCATAATATCAATCATAAGCTCACACACAACCTATATATGTATATATTCAGTAGATATTCAGATAACCTAAATATCATCGTTCGTATGAAGTATATATCACTTATATACTCACTGTACTTTCAAATTATGATTATTCTAACTATCACATTCAATTGAGTATTATTCTCAACTCTAAGGGACCTAGTTACCGCTTTGTTTATATCAGTAGATAAGTCATCCTTACCCTACTGTTCTATCCACTTAAGATCGCACCGATCCCGTAATTGTATTCTCATCTTCACGAATTAAATTACATCACAATTAAGCCTATTTAACATCGCACCAATCCCCTCACTAAGTCAAAGACCAATACCCTACTTTAGGCCTACTGTAATGTAAGTCATCTCTCATCACATTGCATCAAAGTCCTAAAAGTTTCCCCAATAAAAATTTAGGAATTCTAGGCTTAAAAAGAAAGTTTCTCTTTTCTAGTAAACATAATCGATTCGTCGGGAGCCGAATCGATTTACCCTGGGCCGAATCGATTCAATTTATACCAGTTTGTCTTCTTCGTTGATTTTCTTCATGCGTTTTTCACCATTAGCCTATATGTATCTTATAGGATTCTTCACCAAATTCCAAAACCAACTAAACCAAACATTTTCTACATGGAATAGGATGATTCCTAACGTGATTTTATCATTAAATCATTACCGATCGTTCTTAAGAGCAGATTAATCCACATATTCATCAAGACACTAGATTTATATGTTCTTCCTCAATTTTCAACATAAAATCTAGGTTCAATTTATATATATAACTACTCATCTATTGATTTTCATTCATCTATAGATATGAATCATAGTACATGCAATCCCTACCCAGAACATGAATTAAAACTATTCCTTTATTTCAAGAACATGTATTTAATCATTCAATAATGGAACCCTCATAACATGGGTATTATAACTTCAAAATATTTGCAATAAACACTTTCCTATATGTTTGTAGGGTCTGATTTTATAGATTAGAAGTTAAGTTTATTGTTTTTCTCCTCCAATCTTCCTTCCCAAGTGTTTCTAGTGCAAGACTCCTTCGAATTTCTCAAGAACCCTGCCTTAAGCTCCAAGATTAGTCTATAATTGTTTATCTGTGTTTTCTGAACTCTAAACCCTAGCTCCCAATCTTTATAAGCTGATTAAGATTTCTAAAATTCTTGGGAATCTAAACTCCAAATTTAAAATGACCAAAATACCCTCGTATAGTCCCGGTTTAGCCAAAAATTGACCCGTGACTCAATCGACATCCCCCGGAATACTATTTTGACTACTTCGACCCTTACGGACACATTCATGACCTCACAATCTTCATTCGGGTTACTCTAAATAAATATCACATCTCGACCCCAAGTTAGTCTACACATGACTCCGAGTTGAGATAAATTCCAATTACGCCTATATCACTCGCTATAATGTAATTTCTAATCATTAACAATTTACTATTCACTCAGTAAATATAATTCATAATATTAATCTTTATTTCACTCTCGATTAGTATTTAACAATTTCATCATTATTCAATTCAATTCAATTACTTATCTCCCGTAATTTAAAATAAAAATCATTTAGTTACTCAATTATTTAAATCTCAAATATGTAGAAATACGGGGTGTTACACACTTCCCCTTTACAAAGGAATTTATTACCCAAAATTAGGTCATACCTGTGGTAAACAACTTTGGATACTGCTCTCGCATGTCATCCACCCTCTCCCAAGTAGACTCATTAACGCTGTGGTCCCCCACTACACTCTGACTAGAGGTACCACCTTAGACTGTAAATTTCACTCTCTGCGATCTAGAATAGCCATGGGTCTCTCCTCGTATGAGACGTGTGGACGCAAATCAATATCCTTGAGTGGAACATGTCAGAAAGGTCTCTTGCGTCTCCTGTATGTCTTCAACGATGCTATGTGGAATACATCGTGTATCTATTGAAGATGCTCCAATAAGCCCAATCTATATGCTACCGGTCACACTCTCTCGATAATAGGAAAAGGTCCCACGTGTGACACCCCAACTAATTAAATACCGGGTAGCTACTCCTTTATTAAATTAATTCAAAATGCGAAGTTGGTCCAGTTAATAGCATCACTGTAGAAAACATTTTAATGATTACTAACCACCTAGTATTTAAAAAGTAAATTGCCAAATTTTAATTAAATCTGATTAACATGCAACAAGTGTAATGAAGAATAATAACACCATTCACCATAAAGAAGTAAATAGAATAACCATCACATAATGTAAATAAAGTCTGGAGGAAAACTCCTCACTACAAAACCACAACTGAAATAACTAAACTGAATACTGAAACAATACATGCCAAAGTCTGAAAAACTGTAATGGAAAGATGTCTCTAATAGAAATGGGCAACATGACCTACAACTGATAGAATACTAAATACAGAATCTAAGTGATAGAAGCGTCTAAAAGCAATTCCCTGTAGCTTCCACAAACAGCTACAGCTCATCACCTGAATGAGTATCCTATGCATGGTGTCCTTGTGGCTGGCCACCTAAAATGGTTTTACAAGAAAAAATAGATTTGAAAGCAAACGGGTCAGAGACCGAATGTGGAGATATTTTAAAAACCTGCAAGTGCTTTAAAAACATTTAAAACATTAAATACAAAGTACATGTTAGGACGTGCACTCACATGATATTCTCACCTCTCGTCTAACTGTGCACTCCTAACGTAAGTACCCATCTACAACGACACAAACCACTAGCTAAGTGACATCATATCTAGCTAGACTGTCATAGGTCCTACCCTTATTACTCGGTTCTATTAACATTATAACGCTCGTAATTAAATAGGGGTTAAACGTAAACTCAGATGCTCAATATGAAATATATTTCACTATCAGCTAACCCGTTATGTTTTTCTCGAAACAATACCGTAATTATATTCACAACATTAACATGAAGGTTCCCATTAATTAAGTGTATATTATTCGCATCATAAATATACAATACAAGCACCCCGAGAACTAAGATGCGGTGCACACATACTCTGCTATCCATCCCGGTACATCACGTACATAAGGATTACATATTCCGAATCTCTCTGGAATAGTTCACAAATAACAACATCACAAATAATGGAGGCGAACACAGTCACATCACATGGGTCACGTAAATACCTACGCTCCCACGATCAGCGGACTTATTAATATCCGAATAAGTCTTTCTATGACCTATGTTCATCAAGGTAACCAGTCTAAATCCGGGCAACACAAGGATTAGAGGGCCCTAAGCGAACGCAAACCTCCCGTGATAGCAAGTACGGTAGGTATATCATACACACAATTCATATACCAATACTAAACAAACACACGTCTTAGTAATCCCGTAGTTTAATAGTAGTACTATTCTCATTCTAGTACTAATATATAATTTACACACATTATACGATTCCGGTTTATAATCATACGCGCCATAATTTATTCTCACGTCGTAGTAGACACTCACGTCTCAAACAAACTATCCCTTTAATTTAAATCGCTCGTATATAATTTACTCCTCAAAATAACACAAACGTCCCAAACCTATCAATACATCATCAAAGGAAGGTTATCTATATCCTCGAACAAGATTACGGGACTCCCAAAATCAAAACAGGCCAAAAAGGCCTAAACTGCCATCTCGTTAGAAGTCTCGTTCGAACGAGGCTGTTCGAATGAGATTTCGGTTCGTTCGAACGAACTGTACCTTCTAACGACGTCTCGTTCGAACGAATGTATCGAACGAGATACAGTTCGTTAGAACGAAGGTATCGAACGAAGTCTCCCCTCGTTAGAAGCGACTGGTCAACTCGTTAGAAGCTTGTTCGAACGATCTCGTTCGGACGACTTGGGAAGGTCTTCTAACGAGGGACCAGTTTCGGCCCAGAATTTCTTAGTTACGTTTTTCATCAATTTTTACTCCTCAAATCTCCTCTAAACTTCGTCCCAACAATGTTTAAAGGTCTCTAATCACTCCTAAACATAACAAGGTTATAAACTAACGTATTTTACTGAGTTAATTCATCCCAATCATCATTAAATCATCAAGTCTCATCACTTTCCCCCAATTATTCAAGAACACAAACCCTAAAATTTTAATTCATGAATTAACCCAATAAAAATCCATTTTAATTTCACTCAATCACTAATATCCTCAGTATAATCATCTACCTATCATTCTACGTGCAATTCTCCTCAAGATTTCAAGTTCTAAGTTCCAAAATACATGGGTTTTCATATTACACCAAGAACAAATCAATTTTATTAAATTCCTATACATGGAAAGAGCATTCTCTGAAATTAAATGATATTAAACCACTTGCCTCGATTGTCTCAGAATTTGGTGTTGATTTTGTAAAGGTTTTCTGCAGAATTCCTTCTCCTTCTCTCCCTCTCTAAGCTTTCTTCTCCAAAGGTGGCTATGGTGGCTAGGGTTTTCTTTGGAAAAGTTGGAAACCTAAATGATAACCTCCGTAGCTTATTGGGTCATTAAGGGTTGGTTAGTGGGTCTATTCCCAATCAGATTTACTTCTTTAATTTTTGTCATTTTTAATACCTAAAAATACGAAATTTCCAAAATACCCTTTATATTGCCGGTATGGCCTAAAAATACCCCGGGACCCAAACTACACCCCCGGCTAGTGTTTTCTAACTATCTCGACCCTTCCGGACGCGTTGGCGCACTCAAAATGACCATACGGTTTATAGCATTTAAATTCACTTTTATAAATAAAATAATTATATCCCGACGCGACTGTCACACGCGTCCCAATAAAATGACCAAATTGTCGTATATCAATCTCACGACAAATTTCATAATTCAATATTCATATAACATCATATATACTCAATATAGTCAAATACGAACTCACAACTCGCTAGTATTTTACCCGGATTAATTTCCAATTAATTCACATTTAATTAATTAATCCCAAAAATAAATATAGCCAAAAGTACGGGGTATTACATACTTCCCCCCTAATAACTGAATTTCGTCCCGAAATTCAAAACTAGAAAGTACCTGCTAAAAAATAACTCTGGATAACGTTTGCGGATCTCATCCTCGCGCTCCCATGTGGACTCCTCGACATTGTGATGTCGCCACTGAACACGCACTAACGGGACTATCTTTGACCGCAGTTTCCTCTCGCTTCGGTCCAAAATAGCAATCGGCCCCTCCTCGTAGGAGCTATCCCGCTGGAGATCGATGTCCTCCACAGCAATGTGAGAATGATCCAAATTATCTCTAAGGTATTTCCTCAGTGAGGAAATATGGAACACATCGTGAATCCGATGCAAATGCTCCGGTAACCCAAGTTTATACGCAACCGGTCCGATCCGCATAATAATAGGAAATGGCCCCACATACCTGGGTGCTAACTTCCCCTTCTTCCCTAATCGCATAATCCCCTTCATAGGAGATACTCTGAGCAAAACCTGGTCCCCCACTTGGAACTCCCTGAAAAATCTCTTCGCATCAGCATAACTCTTCTGCCGATCTTGAGCAACCCGAATGCGACTCCGAATTAACTCAATCCTTGCCGAAGTATCCTGAATCACTTCCCGCCCAAGTAGTTTGTTGTCCCCCACCTATAACCAACATGCTGGGGAACGACAAGGCCTACCGTATAATGCCTCAAACGAAGCCATGCCAATAGTGAACTGATAGGAGTTGTTGTAAGCAAACTCCACCAGTGGAAGGTACTACTCCCATCCACCCCCAAAGTCAATAATGCACATGCGTAGCATGTCCTCCAACATCTGATTTGTGCGCTCGGTCTGCCCATCGGTCTGCGGATGATAAGCCGTACTCAATCGCAATTCCGTGCCCATGGCCTCCTGGAAACTTTCCCAAAACCGCGAAACAAATATCTTGTCTCTGTCAGACACGATATTTAGGGGCACACCGTGAACTCTCACAACCTCTGAAATGAAGAGCTAGGCATACTATCCCGTAGTGTAGTCAGTCCTTACGGGTAAAAAGTGAGCGACTTTGGACAACCTGTCCATAATTACCCAAACGGAGTCGTGACCCCTCTGCGACGTAGGAAACCCCGTGATAAAGTCCATGGATATGCTCTCCCACATCCACACCGGGACCTCCAACGGCTATAGAAGTCCTGCCGGTCTCTGATGATCCACTTTTACAAGCTGACAAGTGGCACATTTTGAAACGAACTCAGCGATATCTCTCTTCATACCGCTCCACCAATACTGGCGTCTCATGTCTTGGTACATTTTGTCCCCTCCGGGATCTACCGCGAACCGTGAGCTGTGCGACTCTGCCATCACCTCGTGTCATAATTCCTCCCCTTCCGGAACCACCAATCTCCCATTAAAGCGTAATCCCCCGTCTGAGCTAACGGTATAGAACTCGGCTCCCTCTGCTAGTAATCGAACTATCTGCTCCTGACAGAACGAGTCATTAGCCTGCGCCCGTACTACCTTCGTGACAATCTACGGTGTAACGATTATCACAGACATGAAAGATCGGGCCACTGCATCCTGGTGTCCCAATTCCTTCCACTTTGCCTTCCACACCTCTGCCACCTCATCTGCTGGCCTACGGCTCAACGCGTCTGCTACCACGTTAGCCTTGCCTGGGTGATACTGGATATCGAACTGGTAGTCTTTCACAAACTCAAGCCACCTACGTTGCCGCATATTCAACTCCTTTTGCGTGAACAGGTATTGTAGGGACTTGTGGTCCGTGAACAGTTGGAACTTCTCCCCCAAAAGATAGTGCCTCCAAATCCGTAGGGCAAATACCACTGCCGCCAACTCCAAATCATGCGTGGGGTAATTCTTCTCATGAGTCTTAAGCTTACGGGAAGCCTAAGTTATGGCCTGTCTCTCCTGCTGCAATACACCTCCAAGTCCTTGCAAAGACGCGTCGGTGTAAACCAAATACTCAACTCCCGGTCTCGTCAATGCTAACACAGGTGCTGAGGTCAATTTGTCCTTCAATTTATCGAATGCCAACTGACATGCATCACTCCATATGTAAGGCACACCCTTACGAGTTAGATGTGTCAAAGTACCTGCTATCTCAGAGAAACCCCGAATAAACCTCCTGTAGTATCCTGCTAAACCCAAGAAACTACGAATCTCCGTCGGTGTCGTGGGCTGTCCCCACTCCCTTACCGCGGATACTTTCCCCGGATCAACAGATATCCCCCAGTCGAAAATAATGTGTCCCAAAAACTGGACCTCCTTCAACCAAAACCCGCACTTCTCATATTTTGCATACAGCTCGTTCTGACACAGCGTCTGCAAAACCTGCCTCAAATGCTCGGCATGCTCCTCCTCTGTCTGGGAGTAAACCAGAATATCATCAATGAAGACAATGACAAACTGATCTAGGAAATCCCTGAACACTCTGTTCATCAAGTCCATAAACACTGCTGGAGCATTGGTTAAACCAAAAGGCATAACTCGAAACTCGTAAGAACCATATCTCGATAAGAACGCAGTCTTCCAGACATCCTCCTCCCTGATACGCAACTGATGGTATCCCGATCTCAAATCAATCTTTGAGAAGAAAGAAGCTCCTCTCAACTGGTCGAATAAGTCATCGATTCGAGGCAACGGATACTTATTCCGTATCGTGACCTTATTCAACTCTCGGTAGTCCACACACAATCTCAGTGAACCGTCCCTCTTCTTCACAAAAAAAACTGGAGTTCCCCAAGGTGAGGTACTCCTGCGAATAAAGCCCTGACCTAACAGCTGCTCTATCTGATCTCGTATCTCTCGCATCTCTGCCGAAGCCATACAGTACGGTGCGCGTGCTATAGGCCTCGTATCTGGCAATAGGTCTATAACAAAGTCTATCTCTCGACTGGGGGGTAGTCCTGGTATCTCCTGAAACACATCCGAATACTCCCTGATGACTGGGATCGAATCTAAAGGAATCACCACCTCCTTAGAGGTATCCTCCTCTATGTAATACAAATGAGCGGTCGAGCCTCCCTCTGGGCGAGGCATCGCCACTACGAACATCTCTTGCCCCGAAATGGCAAAAACAATGCTCCCGCTGAAGCAATCAATTATGTCCCTATAAGCTATGAGCCAATCCATACCGATGATCACATCATGAACATGCATATCTAATACCAACATATCTGCAGGTAATACCAGACTACCAATCCCTACTCCCACTCCCCGGCATATAAAGAATATAAGTGACCCACTCCCCAATGGTGAGTCGACACATGTCACTGTGCTCTCTGCCGTAGCTAACAATCCTAAGGCTTTCGCGAAATGTGTAGCTATAAAACAATGTGTAGCCCCCGTATCAAATAATACCCGACCCATAGTGCCATGGATAGGAAACGTACCCTCAATCGCGAGCGGTACCTGTGGAACTGCTGCCTGGTGGATGTTGTAGACACGTCCATACTGTAGCTGCCCCTGCTGAACTGGGACTGCTGGAATGGGTGGCAATGCTTCCATCTGTGGCGGTGCGGGGAGAGCGGCGGGAAACATAGGCCTCTGTGGCTCATGGCGAGCACCCTGCTGCTGCTGCTGTGGGGCCCTGCCCCTATCAGGACAATCCTGTCGTTTATGCCCAGTCTTGCCACAAACAAAACACTTCCCTAGGAAGTTCCCTCCTCTCTGCCCCTGCGGTCCCCGGCCCTGGTGGCCGTTACCGTTCCTCCCTTGGCCCTGCTGGCCCTGGTGAAACTGCTGCCCATTCTGCCCCTGTTGGCCCTGATGGCCGTTTGAACCCTGATGGCCCTGACGGAAACCTCCCTATCCCTGTCTGTAGTTCCCCGATCAGAACCTCTTCTGATCCCCCTGCTGAGAACCCTGCTCACCCTGTCTCTGCCCCTGAACAGATTGTGCCCCACCGGCACCATGTCCTCCAGTCCTGCCCTGATGGCTAGACTCTCCCGACCTCTTGCCCTTAGCCATATGAAAGCGGTGGTCCTGGCAGTGTAACAAAGCAGCGTTAACCACATCAGAATACGTGGCCAACGAAAGGTTCCCCAACAGATGCTGACGGATCCTCCATGTCAACCCGTCGGTGAATTTTTCAATCTTCTTCTTCTCTGTCGGTATCTCATTCGGAACGATATTCAACAGATTTATGAACTCGGCCTCATACTCGGCCACGGTCTTACCCTCTTGCCTCAGACTCATCAACTTCCTCCTCATTTCCGTATGAACTGCGGACGAAAAGTACTTGCGGTCAAACCGCACCCAAAAGTCCTGAATAGTGAGAGTATCCCTCTCCTCTACGGTGGTAATAGACTCCCACCACTGCAGTGCAGATCCAACTAGCTTGAAAGTAGCTAGCACCTGCTTCTGAACATCCATGCATTCATACATCCTCAAGTGTCTCTGCATATCCTTCCTCCATTGGCTCGAGACTACCACATCTGAGCTACCTGCAAACTCTGGCGGATGCGCTTTCTGAAAAGCGTCACGTACACGCTCCCAAGCAGACGGGAATGCATTTGCCTGTACCGGAGCGGCAACCGGCGCCTGAGGTGGTGCCTGCTGAACAACGGAAATTGCTGCATTTACCACTTGGGCTACAATAGCTGCAACCTCAGCGGCGTTCATCATGCCCTGAACTAGAGCGGGCTGGGGTTCGGGCGTTGCATCCCTGGGAACTCGTCGTGCACGTCGTGGAGGCATCTGAAATAAGAACAAAGTTTATAAGTTCACTGTTTATAAACTTAAAATAGCTGAAGAACGAAGCATACACAAAAAGAGTACAACAGTCCTAAAATATAGGGCTCTATATCAAAGAAACTTAGCGGAAACATAATAAGCCGTCAGATCCTAAAGGACACTAGAACCTGATGCTCTGATACCACCTGTGACACCCCGACTAATTAAATACCGGGTAACTACTCCTTTATTAAATTAATTCAAAATGCCAAGTTGGTCCAGTTAATAGCATCACTGTCGAAAACATTTTAATGATTACTAACCACCTAGTATTTAAAAAGTAAATTGCCAAATTTTAATTAAATCTGATTAACATGCAACAAGTGTAATGAAGAATAATAACACCATTCACCATAAAGAAGTAAATAGAATAACCATCACATAATGTAAATAAAGTCTGGAGGAAAACTCCTCACTACAAAACCACAACTGAAATAACTAAACTGAATACTGAAACAATACATGCCAAAGTCTGAAAAACTGTAATGGAAAGATGTCTCTAATAGAAATGGGCAACATGCCCTACAACTGATAGAATACTAAATACGGAATCTAAGTGATAGAAGCGTCTAAAAGCAATTCCCTGTAGCTTCCACAAACAGCTACAGCTCATCACCTGAATGAGTATCCTATGCACGGTGTCCTTGTGGCTGGGCACCTAAAATGGTTTTATAAGAAAAAATAGATTTGAAAGCAAACGGGTCAGAGCCCGAATGTGGAGATATTTTAAAAACCTTCAAGTGCTTTAAAAACATTTAAAACATTAAATGCAAAGTACATGTTAGGACGTGCACTCACATGATATTCTCACCTCTCGTCTAACTGTGCACTCCTAACGTAAGTACCCATCTACAACGACACAAACCACTAGCTAAGTGACATCATATCTAACTAGACTGTCATAGGTCCTACCCTTATTACTCGGTTCTATTAACATTATAACGCTCATAATTAAATAGGGGTTTAATGTAAACTCAGATGCTCAATATGCAATATATTTCACTATCAGCTAACCCGTTATGTTTTTCTCGAAACAATACCGTAATTATATTCACAACATTAACATGAAGGTTCCCATTAATTAAGTGTATATTATTCGGATCATAAATATACAATACAAGCACCCCGAGAACTAAGCTGCGGTGCACACATACTCTGCTATCCATCCCGGTACATCACGTACATAAGGATTACATATTCCGAATCTCTCAGGAATAGTTCACAAATAACAACATCACAAATAATGGAGGCGAACACAGTCACATCACATGGGTCACGCACATACCTACGCTCCCACGATCAGCGGACTTATTAATATCCCAATAAGTCTTTCTATGACCTATGTTCATCAAGGTAACCAGTCTAAATCCGGGCAACACAAGGATTAGAGGGCCCTAAGAGAACGCAAACCTCCCGTGATAGCAAGTATGGTAGGTATGTCATACACACAATTCATATACCAATACTAAGTAAACACACGTCTTAGTAATCCCGTAGTTTAATCATAGTACTATTCTCATTCTAGTACTAATATATAATTTACACACATTCTACGATTCCGGTTTATAATCATACGCGCCATAATTTATTCTCACGTCGTAGTAGACACTCACGTCTCAAACCAACTATCCCTTTAATTTAAATCGCTCGTATATAATTTACTCCTCAAAATAACACAAACGTCCCAAACCTATCAATACATAATCAAAGGAAGGTTATCTATATCCTCGAACAAGATTACGGGACTCCCAAAATCAAAACATGCCAAAAAGGCCTAAACTGCCATCTCGTTAGAAGTCTCGTTCGAACGAGGCTGTTCGAACGAGATTCCAGTTCGTTCGAACGAATTGTACCTTCTAACGATGTCTCGTTCGAACGAATGTATCGAACGAGATATAGTTCGTTCGAACGAAGGTATCGAACGAAGTCTCCCCTCGTTAGAAGCGACTGGTCAACTCGTTAGAAGCTTGTTCGAACGAGCTCGTTCGAACGACCTGGGAAGGTCTTCTAACGAGGGACCAGTTTCGGCCCAGAATTTCTTAGTTACGTTTTTCATCAATTTTTACTCCTCAAATCTCCTCTAAACTTCGTCCCAACAATGTTTAAAGGTCTCTAACCACTCCTAAACATAACAAGGTTATAAACTAACGTATTTTACTGAGTTAATTCATCCCAATCATCATTAAATCATCAAGTCTCATCACTTTCCCCCAATTATTCAAGAACACAAACCCTAAAATTTTAATTCATGAATTAACCCAATAAAAATCCATTTTAATTTCACCCAATCACTAATATCCTCAGTATAATCATCTACCTATCATTCTACATGCAATTCTCCTCAAGATTTCAAGTTCTAAGTTCCAAAATACATGGGTTTTCATATTACACCAAGAACAAATCAATTTTATTAAATTCCTATACATGGAAAGAGCATTCTCTGAAATTAAATGATATTAAACCACTTGCCTCGATTGTCTCAGAATTTGGTGTTGATTTTGTAAAGGTTTTCTGCAGAATTCCTTCTCCTTCTCTCCCTCTCTAAGCTTTCTTCTCCAAAAGTGGCTATGGTGGCTAGGGTTTTCTTTGGGAAAGTTGGAAACCTAAATGATAACCTCCGTAGCTTATTGGGTCATTAAGGGTTGGTTAGTGGGTTTAGTGGGTCTATTCCCAATCAGATTTACTTCTCTAATTTTCGTCATTTTTAATACCTAAAAATACGAAATTTCCAAAATACCCTTTATATTGTCGGTATCGCCTAAAAATACCCCGGGACCCAAACTACACCCCCGGCTAGTGTTTTCTAACTATCTCGACCCTTCCGGACGCGTTGGTGCGCTCAAAACGACCATACGGTTTATAGCATTTAAATTCACTTTTATAAATAAAATAATTATATCCCGACGCGACTGTCACACGCGTCCCAATAAAATGACCAAATTGCCGTATATCAATCTCACGACAAATTTCATAATTCAATATTCATATAACATCATATATACTCAATATAGTCAAATACCAACTCACAACTCGCTAGTATTTTACCCGGATTAATTTCCAGTTAATTCACATTTAATTAATTAATCCCAAAAATAAATATAGCCAAAAGTACGGGGTATTACACCACGTACCTAGCTGATAACTTCCCCTTTTTACCGAACCTCATAACTCCCTTCATGGGAGACACCTGTACCACCACCTGGTCGCCAACCTCTAATTCAACGTGTCTCCGATCGGCATCAGCATAACTCTTATGCCTATCTTGAGCTATCTGAATGTGTCCCCGGATAAGATCAATCTTGGCAGTCGTCTCCTATATCATCCCTAGCCCCAATAACTTATTTTCCCTTATCTCTAAACAGCAAGAGGGTGAGCGAAAAAGCTTCCAATAAATTTCCTCAAACGATTCCATACCGATGGTAAATTAGTAAGAGTTATTATACGGAAACTCTACTAATGGAAGGTATCGCTCCCAACCTGCTCTAAAATCAAGGATACACATCCTCAACATGTCTTCCAGCATCTGGTTGTCCCTCTCATACTGCCCGTCTGTCTGTGGATGGTAAGTGGTACTCAACCGTAAGTTTGTGCCCACGGCCTCCTGAAAACTCTGCCAAAAGTGAGAAACAAAGATCTTGTCTCTATTAGATACAATGTTAATCGCCACATCATGTCGCTTCACTATCTATGTGATGAACAGCTACGCATACTAACTCGTCTCGTAATTGGTGCGAACTGGGAAGAAATGGGCCACCTTGGTCACCCGATCCGCTATCACCCAAATGAAATCGTGACCCCTATAAGATGTCGAAAACCCAGTAATAAATTCCATTGAAATTATTTCACACATCCATATTGGAATCTCGAATGGATGTAGCACTTCTGAAGGTCATTGATGGTCAACTTTCATAAGATGACAGGTAACACTCTTCGAGATAAACTCTATTATGTCTCGCTTCATACTCGACCACTAGTATTGTCTCCTCATATCCTGGTACATCTTATCCCCACTGGGATTTATGCAAACCTCGAACCATGAGATTGTGTCCTAGTTGTATGTCTCAAATACTCATCCTCTGGCACTACAAGTCTCCCATTAAATTGTAAACCTCCCTCTGAGCTGATCGAGTATGACTCTGCAGCCTCGGCTAACAACTGTCGTACCCTGTCTTCATAAAATTGATCCTCTGCCTATGTCTTTACTACCAGCATCACAATCTTGGGAGTGATAGATAAAACTGCCATGCATGCTCGGGTAATGTCATCATCATTTTGAAGCTCACTCCACTTCACCTTCCAGATCTCTGTTATCTCTTCTGTAGGTCATCGGCTCAATGCGTCTGCCACAATGTTAGACTTACTAAGATGATACTATATATCAAACTAGTAGCCCTTCACGAATTCTGTCCACTTCCTCTACTTCATGTTCAGATCCTTCTATGTGAAGAGATACTGAAGTGACTTATGATCCATAAATAAAGTGAATTGCTCCACCATAAGATAATGTCTCCATATCCTCAATGCAAAAATTACCACTTTTAACTCAAGGTCGTGGGTGGGGTAATTCTTCTCATAGGGCTTAAGATTTTGGGACACATAAGCTATAGTTGTCTCCTGCTGCTGCAATACACCCTCAAGTACCTCCAAGGGTACATCAGTATAGACCCCGTACTCCATTACTCCTATAGTTAAATCAAGTATGGGTGATGATGTTAACTTTTCCTTTAGCTCATCAAACGCTAACAGACAATGATCGCTCTACACAAATGGTACCCCTTTATGAGTCAGGTTTGTTAGTGGACCCACAATATTTGAGAACCCCTTAATGAAGCGATGATAATACTTGATCAACCCCAAGAAGCTTCGAATCTCGATCGATGTCATAAGTTATCTCCACTATCTCATCACTCATAACTTACTCGGATCAATAACAATACCCCCATCGGACATGATGTGGCCTAAAAACTGCACCTCTCGAATCCAAAATCCACACTTCCCGAATTTGGCATACAATTGATGGTCCTCTAGCATCTACAGAACCATACACAGATGCTCTGCGTGCTCATCCTCGGTGCGATAATAGACTAGAATGTCATCTATAAACATAATCATAAACTAGTCTAGGAACTCCCTGAATACCCTGTTCATGAGGTCCATAAACATTGCCAGTGCATTGGTGAGCCCAAACGACATTCCCCTAAACTCGTATAATCCATAACACGATATAAAAGAGATCTCAAATCTCGTACAATCCATACCATAGTTTTAGAAACATCATCCTCCCGAATGCGCAACTGATGATACCCAGATTTCAAATCAATTTTAGAGAAGTATGCTGCTCCCCTCAACTGGTCAAAAAGTCACCGATCCTCGACAATAGATACTTATTCCGTATCTTGACCTTGTTCAGGTACCTGTAGTCAAAACACAAGAGGAGTAAACCATCGCTCTTCTTTACTAATAATACAGATGCACCCCACGGCGATGTGCTCCGCCGAATGAAACCTTGAACCAAGAGCTGCTGGATTTTCTCTCTCAACTCACGCATCTCTGAAGGTGCCATATGGTAAGGTTCTCAAGAAATTGGTCTCGAACCCGATGATAGATCTATAATAAACTCAATATTTTGTCTAGGTGGTAGCCCTAATATCTCCTGAAATATGTCATCGAATTTCCATATAACCGAAATCGAGTCTAATGGTATAACTACCTCCTTTGAGTTCTCCTCCTCCATATAATATAAGTGGGTGCACGATCCTCCATCAGGAAGAGGTATTGCCACAAGGAACATCTCCTGCCCCGGAATGGAAAACACAATGATCCTCTCATAGCAATATATCATCGCTCTATATCCCGCCAACCTTTCCATACCCAAAATCACATCGTAACCCTCCATATCTAACATGACGAGGTCGGCCACTAAGCTCGGTCTCCCAATAACAATAGTGACTCCTCTACAAATCGAGTGTAATAATTAACCACTACCCATTGGTGACTCTACACACATAACGAGAATACAGACTGTTTATAACAAACTGGCAGCTCTAGCAAATATGGTTTTTATAAAAGAATATGATGCCCTAGTATCAAATACAATCCTACCCTCAAATCCAAGAATAGGAAACATACTCTCTACTGTCACTGGTGCCTGAGGTGCTGGTGGCATGGCTACATCCTGGACATTATACACATGCCCATAGTGCATCTGCCCCTACTTGTGGTGTTGGTGCTACAGGAGGTAATGGAGCCTGTTGTCCATGCTGAGCACCTTATTGCTATGATCTACCCTTTTATGGGCAATCCCTCCTCTTGTGAACCTGTTGGCCACATATAAAGCACTGACCCAAGAATACCCTCTGTTTCTGGCCCTGCTAGACCTAACACTGCTAGCCTTCCTGGCCTCATCCCTGTTGGACTCCTCCTTGGTTAACTTGGACTTGGGGGCCCTGAGGAACTTGCTGCTGATTTGGGCCCTACTGACCCTCTCACTAACCATGCATGAATCTCTTAACATTGTTCCCCTATCGAGAATCCTTCCCCTACTAGATGACAGTTTGCTGTTGCTGATGTGATCCACTAGCACCACCACCATTAGCCTTGCCCGACTGGCTAGGAACTACTCCTCTCTTGCTTCCCTTAACGTGGAAGTGATGATCCTGGCAGTGAACAAGTGCGGTGTTGATGACATCTATATATGTCAACAATGCGGGGTTACCTATCAAATATTTCCTGATCTTCCAGGACAGATAATCCACGAACTTAGTTTTCTTTCTATTTTCGTTGCTCACCTCATCTGGCACAAAGTTATCTAGACGAGTGAACTCATCCTCGTAGTCAGCTACCGAGCGACCACCCTGAATAACTTCCCCAAACCTCTTGCGCATCTCAGACTTAATGGTAGATGGGAAGTACTTGCGATCGAACCAACTTTTTCATGGTCATCAAATATCTCTCCTTAGAGATGGTCACAGACTCCCACCACTGTAGAGCCGCTCTGGCAAAATAGAAGGTAACTAACATCTGTTTTTGTGCCTGGGTAAAATCCACCATGCGCAAATGGCGCTGGATATTCTTTTTTCACTGACATGATGCAACGGCTGGGCCCAGGGCTGGGCCTGAACCTCCGGTTCCACTGGAGACTGGGCCCAGGGCTGAGGAAAATGGGCTGACACAGCTATCATGGCTGCATGAACTGCTTGGGCTGCTATCTCTGCCACCTGGGAAGTCGAAATCATATATGCTGGTGGCGCTTGTGGCGGTACCAGTGGTTCCTATCGAGCCGCCCTCAAACCCTCTCTAGTCTCGACCCTATCTGCCCGCTCTCTCCTCAGTGGAAATTGAAAGTAAATTTAATTTATATGAGTTCACAGTCAATACAGTTAAAACAGCATAAGTACATAGATCACACATACGTCAAGATAAAAGAAACGGTCTTAATAATAGGGCTCTAAATCAAACGAACGCTACACTGAAGTCGTAGTAAGCTGTACAGATCCTATGGACTCTAGAACCTGGTTATGATACCATCTCTAACACCTCGCCTAATTAAATAATGAGTAACCAATCCTTTATTAAATTAAATTAGGATTCACAAATTGGTTCATTCTTAGCATCACTATTGAAAACCAAATTAATTACTAATCACCTATTAGTTAATTAAACCTGGTGCCAATTTTTTTATTAAATAGATAACAACATGCGAAAACTAATGTAAAATATGAAGTCTAATCCATCATAAGATATAGATAAATAATGACTTACCGAATAAACCATCGGCTAAAATCCAAACCAAATAAAATCCAATAATGAAATCCAAAACAAGTCTGAACTGAGATAATAAATCTGAGAAGGGAAATACACCCAACTGAAATTGTAACTGAAATAGATTCCTACACGAGGAATGATGAATAGAGGCATCTAATCCAAAACTCTACAAGCATCCACATATGCTTCAGCTGCATATCCCTGAAGCGGAATATCAAGTCTGGCATCCCTGTGGCTGGACACCTAAAAGGGTATAAAAATAAATATTTAGCAAGAGTTTATCACAGTTCAAAATCCTCTATTAATTGCACATGTTATGTTCACGTATGCTCTCTTAATTTTCCTCACCCCTCAACTATTGTGCACGCCTAACGTTCTCTACTTACCCCACCTAGCTGTACTTGAACCTAACATAAGTATGTATCTAAACTAATCTCATCTAAGTCCCTGTACTGCCCATACAGTATGCTAATCGAATTAACATATCTCATATGTTAAGCATTGAAATTAACATTTCATTTATCTTCTCTTTTGTTCAATAATTAAATTTCACTACTTAATTCGTTCATTAGATATAAACTGTCTATTAGTCTACTAATGCACATAACTAGAGTAATCACATTCGTGTATATATACATACTAGGATGTACCCGTGCCGATGCCACGGTGAAAGCATTGATTGTGTTAAATATCAAATAAATATTAATTTTATAAAGTCGCTTTTGCTACGAAGGTATATTAAAATGTTTAAAGTGTTCCGACATTTTTAATGTCAAATTACAAAAACAACTTAGAGTTATTAAATTTTAATACATTTATAAATTTCAATAGTTTAGTCATGCAAAATAGGTAAACCAGCTAACCTATGTTTAATAAGATGAAAAAGTATAATGAATGTCTATTAATATGTAAATATAATTTTTTTTTAAATTAAAAATATTAACCAATGATATCCATACATTAATGACATGGTTAATGTATCTATTTCCACACAAAAATGGCTAGATTACGGCAATCTCTTTCCACTGCATACATAATCCATATCCCAATTTATACGCTTAAGCCATGGTGTGCACACACTGTTTACAGTTATACACACATCTTCACTCACCCAACTTTATTCTTTTTCCCATTACTCTCATATCACTTCTCTTTTTATACCAACACACATACATTCAAATTATATTCTCTAACTAAAATTTTCAAAATTTTAGTTAAATCGATATAATGTAAAACGACAACACAAATTAGAAATTTAACACACGAGATTCTATCACCCCTGTCTACTTAATAGCAAATCAATGCGTTACATTAAATTAAATTTACAAATACAAAAATAATAGATACAAAAGCTATTTTGTATAGTTCATGTACATGCCAATATTATGATTTTATCTTGCTAGAAAAATGCCCGCGTCCTCCAATTTCGGTGATAATTATAATATAACATGCTACTAAAACTAATCATGATAGTTCCAATACCAAAGAGTAAATTAGTAATTTTATGAAATGAAAAGTAAAAAATTGCTAAAGGAATTCATATTTAGCATGCCTAGAAGAATGAAAATCATTGCAATCATCTATAGCTCCAAGATCAAAATTCAAAAAATGGAATATGATATTAAAGGGGAAGTTTGTGATAGTTCACTACAATATTTATTACCCATCTAAACAAAATAACCGACAACTGTGCTTGTACTGACAGTAAAAATTAAATAACATTGCAATCACAAACATTTATAAAGAAACATAACAAAAAAATTACACACGCAAAATTTTACTGATGATTGGCTTAATTATACACGAAATACGTGAAATTTTTTAAGGTAACGCCGCATAGTGAAATGAAAAAAAGAAAAAAAGGCACTATAATAGTATGATTATTACAATCAATGAAATGTTGCATTGAATAACTAAGTGATAAGTAGGTACTGCAGATGAAATTTAAATTTTAATATCAATATTTTCAAATTCTAAAAAGGCACCGCAAATTTTATTCCCACAAAATTTGACAAATATGCAATGGCATGAAGGAAAAAAAAAAGTGAAGAACAGGATATTCCCACAATATTAACAAAAATCAAATATTCCTTTATCTCGCACATAATCACATTTTTGTCATAAAAATTCTTTAAAAGTCTCCAAACAATGTAAAACACTCAACCATGGCAATCGCACCGGAGTATTACTTTTAATTAAACACCACTGCAATCGGCATCGCCCATGATATTTCCCCAATATCTAAATCTCTAATGACATCTATTGCACTAAAAAGGAAATTTTTGTATACACAACTAATCAGATATTATGCCCAAACAAGAAATAACGTAACTACCACCAATCTTTTGATGAACCAAAACTAAAATGATTTGATGAACAGGTTTGTTACCAAAACTGGGTTTTGCCGAACAGGTAAGAACCCAAAAAAGTTTGAAGAACGGATAAGAACCCAAAAAACTTTTGATGTCTTAGTTTTGACCGCAACCAAATAAAACTCCAACCCACACAACATATATTTCTGTGGGTAGAGAGGGAGAAAAAGGGTTCTTATAAGCGGATAAACCAACCGGAGTAGTCAGATCCTCTCCTTTCCATTTCAAGATCTCGTCATGGCAGCTCGGAGAGAGAGAGAGAGAGAGAGAGAGAGAGAGAGAGAGAGAGAGAGAGAGAGAGAGAGAGATGTGGGATTCACACGTCTGCCACGCAACCTCGAAGATAATGCTGCAAGGAGCTGGGTTTGGGGGATTGTGAGCATATGGAGAGAGAGAGAGAGAGAGAGACCCACCCGTATATTTATTTAACCTCTCAGATCTGAAATCCTTGGGTTCAAAATAATAATGTTGGTCTGCATTGAAGAGTATATTAAGGAGAAAACGAAAGGTAGAAGAGGGTACTCTGACTCCTGCACAGTGACATCAATCGTACTTTGTTAATCACCCCCTCTAACCCGTATGTGTTTCGGGATCGTGTGTTAATTTCATGATTTGAACCATAAAATGGTGTGAGCAGATGGAGACAAAACAAAAAGGTGTGTTAATTCCATGATTTGAAACACAAAAGAAAAAGATAGAAAAGTAGAGTAATATGTTAAAGAGTTAGTGTACCTCATGTTATGAAATCTGCAAAACGAAACACAAAACACATTAAGAGTTTCAAAAATCTAAGAAAATTGAGAGAGATAGAGATAGAGAGAGATAGAGAGAGAGAGAGAATAATGGGAAGTTAGAAAACCCACAGTCCTAGCCCGCATACAGGGAGTTTTAATCTTGGATATCTTGATGGGGAGAGGTATGAAAAAAATACATTGTTGCAAAGGAGATAATGCGATGAATTAAACCAATATCGTGATGCGGTCAATGAAACATACAGACAAAGATGTAAGAGAAAGATGGTTTGATTGAGACATTTATTCAAATTAAAGCTGAAATTTCCTTCCTAAATCTTCTCGAGTCATGTGAGGCAAGTGAGGCAGGAAGGTTTTCAGGCATGGGTCAGGTAGAGCATGTGCCAAGAGTGACAAAGCATGAGTAAAATTTAACACATGGAAAACCCCTTAGATTTAATTATAACCGTGAGTTGACAAAGGCAAGTTCTGGGCGGGCTATCAAGTTTTGAGAAAAAAGGCAAAAATCTCCACGTGGAACATTCTCAAGATGTTGCTTTGATATTCAAATTAAAGTGTGCAATGTCAGATTGTTAAACGGCGGGCACAGATCAAGACAGCATGGGTGGGACCCATGCGTGGGTGCATTAGATACACAAACCTGTTTATATAGGTTTTGTCTTTAAAGTTATATGATGTGGCAAAACTCCTTCCTCCTTTGTATGATGTGGTTATATGATGTGGCAAAAATTGTATGATGTGTCAAAACTCCCTCCTTCTTTATTTTATATATATATATATATATATATATATATATATATATATATATATATGGATTAAATCTAAAATACTTTTGTAATGCTATTCAATTACTAATGTCTTTTTCTCGTGCAAACATAAAGATTTTTTCAGCTAGTGCTTCTAGTAAAAATGTTTCTACTTTATCTCGTAATATATACCTATAGTATGGGTCATAGGGAGATAAGAAATTACTATTACCCTTATTTAATCTAAAGATGACCTCAACAAATAAAAATAAAGAAATATATAGGATAGAAAATATATATAATAATGAAGATGACATTAAAAAATGTATAAAAAAAGGCATTCAAAAAATAAAAGGACAAAAATTGTATAAAAAGAATATTTTAGAATTTACAAACAAAATATATAATCACACTAGCCAAAGAAAAATAACAGCCGTTAATAGCGAAGTAATTTTAAACTTAATTACTGAAGTGTCTGCAAAAGAATTAAATAAAATAAATTTAGAATTTATGCAGTTAGGAATAATAGTAATAGGACCAGTTGGATTAAGTAGGTTATAAGTAGGAACAAAAGTTATAATATACATATATGATGATAGATGGAATAATCATAAACAAGCACAAATAGCTAGCGCAGAAGTAGACTTAGCAAAAAATACAGCAGTTATAGGATGTATACCAAATTTTTCTATGGATATAAATGAATTTAGTAAACATATAAAAGGGCAAAAAGAACAAGAGGATATAATATGACAGGACAATATAATAATCTTTTAATATATACACTATTTATGGGAAAATTATTTAACCACTGTAAAATAAATTTTAAAGCCGAATTTGACTGTATAGTAAAATCTTTTAATAGTAAGTCTGTAGAAATGATAGAAGCACAAGAAATCGATAGTAGTATATATGAAGAAACTGAATGGAAATTACCACAATTAACTATAACTAATACTAAAAATCCAAAACATAAAATAAAATATACAAACATAAAATAGGACAAAGTAGTATTCGATTTAGTAAATATAAACCTCTAGAAGAAGACAATGAGGAATTATTAAACAAAATTACTATAGCAATTATATAAGAACAAGTAAACCAAAATTTTGAACTACTAGAAGATAAAATATATGATATAATTTTATAAGATTGTGACAATATGACAACAAAATAACTAATAGAGAAATATGGTAATGAGGATAATAAAGAAGCTATAATATCTATATACTATGCAGAAAAAGAAAATGAAGATAATAAAAGAAAAATAATAAATATAGGAATAGATAAATTTATAAAAGAATCAATCTTATTTACTAGGACAAGATGCAACAGCAGAATTAATAAAAATATCTAACGTATTTAAAATGATGAATGAAACACCAACAGATCATTTGTACTTAATAAAAGAAACTTTTAATATAAAAAATTTTACTCCAAAATATCCATATAGAATAACTCCAAATTATTTTAATAAAACTATAAGCTCAGAAGATGTTGAAGATGCACTAGAACATGAAAAAAAGGGCTCCTTATCATCATCCCCATGTGACTATTCTGACTCAGAAGACTTAGTAAACTCAGTTACCAAGCACAATATTGATAATATGATGGAACCATAGAAGCAAAAGAAATAATTATGACAGCAACTGACAACTCACTGACTCCAATAAAAAACGAACAAATAAGACAACCCAAGCAATGACTCCAGCCAAAATGGACAAACCAGATGATGCAAGAAATGACACAACACAGACAATGACCGAACGGATGATTAAAGATGCACGAGACTCTACTATTCACCTTTTGAAATATTAATTAGAAGAAAAAAAGTTTCTTTCTTCCTTATATTTTTCTTATCCTTTACTTCTTAAATTAAAGAAAATTTTACGTCCGAACACTTTATTAATGTACAAGTCCTAAAGCATTATTTTTCCCAATTTTCTCCTAAATCATCTTCAATGTCATCTAATATATTAATTTTTTCCAGAATTTTTGATATATTATTATTTTTATATTTACAAGGGAAATTAGGTCTAATATGGTTAGGTTCTCCAAATATAAAACATTTGTAATTTTTTATTCTTTTATTTTCATCTTTTTTGTGTCTTTATTTTCTTTATGGCATATATATATATATATATATATATATATATATATATATATTATCTCTCTAATATCTATATAATAAGGAGTATAATTTTAGTTACTATTCCTTAAGATGATAAGCTAAGTAAAGGTGAGGATGAAGCCACCAAGGCAACGATCTAATGGTTGAGATTAAAATACCCATCTCACCATTATTACCCTTTCAATATTTGACTTTTTCTTATTTTAACACACCCTAATTCTTTTTTCCCATCTTCAAAATTCAAAAAGAAGGGTAAAAGGGTATTATACCTATTTTGATTTGCCTTTTCAACCTCTTGTCCTCACTACCTCTCTCCACTGTCTCTCTCCTATCACGCGCAACCCTCCAACCCTCGAACATTTACCCCCTTCCTCTCTCCGAATTCTATTCTCCCATGACCTCTCTCTCTCTCTCTCTCTCTCTCTCACACACACACACACACACACACACACACACAGAGGTGTTTTCTAGGTGTGAGGTGAGGATTTGAAAAAATGGAAGAAATGGGCTTTGTCTGGATTGTAAGACCACCGACCTAGGGTTTCCAAAATTGAAACACAGGTATCTTCTTCTTCATTTTCTATGGATTGCAATACACACGTGTCATATTTGGTTTGTTCAGAGCTTCCCGCATCCACACCTTGGTAAGGGATTTTTTTGTTTGTAATTTAGGGTTTTGGTATTTTTTTTTTCTTTTTCTTTGCTCCACGTTTCTTTCGATTTTGGATCAAATGGGTCTAACAGGTAGTTCTTATATTTTTTTTGTTGATTTTGGATCTCAGATCGTGAGTCGATGGTAACGATTAACATTCAGCCACAAATTTTATTATCTACGATCGTGAGTCGAAGGGGACGATTTCGGTGCTATACGTGTGTTGGACAGGGCATAGAGTAACTCTTTCTCTCATAATTTCATCTTAGATCAGAATTAAATCTCTCATAATTTCATCTCTCACTCTTTCAGGGTTTGTGAAGGGGTTCTATGGTATGAAAATTGAAGATAATTACCTTTAAGAGATTTGGTAAAGTTCTGAAGTTTTACTCTAGCACATTTGATTTGTTTTAAAGTTATGAAATTAGGGATTCTAGATCCCACATTCTATTAAATAATTCTTAATTTCGGGGTTTTAAAATTGGGGGTTTATGATAAACATTTGAGCATCCGGTATGATATATCCCTCCCTACCTCTGTTTCCCCTCTTAACACTTGATTCGCCTACATTTTATGAAGAACAACAATAATTCTTTATTATACCACTTTCTTCTCTTTTATGTGGTGAACTGCTCTTTTATTTTTATTTCTTTTTGTTCAACTAAATATTATTTGTAATAGAAATTTCAAAACCCCTGATATTATATTTTTGTTATGTTTGTACATACTAATATTTATTATACATTTAGGTTTTTGTACTATGTTCTTACTGGTTTCTTAGGTCTGGGGTTGTAAACAATGGTTAGGATGGTTATATTAGCTCATGTATTACTAGCCCATCCCATGTTCTTAATAAATTTCTAAATAACAACAATGTATCCATTTTTTACGACCTCCTTTATTTTGTTCGTATATTAAATCAACTTTATTATTTATAAAGTGCCTTAAAGGTGATATTTTGAAAGAAATTAGTGGGATATATTTGTGTGGTTTGTTCGGTTCTCCTGTTCCAAACATATAGAGATCTTTTGGGGGGAATGTAAGGCTGTGACACCCCGCCTAATTAAATACCGGGCGATCACTCCTTTATTAATTAAATCAAGGTGAACAGTTGGTCCATTCTTAGCATCACTGTCGAAAAACAAAATTTTCCAATTTAACACCCTAATTAATTAAGGTAAGTGTCAAAACCATTTTCATACATACTTTCCAAATTTTATTTAAAGAAAAATCATTTATTTTATTAACAACATTCAATGAGTAAGAATCACACCACATTAAATTCTTCAACATAATCCAATTAATTTAATACATTCGTCAATCGAATGTCAACATACGAAATCTAAAGTCACACATCCAAACTGAATAAATCCCATAGTAACAATACTGGAAATAACTGAAATACAAATGTCCAATAACAACGGAATAATGGAAGGAGCTACACATGCCCAACTAGATGGAAGTACTAAGAGTGGATCCGAATGAACGAAGTCGTCTAATCAAGAGACCTGCAACTCCCACTTAAGCTGCAGCACGTTCCTTCCAAGAGATCCTAAGCAAGACTCCCATGTGGCTGTTCACCTATAATACATACATATATATACAAGAGAGAGAGAGAGAGAGAGAGAGAGAGAGAGAAATGGGTCAGAGCCCGATAGTGTATATGATTTTAATTTTTTTTTAGCAAGTATTTAAATTGATACAGGCCAATGCAACAACATATTAGTGCGACACTCCCTTGAGAAATTGTCACCTCTCTTCTAATGTGCACACCTATCGCACTAACCTTCCCAACGGTTTGTCTTATCATTTATCGCACTACTCTTCCCAATGATTTAACTTATCTTAGATTAGTCGTAAGATTCAAAATTTAACGATTCAATTGTCTGAAAAGAACATTTCAATTAGTAACCAAAGTTCTCATTTTAACTTTATTAATCAATAAAGTTTTCCAGTGTCATATTATACTTTCTCAAAACAAGTATTTATAATTGAGTAATCAACTATGTCCTACATATCACATCACAGTAGGCAGTTCCAGATTTTAGAATTTCATATATATATTAACTAATCATAAAATATATATATATATATATATATATCATAACAGCACCCCAAATAAAACTATGGTGCGGGCGTACTCTACTATCCAATCCCCATATCACTCGTACTAAGGGAATAAAGATTCGGAATCACTCTCGAACTGTATTAACACATACTCAAATAATATTGATGCGAAGTATAGATTCCAAGTCTCTTCGGACCGTCTGAACTATCACTGCGATAGCCTGTACCAAGGATACCTATACACAAACAATATGAGGCGAAGCATAGATTCCAAGTCCCTAAGAGGAAAGCACATACCCGCATCTCTTAGGATCGTCTGAACTATCATTCCGATAGCTTGTACCAAGGATATCTATCTTCTAGGGTACAAGTCATTATCCCCCATAAAGGTCCCATCGAGATAAGACTGTCCCAGCGCGGAAACCTCAGGGATAGCAAGTAGCGTGGGCATGATTTTCACACATAGATAGTATATGCATACACAATCATATAACTATACTAATATTACCATATCAATAATGGGTATATTCTCAATTCCCATAATTACTACATTTGTATTTATTTCTCATTATTTAGTTATCACGTATAACCATTCCCATCTTACATTAATTTGAGGAACTTCTCCACTTACTATATAACGCTTCATGGATTCTATCCTCCCAATTATAAAATTCAGTAGGTATACACATTTGTCCCAAAGTAACTTCCTTACGTGCCTCTCTCTTTAAATCATAAATTTACCGACCCTTATGTAATTCTCCCAAAATACAATCTTTGCCCGACATCAAGGGTCCCAAAATCTATTCACATGTCCTACTGGTCTTCCCTATCTCCCAAAACATTTTATTAAGGATGCCCATGAATTATCTCATAATAAATTGAATTTAACTTATTTAAAAAGGAAATAGGAGTCTTCCAGTAGGGGTAGATCGATCGAGGTTTGGGTATCGATCGATCGAACATTCGATCGATCGAAGCTCTAGGCTCGATCGATCAATCAAGCAGGTATGCGAAAACTAAAATTCTGCAGTTACGGGTTTCATCTCCAAACTTCAACAATTTCCATATTTTCTAATCCCAATCGTCCCAGAATTGATACTACTAACCTTATATCATCATATTAGGTATTTTCAACGTAAAGCATGTCAATTTACGTCACTAAACATGGATTAATCATACCATAATTCATTTAAACATACAAGAACCCTAGAAATCTCTAAATCATGGTTCCAATCTGTTTTTCCAGAAATTCCTTCTTATACTACATTAAAATTTCGTGAATTATTCTCCTACATCACCAATAATTTCCTGAATAAGGTTTAAGTCATCACTACATGCAAATTCCTATCACAATTTAGGTTTTCTTCAATGAAATTCATCCCTAATCATCCCTAAACTAATATGAAGGATGCACCAACGAAATAAGCAAGATAAACACTTGCCTGGGATTTTCGACATTCTAATTTGCAGATGTTTTTGGTGTGGTTGCGTAGCCCGTTGCACGATCTACGCGTTGGTGGTGGTTGCGGTGCAAACGGGTGGATTTCGGGACTTGAATTTGCCTTGAGAGCTCTCTCCTTCCTCTCCAATGGCCGTCACTTGTGTTTAGAGTTTCTAACCCTAGATGACAATCCAGATATCTGATATAACCCTTTGAATTTTCTTGGGTTTAATTACCCAAAAAGGTGAAATGTCCAAAACGCCCTCCCGGGATACCAATTACGCCTAAAAACGCCTCGAGACCCAAACTAAACCCCCGGGTACACTTTTCTGACTATCTCGACCCTTCTGAAGACGTTGGCACACTCAAAACGACCATACGAACAACTTATAAAATATTCACTTTTATTAATTCACATTTAGTCCCGACACGACACAGGCGCATCCCGACTTAAATTTCCACAATTGTCATTTTATTCACACATGACAATATTATAAAAATAAATCTCATATATTACTATACTCATCCAGTAATATTCAACAAATAACAAATTTCCAATAATTACTAACTCTCGTCACGCTAGTAAATATTTAAAACAACATTCCGGATTAAAATTAAATTAATTTATCTCAATTAAATTTAATAAATCCTTAAATTTAAAAGCCATGAAAATACGGGGTATTACAAAGGCTGCCAGAATTTCATGTATTGCTTGAAAAAGTGCCCTCTAGATCTCAAAACATACCTATTTCACTATGCAAATTATTTGAATTATAGTTTTATAGGCTTCCTTATTCTATTTTCCTCTTTTTATAGAAAAATATTTGAATTATAGTCTCAAAATATAAAATTTTTTATAGCAATATATATCGTTTTAGGTATATGCACTTTTCACTTTAAGTTACCCCCCCCCCCCCCCCCCCCTTCTTCTGTGGTTCTGTATTTAAAAATAGTTTCAAGTTTTTTGGGGGCAAAAAAAAAAAATAGTTAGTTTTGGGATTATTTTTTCGGTTTACCCTTTATTTGATCTTAAGAATTTTTATCACACTCATGTGCTCAATCTTACGAATTGCCTTTAGGATTCCTTTTTTATAATGGAGAAGTCTGTGGATGACTTAGTGGGGTTGGATATTTTTATTGTTGTCATGGTGGTGTGTTATCACGTCTATAAAGGTAGAGAATTGATTCTATGTTCTGATTGAATTTTCCCTTAACTCTATTTAGTTATCCAAAACCTTTGTGATTGTAATCAAAGACAACTATAAATAAAAGTAGTTTTTTAGTGTGTTCAATTTAACCGTGGTTTGTTTAACTATTATTTATGTTCTGTTAACAAGTACACGTGTGTAAACATAACTAAGGTATGTTTTGATATGTGGTAATTGTTCTCATCAATTATTAGGTTGTATTTTAATTATGCACATGATTTTATTAGGCTTTTGTGTTGTGTTGTGTTGTTTGTATTTTTTTAAAAAGTTTATCTCTTCATAATCTATATAGTTTACTGCTTAATATTAATATCAGTTGCATGATTGGATTAAAATTTATTTGTATCTTCCACCTATAAATTATTTTTCCATTTTCAAAAATAATTTATGAATGAAATCTTCATTACTGATCATAACGTTTAGTAATTACTGAATGACAATCTTCATTAGTTTTAACAATCTCCGTTCTTAATTTTGTGATTTGAAGTTTTTGTCGGGAGTACGATGGGATATTTGGACATATTAAGGATACATGTTCATTCTACACCAAAAGTCAATCCATTTTGTTTCTATTACTTCAAATATATTTCCCCTTAATATCATATGCTCCAACAGTGTTCAAGAGGTATATTTTGATTCAATTATATTTATTTAAACCATTTTTGTATTGGCGCTGCAGATGATAAATGTTGTGTATAAACTACTAGGGAATATATTGGCGCATCTTGATGTAGACACCAAGCCTTATGCTATAGAAGACTACATGCATGATGGTCCAACTAAAATTGCCTTCTGCTTGATCTTCAATTGTCAACTGATTAATAATTTACCTTCTATTTGGTTTTCAGTTTTATGTATGGTCAGTTTTTTGTTGGATGGAATGTGAGTTTTTTTTTCGAACAACAATGTGATGGGGGAATCTAATTGCATTCCTCTATAGGTACTATCACTGTACCATACAACTTGGTTGGGTGATAAATATATATGTGTGTATGTTAACAGTACTGAAGGCTCATTTTTTGTTGCAGTTCATTATCAAAATTGGAGTAATAATTTTGGATGCTAAATCTACCTTGAATATTAAACAAGTGGGATGATTATTTATTATCTATTGATAACTATCAAGGCTGATTTTTCGCTCATTTTTCTACGATGATAAACAAGGGGCATGGTTTGTGACAGTAACCAAGGCTTATTTGTGCTTCTTCCATGATACATTATATTTAGTGTGTTGTGTTTATGACAGTAACCAAGGATCAATTAAGCATAGTAATACACGAAACTATGAGAAAAGAACATAAATAATTTACTTTAATTTTGAATATTGCATGGAGAGCAACCTCCTGCTGAGTTGCTTGCTGAAGAAAGGGGTTTGCATTCCAATATCAAAGCAGATGTCAAGAATTCACTTGAAGGGAAAAAATATGCTGAAATAGAAGCTCTTCAATCACAAATTGTGTCACAGATGCGTTCTGGCACATCCAAGGTTGTTGAGTATTGGGAAGATGTTCTTAAACGTCTCCACATTTAGAAGGCTAAGGTACTTATGTTCAACATTCTCAAATGCCTTGATAACCAGTCACAAAATTTTTTTTGAGCTCATTTGATATTTAATTGTTGCAATTATAGGCATGTCTGAAGGAAATTCATGCCAAGATGTCTAGCAACCAATGAGTGGTGATGATAACCTGGGAAAGGATCAGAGGGAAGATACTAATCATAATAAAAAGTGTATGACTTATTGTTATCATCAACGTTAGTTGTGGAGGTTTGTATTATCTGGAAAAATCAATTTACGTTACCTTTTGCATGTAGATGCTCAAGTTTTATCTTCGGAACCCATATTACACGAAGATACCATAGATGCAGAAGAAGAGGCTGGATCATATTCACCTGAGTTGTTTCATGGTGATGAAAATGAAGCAATTGATCCTGAAGAAGACATGTCTATACCGGTAACTTCTTCCACATATTTCTTTTAAAGGATAGGCAAGAAATCCCCTAAACTATTGTTCAATCCCCTAGCATGGTTCAAAATCTCGGTTGCCATCTATGACTTGGACACCCAATTTTCAACTTAGACACGGTATCCAACGATACACAACAATATGCTATTTAGAGTACCCAAAAAAATTTTGAAAGAAAAAAAAATAAAAAAATTAAGATTAATATGCTTAGAAAAATCTAATTGATTATATTGTCACGTGTCAGTCTGCACAATATCCCATGTTAAATCAATAGTCATTGAGCAAAATATATTCCAATGACACAAAACCATAGTCGTCAAATCGTGAATCGAATCGTAAATTGGAGACCCTATGAATCGTGAATCGGATCGTAAGAATTTGTATACTAATTATGCCTCTCATTATTTCTTGCTATTTAACACTTCATTACAAAATACTAATTCTGCCTCTCATTGTAGATTGCTCAAGGGAAAACTGATATAGGGAAATGAGGTTTAAACAGTTATGAGGTTTAAAAGTATTAAAAATATTTGGATTATTTGAGGTTGTATTAAAAGTATTTGGATTGTTTGAGGTTTAAACAATCGAAATACTTAACAGTTATGAGGTTTAAAAGTATTTGGATTGTTTGAGGTTTTAACAATTACGAGGTTAAATGTGAGGAGTTTGTATCTGATGGTTCATCATACTTTTCAAATGAGACTTATGTACATGCCTCAACACACTAGATGCTCCCAATTGATGCTTGGCATATACATTTCAAATGAGACTAATTTTAAAGGTGTTTTCTTATGATATTTTTGCAGGACTATACAAATTGGTAGAATTTTTTTTTTCTGGGAACTAAGAAGAAGTTGTTTCTCCAGTCATTCAAACAATGATCAAGATGTGTTTCATAGAATTGTCTTTATATTTCTCTTTGCTAAGTATTGTATTAAATCAAGTTTTGTAATCAACAAAGGAAATAAAACTCTAACTGCCACAAATCGTTATGATTTTATTCTCAGTTAGAATGCCACAAAGCCTCTCTAGACTAATGGGTTGAACATGTTGGGGTATACTATTATAATTTAGAATTTGAAGTTCATTGGATGCTTTGCATTTTTTGTTTACATGCCATTTCTAGGTTAATGTTAGTAGTAACTTTTTTTTAAATATAGTTTACACTTGCTGAAATCTATAGTTCACTACGTTGGATTTTGCTCAAGATAGTAATATGTATAAATTTGGTGAAAACAAAGTGTAAGATTGTGAAATGCAAGACACATTCAATTTATTTTGTTGTTCAGAAGTAGTTATATTAATCGCTATTATGAATGTGCATATTTAGTGTTCGGATCAGTGACATAATCATGACAATTAATTGCCATAATCTAGGTGGATTTTTTTAATTAGTTTGGAGTTTTAGAATCTGTATCATTTTTCAACCTCGACCGGCTCCGTTGGCAATTTTCCTAAACTTCCCTGTTATCCATTTCATATTGTGAGAACTCCCCTATGACCTATTTGTATGCACATGTTGTTCTAGGTATCCCGTCATATAAATCTCTTAATTTGTACTAATGCTGGATTGTCTTACTTCATTGCACATATTTGTTCTGTTTATTTTTTTCCATTATGATGGTCTCTCTTATTATTTCTTCATTAAGATATAAATCATCTTCCCTTATTCATAAGAAATACAGTTACTCACTGCCAGATTATAGCCCTATGCATTTGCTAATCTTCAATTCTTAATATCTTATTTCTCTGAACATCAATTATTTAATTAGATCCCAAGGGCCAGACTCATGTGTAGACTATATCCCGTTGATTGCTCTGCACATTTACGAAACCTGAAATGGCATCCCCTAAGTGCGATAAACCAATTTGAAACAAGAAACTTAAAAATAGACATTCTTGGTTGCCAATGAAAATATATGTCCAATAGAATGTGTCGAAGTTTTGTGATGTATATATCTACTAGAAGTTGGGGTGTAATTGTCATTTTTTAGAATACACTTGCGTTCCCACATATAATCGTCATTTTTTTTTCAAATATTTTTTATACTCACCTATCTTTTATTCTTTATATTCACAATGGCTTTGAACTTCTGAGAGGGAACAACAAAAACTCATGGATCCCTTTCAAATATGAAAGACTCTGTGCGGTAAGATTGGCCATTATAAGGACATATACAGATCAGATTCGGAGATGAATGGAATAGAGATGTTTGTCCCACGGAATAGAGCAATCGAGGATATGAGATGAAACTCAAAGTATGGCGGTTGCTCCAGAAATGTGGAGCCTTTGAGAATCCGCATAGACGCGAGTGAAGTAAGAACATCAGCAGAGAGTGAAATCCCCAAAGAAGTGTGCCTGAGACACTAGCCAACACAGCAAGCACAATGGGCGTCATAGCCGGGTTTGGAAACACTAGAAAACAGTGTTTTTTGTTTGTGTTAAATAGTTGAAAAAATGTAATTTTTTTAGATGTTTTTTGTTTCAGATCTATGCATTTTAATGAAATAGTTGAAATCTTCCACTGATCAAAAGTCAATTTCACTGCCTTCACATTTTTCCTCATCATTTGAAACAATATTAAAATCTGCAACAATAATACGAAGCACTCGATCATAATTATCAGACATCTTCTAAAGAATACCAAAGATCAATTCTTTCCTGTTAAGAACATTACGGATAAATGACTGATAATATGTCTTTTTTTAAGACTGTTTAAGACTTTTTTGATAAAAGGCCCAAGTAATTGCGCACACTGTTTAAGACTTTTTTTCATGAGACTATTTATCTGTTACAAAATAGAAGAATCAGTCCTGGTCAACAGAACACCTGTGCCAAAGAAACCTAAAGAAAAGGATCCTAATAAAAGGGACACGACTTATGAGGAGAAACAGAGGATGAGCTCAAACCTTCAAAGCTTACCCCTCGAGAAAGCTTAGCAATCAGTTTGGACTATTGATTAGTCATTTTTAGTTTGGACTACAATCAGTTTTTCACCTCAATTTTTCACCTCAGGTATAATTCTCACAATATTTAACTCTTTAGTGTTTAATACTTTTCATATATCATGGGGATGTGGTGTAGACATATAACCTGTTGCAAATGAATTGGGGGTTTTACAGTTAATTATAGACAACCGTTTTTTTAATCAGTACATCTTGGCTATATATTTTTGTAGTTGGCTTACTTTTCCACCAATAGAACATTTTGATTCAATGTAACACTCTTGGGATATCAAGACCTGATAGGTGTATTTTGATTCTATTAATGTAGAGCAGTACGTTTAAAATGCATATTTAAGGCCACATGTTCATTTCTTACTATTTTATTGCATGCTTTCTTTTAAATATTTTATAATTTCAAAATTTATTAGTTCTTGAAGATTTTTTTTTAATGAAATGCCTGAGATCACTATTATGAAGGCAGTCATATGACTTAAGCTGTAAAAACCTTATTAGTCCTTCCATTCGACACAAGTCTGTTTTTGACGTGTACCTTAGTGGTATGTATATGCATCATTCGTATAAGAAATGCAGTTACGAGGTAATTTGTAATGAAATCAAGTAAAAAAAATTTCTAGAGAATTACTGGATTTTGGAGCTGTTTCACGAAACAATGTTTGCAAATTGGATCCTTCTTTCCATGTATAATAGGTATGAAAGGAGAAATAATGTTTCATACATACGCTTTTACGATTATGTAGTTTCAAAATTTTTGCCGCTTTGCGATTATGATTTTTGAAATTTTCGCGGTTTTGCGATTATGTACTTTGGAAATTTTTGCCGTGCCTTCAGGCATGGGCATTTCGCTAGTATATATATATATCAATACGGTGTCTCTCGATAGGACCACCATGAAACAAATAGGCATACTTTGATATTAGTCCAAGTACCTCTCATACTAAAAAGGACTGTTGGTTTGGAATGTCTCCTCGAACCAAAAAACAATAACAACGGTGGAGGAAAACATAGTTCTAAGCCTTTGGGCTATGCACATACGAAATGTACTCAAATGACATGTTGGTCTCACGAATACACGTCACATAGCAATCCGCCCTAAATTCTATGTTATGGGGCACCCATCCTAACCTCACTAGAATCATATAGACACACACAACTTATATATGTATATATTCAGTAGTTATTCACACAACCTAAATATCATCATTCGTACGAAGTATATATCACTCGAATACTCATTGTACTTTAAAATTTTGATTATTCTCACTATCGCATTCAATTGAGTATTATTCTGAAATCTAAGGGCCCTAGTTAACCCTTTGAGTAATCCAGTAGCTAATTCATCCTTAACCTACTAGTCTATCCACTTAAGCTCACTCACACTTTCCCGTAATTGTATTCTCATCTTCAAGAATTAAATTAGGTCACAATTAAGCCTATTTAACATTGTGTTAATCCCCACATAATGTCAAAGCCCAATACCCTACTTTTGGCCTACTGTAATGTAAGTCATCTCTCATCACATTTCATAAAAGTCCTAAAAGTTTCCCTGGTCAAAATTTCGGAATTCTAGGCTTAAAAAGGAAAGTTTAAGTTTTCTATCAAACCGAATCAATTCGCCAGGAGCCGAATTAATTCGCTTGCCGAATCAATTCACCCTGGGCCGAATCGATGCAATTTCTACCAGTTTGTCTTCTTCGTTGGTTTTCTTCATGAGTTTTTCACCATTAAACTATATGTCTCTTACACAATTATTCACCAAATTCAAAACCAACTAAACTAAACGTTTTCTACATGCAATAGGATGATTCCTAACGTTATTTTAACATTAAATCATTACCAATCCTTCTCAAGAATGCATTAATCCACATAATCATCAAAATCTTAGATTTCTATGTTCTTCCTCAATTTTCAACATAAACTCTAGGTTCAATTTGTATTGATAATTCCTCGTCTATTGATTTTCATTCAAGATATGAATAATACTACATGCAATCCTTACCCATAACATGAATTAAAACTATTACTTTCTTCCAAGAACATGTATTTAATCATCAAATAATGGAACCCTCGTAACATGGGTATTATAACACTTACCTCTATGTTTGTAGGGTCTATTTCGTGGATTAGAAGTTAAGTTGATTGCTTTTCTCCTCCAATCTTCCTTCCGTAGTGTTTGTGGTGCAAGACTCCTTTGAATTTTTCAAGAACCCTTCCTTAAGCTCCCATATTGGTCTCTAATGGCTTCTCTGTGTTTTCTAACCTCTAAACCCTAGCCCCCAATCCTTTAAGCTGATTCAGAGTTCTTTAATTCATGGGTCTCTAAACACCATAATGTAAAGTGACCAAAATACCCACGTATGGTTCCAGTTTAGCCTAAAATCGACTCATGACGCAATCGACATCCCCATGGATACTATTTTGACTAATTCGACCCTTCTGAACACATACGTGACCTCGCAATTATCCTCCGAGTCATGCTAAATATATATCCCATCTTGACCCCAAGTTAGTCTACAGACGACTCCCGGTTGAGATAAATTTCAATTACGCCCATATCACTCGCTATGACGTAATTTCTAATCATTGACCATTTACTCTTCACTAATTAAATATAATTCATAATATTAATCTTTATTTCACTTTCGATTAATATTGTATAATTACATCGTTATTCAATTCAATTCAACTACTTCTCTTGCATAATTATAAATAAAAATCATTTAATTACTCAATTAATTAAACCTCGTATATGCAGAAATACGGGGTATTGCATGAAAACATATCTACAATAGATATTCGATAAACAGTTTAGATCCGAAGAGAAATCTGGTTTTAAACAATATATACAATTTTAAGCAAAAAATCAGCATATTAGATCATAAAAAATATTCAATAAAACATCAAATCTAATCTCTAAGAGTTTTTAGTTTTGATAACACAGATTTGAACGTATAAATACAATACTCTATACTACAACTTAATAAATCAATCACTTCATAAGAAGATTTATATTGTTTAAACCATATAGTGTTTGAAATAAAAAATTAAAAATCAAGATTAATAATAAAATCAAATACTAAGTTTGAATCTGAAAAACACTACTCTCTCATAATATTTCTCTCTATATATGTATATACGCTCAAAAAATATAATCTAGCCCTCTTTGTTTCTCCCTCTAGAATTATGGCTAACTAACCCTAATAAATAGTATAAAGAGGTTTATATACTAAGGTGAGGAAGATCTTAGAAACCTAATAGATATAAAGGGATGGGATTAAAACTACCAGAAGGTCTAAGATGCTGAGAGTGCTGCTTAATATCTAAGCTAACCTGAATAAAAGGTCACCCGATAAACTCTTTAATTAAAAACCAAGTTTGGTTTATTCTACATCTAAAACCAGTAACTCTAAACCATTAATAATAAATAATAAAAACTACGATGGTATGTGCTTTTATCAAATACATACAATGGATGTTGGGTTAAAATGATAACAATTCGAAAGGATTTAATCTCTTAATCCAACATTTAAAATTGAAAGCATGTAAGAACTGGTTATATCTATTACAACAATTGAGACTACAAAGAGAGGGACACCTAGATCCAACTAATCCTATTAACCTAAAGCACTCGATGAGATCTAACGATTAAGATGAAACCATTTAATGCGTAAGAGTTTAACATTGGGTAAATCCAGTTCTCTCAAGAATGATCCAAACGGTTATACGACTATAAGTGTTATACTAACATGAAAAAAGGAAACAACATACAAGTATTAAAGAACTAAACCTACAATGGTAGGTAAACTAAGGCTTCTTTATTCAATAACCAACAGATGGCATAAGAAACTAAGACTAAAATGGTTTTCTCGGTCGAATTTTGGGACAACTTACAGTTAAATATCCCAAATATATTGATACCTAAATTGTTAGAGAATACTTGGCCAAAAATGCCTACACCTGAGCGCATACGATTGGGTGGTCAAACTAAGTGAGGATCAAGGTTCAAAACCTTCAGATCAAATATAAAATCAAAGGCCAAAAATCAACTCAGCTAATGTGTGAGTAAGGAAGCACAAGTGTGTGTTTTAAACATATGTGCACACATGAGATTTTCAAATTCAAAATAAATTACAAAATTTATTTATAAATAGAAAATTATTTTTTATCAGAAAATAATCCAATTTTATGTTTAAAAAATTATTTTAGACACTTAATATCAATTGATCATAAATGAAATAGCTTATTGTCCAAAAAGTATAAATGTGCAAAATGTGCAATAAGCATCCATTTAGTGTTTTACCCTTTTACCTTTACTCAAATGTGAATTTTAAGTGAGTCTTAAAGCTTGAGTAATCTTGAAATTGAGATGATATACCAAACAGAGAGGTCACAAACTAAAAATACATTTTTTCAATATATCCAAACTAGTTAAAACTCTAAATAGTGTAGACTCAGGCAAAATCTGGGAGTCAATATTTTGGGGAGTTTCAGAAAGTTCGAGTGGTGAAGTGACATAGGGTAAGTTTAGGATGCCTAAATGTAATTAATCATAAATTATTTGTTAATATATATAATTATTTTTATACCATTGGTTAGTTCATTGTCTAGATTTAAAAGTTTCTTACCACTAAGGGGATGAGCATATGGAATGAAAGTTATAAGAGTTTTTCTAACCATCACCTTAATATATAAACAATTGTAAATTTTAGACTTCATTTGATTTATTAGAATTGATAATTCCACCACGTTTTTAGGATAAACAAGAATGCTTTTTTCCCAGTAAGCACAATATAATAGTGTGAATTGGAAGAATTGTCGAGTCAAATTTCCTTTAAGCTAAAGTCACACATCGTGACACCCTGCCTATTCTAATACTTGGTGGCCAATACCTTATTAAAATAAAATAAGATTCCAATATGATTCCATTCTCAGCATCATTGTGGCAACAAGTAACAAAATAAAAAATATAAAACATAATAAACCCATACATACAACTGAACTAATAGAATAATTGAATTCATAAATAAATAATCTGTAACAACCTAGGCTTTTGAGCGGCTATTTTATATTATTTTGCCCGATGGGCAAATTCTATAAAATAGGGGAAGTTGGAGTAAATATTGTTTCCCGTATTATTAAGGGATAATATTTACTATGTTTTGTCTATTTACCATATGAGAAGGTAAATAACATTATATTGTGATATGTTGCGTCGTTATATGTAAAACGACGGTTATGGTTCATATTTAAATTGTGGTATTATTAATGAAATAAAATAAAATTGGAACATAAAATTTATTCACACTTTCCCAAATGCCAAAATAGGGGGTGCGGTTGTCTTTAGAATGGTCGAGATACTCGAAATAAGTTCCAAGTTGTATTTTGGAGTTTCGGGCACTTTTAACGCGTTATGACTCAATTAAGTGGATACGAGTCATTTTAATGGTGCATTAGCAATTAAAAGAGGGAATTTATGTTTTAAGACTCGTTTAAGTTCCCCCACCCCTTTTCTTTCTTCATTTGTGTTAGAAGCCAAAGGAGAGAGAGAGAAGAGAGGGAGTTGGGAGAAAATGGGAGAAAAGAGAGAAAATGGAGATTTGGGCCGGATTTCCGTTGCTACCGGAGGTGGATCAGAGACTACAAACCTCGAGGCAAGTTTCTTACTTGCTAGATGTGATATAATGTGATAATATGCATGTGTAGTTAAGTTTTGGAGATTTAAACCCCAAATGGGTATTTATTGATTTTGGTGATTAAACCCTTAAATCTTAGTTTTAATTTGATTTGAGGATAAACTATTAGTTATTAATGGTGTAGAAATGATTTGGGAGAATTAGATGTTGTTGATGTTGGATAAAATGAAAGATTTGAGGTTTTGGGAATTTTAGGGTTTTTCAACCCGTAGCCCAAACTGGGAAAGATTTCAGGACCGAATCGATTCGGCCCTAGGGGCGAATCGATTCGGATAAGGAGAGGGATACAGGTCTGGCAGACCGAATCGATTCGGGTTAAAATCGAATCAATTCGGAAATTGCAGAAAGTCATTTTTTGCTCACCGAATCGATTCGGCCAAAGGGGCGAATCAATTCGGTTCCCCTATTTTTGTGAGATTTTTCCTAGTTTGATTTTTAGCCCTTTTTCTTTTAGGTCCAAGACTTAGGTACCTTTCTTTAGGGATTAATGGGGAGTCCTAGAGGGTGGTTTGGGGCAGACTAATGCCCTAGGGTTTAATGGGATGTTTAGGCTTACCCGGAGGGCTAGATGCGTAGGTTAATATCCGAATGAAATAGGAGATTAACCAGAAGATAAATTAAAGATAAAATATTAATGTTGAGACATTTAGGAGACACACCTTGAGGAAGATTCATTTTTAAATGGTATATGATATTATATTGAAGTCTTGGGGACTAGTTGAGGTTGTTGGCACTTCGGGTCTTAAGTCATTAATAAAATATGACTCTAAGAATAAGAAATGAATGTTATTAAATGTTGTATTAATAAATAAGTACAAATGATTTTGAGAATATAAAAATGGATGTTTTCAAATGAAAAGAGAGATGACTTTTATAAATGTTAAAAGGTATGGATACACACCCTCTCTAAATCGATATCTTTAGGGAAGTTTGCGCGTTGTGGTGATGCCCCCTGACAAATTAACGCAGGGTGGATATAGTCCCTAGGCCATGTGAGCGCTTGTGATTGTATATTTTTTGCGATGGGTAGGAGATTCCAGGTTTGGTCTTGACTATCCCGCAGGAACATGGCAACTTCTCGATGTTTGGTAGGATCCCAGGTTGTCTAAATAAGAGGCCCTGGAAGATGATAGCCATTTAGGGGCGCGAACAGTGGGGAAACCCGGACGGGAGGTATTAGAGTTGTTATATATATATATGTAATTATAACTATTCTAAATCAAGTTGGACTTGATGTATATGGGTTCCATAAAGAGCACAATGAAATTCCATAAAGGGCATGATGTAGTGCCATAAAGGGCACGATGAAAATGCCACAAATAGCATATGATGATGATTATATTCCTGATAAGGAAGATATTTTTACAAAGTGTATAATTGAGATGAAATGCCACAAAGAGAATAAAACTATGATTATATTTCCTAGTAAGGAACGAATTTATGAAATGAATTGGTATACGATGAAATTGATTGGTGAACATTTGATAAAATGTTGTACCCTTTATATATTCCTAAAGAAAGAAATGGGAATTATGTTTTGATGGTGAATGTATATAATTATGTATCCTTGAGTAACAGTAGATGAGACCTCTCACATATATATATATATATATATATATATACACATAATATTGTGCTAAGGGTCTAATGTATCTTGACGATCAACCTTGCCTAGTAGTAGTGTATCGGGGGGGTTCCTTGTTTGGATTTTGCTTTGCGAGACACCCCATGCACGAATAAGGGCATGGTGTTGTGACTGGGGAGAAGTTAGCCTTTAGTACTTAGATTAATTAGGATAGGGTCTAATGTATCTCGACGATCAACTTTTCCTAGTAGTAGTGTATCGGGGTGGGGGGGGGGGGGGGGTTCCTTGTTGGATTTCGCTTTGCGAGACACCCCACGCACGAATAAGGGCATAGTGTTGAGACTGGAGAGAAGTTAGCCTTCTGTTTTTTGTTTAATTAAAACATCATCTTTGATATCGCACTAGGTTGATTTTAGGCTGAGAGTTGGGAAATATTATTGTTATCTGCGAGAGAATTACGCACTTAACTATCATGCATTTTATTCACATGGGAATCATATCAAACCGGGCCCTGACCCGTATCTATATGTCTTTGTTTCTGCACATACTATTGCCGTTATAGGTTCTCTACCGCATGGACACCCGTATTTAAACTTCCATTCCGGTTGTCATGGAGCTACAGCATATTGCGGATGTTGTAGGTTTTGGTATTAGACGCTTCTTTACATTGTACTTTAGTTAAGTTCAGTTTATTTATTCGGGCATGTTTGCCCAAGCGTTGCACTCATTTACTATATTGTAAATATTGAAATGTAATACTCGGTGTAACTATTTGTATTAGTTTGTGCACCGACTACTTATTCGGTGATTATTTATGAAATTGTCGTTCTTCATTATCGATTGCATATCCAACGTTTTCGCAAATGGGATTGTCTAAGTGTTTTCTTTTATTTACAAAATTTTCTTTTATTGACAATCCTTTTTCTAAAATGATTGGTGGTTATCTCGTACTATTATTTTAATCGACAGTCCTGCTGAGAATGGACCATCTATGATTCCTGTGATTATTAGAGTATTGGGCTGGCAACCTATTATTTTAGTTGGCAGGTTATCACAGATGGTATCAGAGCATTAGGTTCTAGAGTCCTTAGGAATCTGTGTGGATGTATTTTGTTTTCAGCGTTACTTCTGATATGATATAGAGACTTAAGATTAAGATCGTTGATTTTATTTTGTGAGATCTCGTTCTTTTGTTATGCTATGAGAACCCCAAAAATCTTTTGCGCGATCGTGTGAGACTAGTAATTCGTTAGATGATGGGCATCAAGGGAGGTTGTCGTGAAGGTGTCGCGAGACGGGATTTCTATGAGTGGTAAGCTATAGTCAGGGATGTGGGCCGCTTTAGAGGTCGCTCCCTTTTATAGCATTTCCTCCTATTGCTACTGTGACTGTTAAGTACAGTAGGGATGATTTTTCTTGTGTCGCTGTCATTAGAGAGTGGTACTAAGCTTGGGATTCCGAGCAGTGTCAATCTAAAGACTGAGAAGTCCTTGATGAGGACCACATGTTGAAGTTCGGACGGATTGGAGAAGTGAAATCTCATTTGGTGAGAATATGAGGCCCGAGAGCTTGGCCTAGAATGGGGCATAGAAGTCCCCAGGTGCGAAGGATGGAAGGAAAATCTTCTCACCCATAGGAGTAAGGCTGAAGTGGCAAAAATGGTAGTCGCCATAGTAAGGTGGTGCAAGAAGTTTTGCCCAAAGAGAGAGAGACTTTCGATAGAATGATAGGCTCACGAGTAAGTGTTGTTAACACTTCAGGAGAAGTGGTGTTCAGGAGACCCCATCAGTGGACATCCACCCGGGGAAGACTTGTTGGATTAAGGCCGGGGAGGCTAGTAGACTGTTTCCTTTATTGAAGAAGTTAAGGGAACTATGCAAGAAATCTATATGGTAGCTAGAGATTGAAGTAATTGGGTCGGTTAAGAATAGAATGATGTGCCTAGGAACCATTGGTAGGGGCCAGAGAATTTGGAAAGTATGTTGGCGGGAATTTCCATCGTAGATGAGGGTGGAGCGTTCCTCATGATAAGATGGAATAGTATTGTATTTACCCTAGATTCGGGTGTGTATATCAAGTTTGTGGTAGTATCGATATTTTTATAGTAACTATATTTGCATGGCTTCCATGATAGGAAAGTTCTATATTTTCTTTCACCTGTTATGGGGCGAGTGATGATATGTGTGGTATGTGCCACTTGTATTATATGTAATATACGAGTAGAGATGTTCTCGGATTGGTTGGGGCGATAGCAAGGGAATAAATTGCGAGGATACCCTATTTTCTAATTCCAGAGAAGAGCTAGTTGTTCTATAATATCTCACCTAGATATAGGATTGAGACTTTATAGAGATGGTTTACGTTGTGTAGTTAGTTTTCATTTTTTTTTTCTTACTTTATTTGTTTTTGATTACTTGCTTGCTTTGTTTGCTTTGCTTGTGTATGATGTTGCCTGATCTCCACAACCAACTAGTTAAGGGGATTGTGTGGAGGGGTTCCTTGTTTCGATTTCACTTTGCGATACGCTCCACGCACGAACCTTAATGACGTTGGGAGTAGAGAGATGCGCATATTCTTTTCTTTTTCTTTCTTCACTTTTCTGTTGGTTGAGATGGTGGGTTGGAAAGGTTTAGCCAAGAATCACGTAAATGAATGATTGAAGGGTTAAGTTGATGTGCGATATATGAGCACTATGATAGTTTTTCCTCTGATAGATGTGGGAAAGACTAAGATATCAAAAGTCGAATAGAGACTTATGTTTATGCCTTAATGAGAAGGCCATCTATAAAAGATGTATATATGCATTTTGGGATAAAGTATTTGTAGTGCCTTACAGAAAGTAAGCGCTCGATCATTTAAATTTTCATGTTTGTTATAGTGGTAAGACTTAGAGTTAGGATTTTAGAGATCACAATCATGTGTCTTCGACTGTTACTTCTCGACGATCGACGATGTGAGGTAGTAGTGTAACGGGAGGGTTCCTTATTTGGATTTCGCCTCGGCGAGATGTCCCACGAATGAAACCGAGCTAATTTCAGGGGTTTGAAAAGATCTTGGACACTAGGGTTCTAATTAGGATGATATACTTATACGACTCGATTAGGATAGATAGATTGATGTTAGGATTATTAGGACGTAAGGCCCTTAGGGCATGTAGCAGGGTTTTAGGGAGGCGGTGAGGAGTTGACCACAATAGGTTTGTGGGTTAACTCTAAGTGGGATTTGGTCCCTAGAACGAGTAAGCTTAGGAGCTTGAGTGATTCGAAATGTTAGGCCACTGATGGAGGGGCCTTTCTTAGATAGAGCATTACGCTGGTAACCTATCTTCAAAGGAGTTGAAGTATGAGCTGACTTTTACTCGTACACTTATGTTGTGATGATCGAGAGTGAATTCGATGGACGAGTCTTTTCCAGGAACGGGAAGTATTAATGTTAGCTCATGATCCCATTGTTTATGCGTCTCGTAGACTTAAACTCCATGAGAGGAATTATTCCCCTCTCGATTTAGAGTTCATAGCGGTAGTATTCGCCTTAAGGAAAAGAGGCACTACTTCCTGGGTAAGAAATTTTTCTTCTCACGAGCAAGAAGTTGGAGTTCACGAGGGACTATCGATTGAATATCCCCTTTCGCTAAGGAAATGCGGATGGGTCAGTAGATGCGCCGAGTAGTGAATCGTCAGAGAGATTAGGGAAGGCACGTGATGCCAATTAGAATGAGCTTCTCCGAGGGGACGCTCTAGATAGAGCATTTATGTCTATGATTGACCAATTCACCCACTAGTATGAAGAGACTAGTGGTGGGAAGAGAAAGGATGGGAGTAGTAGTGTAGTAATCGAAACCTCAGTACGATTGTCCGGATCATTTTTGTAAGTAGGGTGCTGGGATGAATAAGTATCTCCTTTCTTAGTAGAAAGGTAGGATCGATAGTTCTAGAGGAACGATTAGGTGCTATGTTAGAGCAAGAAGAAGATAGACTAAGATCGAACAATGATGACCTTAGTTCGAGCCCAATAAGAATGCCATTTTTACCAAGGGGTTTTCTAGGGATGATAGAATGATAGTTCAGTATAGTATACCTTTATATGGTCATACTATATGCCTGAATTTTGAGGGCAAAATTCCTTTCTAAGGGGGGAGTATGTAACAACCCAGGCTTTTGAGCGGCCATTTTATATCATTTCTCCCAATGGGCAAATACTATAAAATAGGGGAAGTTGGAGTAAATATTGTTTCATGTGATATTAAGGGATAATATTTACTATGTTTTGTCTATTTACCGTATGAGAAGGTAAATGGCATTATATTGTGATATGTTGCGTCGTTATATGTAAAACAACGGTTATGGTTCATATTTAAATTGTGGTATAATTAATGAAATAAAATAAAATTGGAACATAAAATTTCCTCACACTTCCCCGAATGCCAAAATAGGGGGTGCGGTTGCTTTTAGAATGGTCGAGATAGTCGAAATAAATGCCAAGTTGTACTTTGGAGTTTCGGGCACTTTTAATGCGTTATGACTCAATTAAGTGGATACGAGTCATTTTAATGGTGTATTAGCAATTAAAAGAGGGCATTTATGTTTTAAGACCCGTTTAAGTTCCCCCACCCCTTTTCTTTCTTAATTTGTGTTAGAAGCCAAAGAAGAGAGAGAGAGAGAGAGAAGAGAGAGTTGGGAGAAAATGGGAGAAAAGAGAGAAAATGGAGATTTGGGCCGGATTTCCGTTGCTACAGGAGGAGGATCAGAGACTACGAACCTCGAGGAAAGTTTCTTACTTTCTAGATGTTATTTAATGTGATAATATGCATTTGTAGTTAAGTTTTGGAGATTTAAACCCTAAATGGGTATTTATTGATTTTGGTGATTAAACCCTTAAATATTAGATTTAATTTGATTTGAGGATAAACTATTAGTTATTAATGGTGTAGAAATGATTTGGGAGAATTAGATGTTGTTGATGTTGGATAAAATCAAAGATTTCAGGTTTTGAGAATTTTAGGGTTTTTCAACATGTAGCCCAAATTGGGCAAGATTTCAGGATCGAATCGATTCGGCCCTAGGGGCGAATCGATTCGGATAAGGAGAGGGATACAGCTCTGGCAGACCGAATTGATTCGGGTTAAAACCAAATTGATTCAAAAATTGTAAAAAGTCAGTTTTGGCTCACCGAATCGATTCGGCTATTTAGCGAATCGATTCGCAAAGGTGAATCGATTTGGCCCAAGGGGCGAATCGATTCGGTTCCCCTGTTTTTGTGAGATTTTTCCTAGTTTGATTTTTAGCCCCTTTTATTTTAGGTCCAAGGCTTAGGTACCTTTGTTTCAGGATTAATGGGGAGTCCTAGAGGGTGGTTTTTGGTAGACTAATGCCCTAGGATTTAATGGGATGTTTGGGCTTACCCCGAGGGCTAGTTGCGTAGGTTGATATCCGAATGACATAGGAGATTAAGCGAAAGATAAATTGAAGATAAAATATTAACGTTGAGACATTTGGGAGAAACTCCTTGAGGTAGATTCATTTTTAAATGGTTTATGATATTATATTGACGTCTTGGGGACTAGTTGAGGTTGTTGGCACTTCGGGTCTTAAGTCATTAATAAAATAAGACTCTAAGAATAAGAAATGAATGTTATTAAATGTTGTACTAATAAATAAGTACAAATGATTTTTAGAATATAAAAATTGATGTTTTCAAATGAAAAGGAAGATGACTTTTATAAATGTTAAAAGGTATGGATACACACCCTCTCTAAATTGCTATCTTAAGGGAAGTTCGCGTGTTGTGGTGATGCCCCCTGACAAATTAACGTAGGGTGGATATAGTCCCTAGGCCAAGTGAGAACTTGTGAGTGTATATTTTTTGCGATGGGTAGGAGATTCCGGGTGTGGTCTTGACTATCCCGCAGGCACATGGCCGCTTCCCGACGTTTGGTAGGATCCCAGGTTGTCTAAATAACAGGCCCTGGAAGATGATAACCATTTAAGGGCGCGCACAGAGGGGAAACCCGGACGAGCGGTCTAAGAATTATTATGTATATATGTAATTATAACTATCCTAAATCAATTTGGACTTGATGTATATGGGTGCCATAAAGAGCACAATGAAATGCCATAAAGATCATGATGTAGTGCCATAAAGAGCACGATGAAAATGCCACAAAGAGCATATGATGATGATTATACTCCTGATAAGGAAGATATTTTTACAAAGTGTATAATTGAGATGAAATGCCACAAAGAGCATAAAACTATGATTATATTTCCTAATAAGGAACCAATTTATTAAATGAATTGGTATACGATGAAATTGATTGGTGAACATTTGATAAAATGTTGTACCATTTATATATTCCTAAAGAAAGAAATGGGAATTATGTTTTCATGGTGAATGGATATAATTATGTATCCTTGAGTAATAGTAGATGAGACCTCTCACACACACACACACATATATATATATATATATATACATATATATACATAATATTGTGCTAAGGGTCTAATGCATCTCGACGGTCAACCTTGCCTAGTAGTAGTGTATCGGAGGTTCCTTGTTTGGATTTTTCTTTGCGAGACACCCCACGCACGAATAAGGGCATAGTGTTGTGACTAGAGAGAAGTTAGCCTTCTGTTCTTTGTTTAATTAGAACATCATCATTGATATCGCGCTAGGTTTCTTTTAGACTGAGAGGTGAGAAATATTATTGTTATCTACGAGAGAATTACGCACTTAACTATCATGCATTTTATTCACATGGGAATCATATCAAACCGGGCCCTGAACCGTATCTATATGTCTTTGTTTCTGCACATACTATTACCGTTACAGGTGCTCTACCGCATAGACACCCGCATTTACACTTCCATTCCGGTTGTCATGGAGCTACATCATATTGCGGATGTTGTATGTTTTGGAATTAGACGCTTCTTTCCATTGTACTTTAGTTAAGTTCAGTTTATTTATTCGGGCGTGTTTGCCCAAGCATTGCACTCATTTACTATATTGTAAATATTGAAATGTAATACTCGGTGTAACTATTTGTATTAGTCTGTGCACCGATAACTTATTCGGTGATTATTTATGAAATTGTCGTTCTTCATTATCGATTTTTGATATCCACCATTTTCGCAAATGGGATTGTCTAAGTGTTTTCTTTTATTTACAAAATTTTCTTTTATTGATAATCCGTTTTCTAAAATGATTGGTGGTTATCTCGTACTATTATTTTAATCGACAGTGATGCTGAGAATGGACCGTCTGTGATTCCTGTGATTATTAGATTATTGGGCTGGCCACCTATTATTTTAGTTGGCGAGTTGTCACATAATCGTGAACCGAATAAACCATCGACCACTATCAATAACCATCTAACCTAAGTGAATATTGATAAATAAATAAAATCTTTAACATAAATAAAATCCAATCTAACTACGAACAACACTCCACATAAGGAGAGTACTGCAATGAAATAGAATCCAATCAAGATAGAACAAGAGGAGGTGGTTAAATCAATTTCCTATCATCCATAACTACTGCAATGGTAAGAAAGATATATCTGTGTTGTCCCTGCTGCTCTTGCACGCTTGGGTTTTTTACAAGAAAACAAGAAAACATATTTTTTCACATGTCAAAGCCCAAAAATATTTGAAAATATTTTGCAAATAATTAAATCCTTTAAATGAATAAAACACGTAGTGTATTAATTTTACAATTAATTCACTAGTCACACTAACATGAGACTTATCCTCACCTCTCATCTACTGTGTGTTCCTAAGGCATATATTTTATTATCCTAATTATACTATTCAGTGTAACTAGGAAAATAATCTCTATGTGACACCCCGACTAATTAAATACCGGGTAGCTACTCCTTTATTAAATTAAACCAAAATGCCAAGTTGGCTCAATTAATAGCATCACTGTCGAAAACATTTTATTATTACTAACCACCTAGTATTTGAAAAGTAAGTTGCCAAATTTTAATTAAAGTCTGATTAACATGCAGTAAAAGATTTAATGCAAGAATAATAACACCATTCACCATAACGAAGTAAATAGAATAACCATCACATAATGTAAATAAAGTCTGGAGGAAAACTCCTCACTACAATACCACAAACCGAAATAACTAAATCGAATACTGAATCAATACATGCCAAAGTCTGATAAACTGTAATGGAAAGATGTCTCTAATAGAAATGGGCAACATGCCCTACAACTGATAGATACTGAATCTGGAATCCAAATGATAGAAGCGTCTAAAAGAAAATCCATGTAGCTTCCACAAACAGCTACAGCTCGTCACCTGAATGAGTATCATATGCATGGTGTCCTTGTGGCTGGGCACCTAAAATGGTTTTACAAGAAAAATAGATTTGAAAGCAAACGGGTCAGAGCCCGAATGTGGAGATGTTTTAAAAAAAACGGCAAGTGCTTTAAAAACATTTAAAACATTAAATGCAAAGTACATGTTAGGACGTGCACTCACATGAAATTCTCACCTCTCGTCTAACTGTGCACTCCTAACGTAAATACCCATCTAAAATGACACAAACCACTAGCTAATTGACATCATATCTAGCTAGACTGTCATAGGTTCTACCCTCATTACTCGGTTCCCATTAACATTATAACGATCTCAATAAGTATGGGCTTAACGTAAACTCAAATGCTCAATATGCAATATATTTCACTATCAGTTAACCCGTTATGTTTTTCTCGAAACAATACCGTAATTATATTCACAACATTAACATGAAGGTTCTCATTAATTAAGTGTATATTATTCACATCATAAATATACAATACAAGCACCCCGAGAACTAAGCTGCGGTGCACACATACTCTGCTATCCATCCCGGTACATCACGTACATAAGGATCACATATTCCGAATCTCTCAGGAATAGTTCACAGATAACAACATCACAAATAATGGAGGCGAACACAGTCACATCACATGGGTCACGCACATACCTACGCTCCCATGATCAGCGGACTTATTAACATCCCAATAAGTCTTTCTATGACCTATGTTCATCGAGGTAACCAGTCTAAATTCGGGCAACACAAGGATTAGAGGGACCTAAGCGAACGCAAACCTCCCGTGATAGCAAGTATGGTAGGTATGTCATACACACAAATCATATACCAATACTAAGTAAACACGCACCTTAGTAATCACCGTAATTTAATTGTAGTACTTATCGCATTCTCGTACCAATTTAATATATATACAACTTATATAATCCCGGTCCATATTTATACGCGCCATAAAATTTTCTCACGTCGTAGTGGCACTCACGTCTCGACTCAAATGTCTATTTGATTTGATCCACACTTGTATAATTTACTACTCATTATATCCCAAATGTCCCAAGAATTCTATTACACCATCAAAGGAATGTTATCTTTATCCTCGAACAAGTTTACGGGACTCCCAAAATCAAAACAGGCCAAAAGGCCTAAACTGCTAGCTCGTTAGAAGTCTCGTTCGAACGAGGCTGTTCGAACAAGAGTTCGTTCGAATGAACTGGGCTATCTAACGAGATCTCGTTCGAATGAGATTATCGAACGATCATCCCTCTCGTTAGAACCCCAAACTGTCAACTCGTTAGAAGCTCGTTCGAACGAGTTCGTTCGAACGACCTGGGTAGGTCTTCTAACGAGTGACCAGATTCAAGCCCGAAATTTCTATATTCGTTTCTCACCAATTTCTACACTTCTAATCTCAACCAAAATTCGTCCCAACAATGTTTTAAGGTCCCCAATCATCCTAAAACATACTAAGATCATACACCAACATTTTTTTTAAGGAATTTACACATCCTAAACATCATTAATTCATCAAGTCTCTACTCTTTTCCCCAAATTTTCAAGAACATAACCCTAGAATTTTAAATCCTCAATAAGTCCATTCTAGATCCGTTTTTGTTACATCCAACATATATTAATATCAGAATAATCATCTCCATACTATTCTACATGCAATTTGTCCTCAAAGTTTTAGTCCTAAGTCCAATTCAAATGGGTTTCTATTTAACTTCCAAGAATAAATGTAAATCTGTCAATTTATCTAACATGGAAGAAACATTCTCTGAATTAAATCAAATTAAATCACTTGCCTCTAGTGTCTCTGAATTTGGTGTTGGTTTGATGAAGCTTTTCTGCAGAATTCCCTTCTATCTCTCTCTCTCCAAGCTTATCTCCAATGGTGGCTAGGGTTTTCTTTGGGAAAGTTTGGAAAATTTGATAACCCCCGTAGCTTATTAGGTCATTAAGGGTTGGTTAGTGGGTTTAGTGGGTCTATTCCCAATCAGATAAAAACTCCTAATTTTCGTCATTATTAATTCCCAAAAATACGAAATTACCAAAATACCCTTTATGTTGCCGGTATGGCCTAAAAATACCCCGGTACCCAAACTAAACTTCCGGCTAGTGTTTTCTGACTAACTCGACCCTTCCGGACGCGTTGGCGCACTCAAAATGACCATACGGTTAATAAAATTTAAATTCACTTTTATAAATAAAATAATTATATCCTGACGCGACTGTCACCCGCGTCCCAATAAAATGTCCAAATTGCCGTATATCAATCTCACGACAAATTTCATAATTCAAAATTCATATATCATCATATATACTCAATATAGTCAAATTCCAACTCACATCTCGCTAGTTTTTTATCCAGATTAATTCCCAATTAATTCTCATTTAATTAATTAATCCCAAAATAAATATTGCCAAAAATACGGGGTATTACATACTTCCCCCCTAATAACAGAATTTCGTCCCGAAATTCGAAACTAGAAAGTACCTGGTAAGAACAACTCTGGATAACATTCGCGCATCTCATCCTCGCGCTCCAATGTGGACTCCTCGACATTATGATGTCGCCACTGAACACGCACTAACGGGACTTTCTTTGACCGCAGTTTCTGCTCACTTCGGTCCAAAAATAGCAATCGGCCCCTCCTCGTAAGAGCTATCAGGTTGGAGATCGATGTCCTCCAAAGCAATATGAGAATGAGCCAAATTGTCTCTAAGATATTTCCTTAGCGAGGAAATATGAAACACATCGTGAATCCGATGCAAATGCTCCGGTAATCCAAGCCTATACGCAACCGGTCCAATCCGCTCAATAATAGGAAATGGTCCCACATATCTCGGTGCCAACTTCCCTTTCTTCCCGAAATGCATAATCCCCTTCATAGGAGATACTCTGAGCAAAACCTGGTCCCCTACTTGGAACTCCCTGAAAAATCTCTTCGCATCAGCATAGCTCTTCTGCCTGTCCTGAGCTACCCGAATGCGACTTCGAATCACTTTTATCCTCGCCGAAGTATCCTGAATCACTTCCGGCCCAAGTAGTTTGTTGTCCCCCACCTCCAACCAACATACTGGGGAACGACAAGGTCTACTGTACAATGCCTCAAATGGAGCCATGCCAATAGTGAACTGGTAGGAGTTATTGTAAGCAAAATCCACCAGTGGAAGGTACTGCTCCCATCTACCCCCAAAGTCAATAATGCACATGCGTACCATGTCCTCCAACATTTGATTTGTGCGCTCGGTCTGCCCATCGGTCTGCGGATGATAAGCCGTACTCAACCGCAATTCCGTGCCCATGGCCTCCTGAAAACTCTCCCAAAATCGTGAAACAAATATCTTGTCTTTGTCGGACACGATATTTAGGGGTACACCATGAAGTCTCACAATCTCTGAAATGAAGAGCTGGGCATACTGTCCCGTAGTGTAGTCAGTCCTTACGGGTAAAAAGTGAGCGACTTTGGACAATCTGTCCACAATTACCCAAACGGAGTCGTGACCCCTCTGCGACATAGGCAACCCCGTGATAAAGTCCATGGATATGCTCTCTCACATCCACACCGGGACCTCTAACGGCTGTAGCAGTCCTGACGTTCTCTGATGATCCACTTTTACAAGCTGACAAGTGGCTCATTTCGAAACAAACTCAGCGATATCTCTCTTCATACCGCTCCACCAATACTGGCGTCTCATGTCTTGGTACATTTTGTACCCTCCGGGATGTACCGCGAACAGTGAGCCGTGCGACTCTGCCATCACCTCGTGTCGTAATTCCTCCCCTTCCGGAACCACTAATCTACCATTGAAGTGTAATCCCCCGTATGAGCTAACGGTATAGGACTCGGCTCCCTCTACTAGTAATCGAACTATCTGCTCCTGACAGAACGAGTCATTAGCCTGTGCCCGTACTACCTTCGTGATAATCTACGGTGTAACAGTCATCACAGACATGAAAGATCGGGCCACTGCATCCTGGTGTCCCAATTCCTTCCACTTGGCCTTCCACACCTCTGCCACTTCATCTGCTGGCCTACGGCTCAACGCGTCTGCCACCACGTTAGCCTTACCCGGGTGATACTGGATATCGAACTAGTAGTCTTTCACAAACTCAAGACACCTACGCTGCCGCATATTCAACTCCTTCTGCGTGAACAGGTACTGTAGGGACTTGTGGTCCGTGAACAATTGGAAATTCTCCCCCAAAAGATAGCGCCTCCAAATCCGTAGGGCAAATACCACTGCCGCCAACTCCAAATCATGCGTGGGGTAATTCTTCTCATGAGTCTTAAGTTTATGTGAAGCATAAGCTATGACTTGTCTCTCCTGCTGCAATACACCTCCAAGTCCTTGCAAAGACGCATCGGTGTAAACCAAATACTTAACTCCCGGTCTCGACAATGCTAACACAGGTGCTGAGGTCAATTTATCCTTTAATTCATCGAATGCCAACTGATAGGCATCACTCCAGATGAATGGCACACCCTTACGAGTCAGATGTGTCAAAGGACCCGCTATCTTCGAAAATCCCCGAATGAACCTCCTGTAGTATCCTGCTAGGCCCAAGAAACTACGAATCTCAGTCCGTGTCGTGGGTTGTCCCCACTCCCTCACCGCAGATACTTTCCCCGGATCAACAGATATCCCCCGGTCGGAAATAATGTGTCCCAAAAATTGGACCTTCTTCAGCCAAAACCCGCACTTCTCATATTTTGCATACAACTCGTTCTGATGAAGTGTCTGCAAAACTTGCCTCAAATGCTCGGCGTGCTCCTCCTCTGTCTGGGAGTAAACTAGAATATCATCGATGAAGACAATGACAAACTGATCTAGGAAATCCCTGAACACTCTGTTCATCAAGTCCATAAACACAGCTGGAGCGTTGGTCAAACCAAAAGGCATAACCCGAAACTCGTAAGAACCATATCTCGACAAGAACGCAGTCTTCGAGACATCCTCCTCCCTGATACGCAACTGATGGTATCCCGATCTCAAATCAATCTTCGAGAAGAAAGAAGCTCCTCTCAACTGGTCGAATAGGTCATCGATTCGAGGCAACGGATACTTATTCCGTATCGTGACCTTATTCAACTCTCGGTATTCCACACACAATCTCAGTGAACCATCTCTCTTCTTTACGAATAACACAGGGGCACCCCACGGTGAAGTACTCCTCCGTATAAACCCCTGACCCAACAATTGTTCAATCTGATCCCGTAACTCCCTCATCTCAGATGGAGCCATACGGTACGGTGCGCGTGCTATAGGTCTCGTACCTGGTAGCAAATCTATAACAAAGTCTATCTCTCGACTGGGGGGTAGGCCTGGTATCTCTTGAAACACATCTGAATACTCCCTGACAACAGGGATAGAATCTAAAGGAATCATAACCTCCTTAGAGGTATCCTCCTCTATGTAATACAGATGAGCGGTCGATCCTCCCTCTGGGCGAGGCATCGCCACTACAAACATCTCTTGCCCCAGAATGGCAAAAACAATGCTCCTGCTGAAGCAATCAATCATGGCCCTATAAGCTACGAGCCAATCCATACCTATAATCACATCGTGAACATGCATATCTAATACCAACACATCTGCAGGTAATACCAAACCACCAATCTCTACCCCCACTCCCCGACATATAAAGAAAATAAGTGACCCACTCCCCAATGGTGAGTCGTCACACGTCACTGTGCTCTCTGCTGTGGCTAACAACCCTAAAACCTTCGCGAAATGTGTAGCTATAAAATAATGTGTAGCCCCCGTATCAAATAATACCCGACCCATAGTGCCATGGATAGGAAACTTACCCTCAATCACAGGCGGTGCCTGTGGAACTGCTGTCTGGTGGACGTTATAGACACGTCCATACTGTAGCTGCCCCTGCTGAACTGGGATTGCTGGAATGGGTGGCAATGCTGCCATTTGTGGCGGTGTGGGGAGAGCGGCGGGAAACATAGGCCTCTGCGGCTCCTGGCGAGCACCTTGCCGCTGCTGCTGTGGGGCCCTGCCCCTATCAGGACAATCCTGTCGTTTATGGCTAGTCTTGCCACAAACAAAACACTTCCCTGGGAAGTTCCCTCCTCTCTGCCCTGCTGTCCCCGGCCCTGGTGGCCGTTACCGTTCCTCCCTTGGCCCTGCTAGCCCTGGTGAAACTGCTTCCCATTCTGCCCCTGTTGGCCCTGATGGCCGTTTGGACCCTGATGGCCCTGACGGAAACCTCCCTGTCTGTGCCTGTAATTTCCTGATCTAAACCTCTTCTGATCCCCCTGCTGGGAACCCTGCTCACCCTGTCTCTGCCCCTGAACAGATTGTGCCCCACTGGCACCATGCCCTCCAGTCCTGACCTGATGGCTAAACTCTCCAGATCTCTTGCCCTCAGCCATATGAAAGCAGTGATCCTGGCAGTGTAACAAAGCAGAGTTAACCACATCAGAATAAGTGGCCAACGAAAGGTTCCCTAACAGATGCTGACGGATCCTCCATGTCAACCCGTCGGTGAATTTCTCAATCTTCTACTTTTCTGTCGGTATCTCATCCGGAACGATATTCAACAGATTCGTGAACTTGGCCATAGTCTTACCCTCCTGCTTCAGACTCATCAATTTCCTCCTCATTTTCGTGTGAACAGCTGACGAAAAGTACTTGCGGTCGAACCGCACCCAAAAGTCCTGTATAGTGAGAGTATCCCTCTCCTCCAAGGTGGTAATAGACTCACACCACTGCAGCGCAGATCCAATTAGCTTGAAAGTATCTAGCACTTGCTTCTGAACGTCCGTGCACTCATACATCCTCAAGTGCCTCTGTATATCCTTCCTCCATTGGCTCGAGACTACCACATCTGAGCTACCTGCAAACTCTGGCGGATGCGCTTTCTGAAAAGCGTCACGTACACGTTCCCAAGCAGACGTGAATACATTTGCATTTACTGGCGCGGTAACCGGTGCCTGAGGTGGTGCCTTCTGAACTACGGCAATTGCGGCATTTACCGCTTGGGCTACAATGGCTGCAACATCAGCGGCATTCATCATGCCCTGAACTGGAGCGGGGTGGGGTTCGGGCGTTGCATCCCTGGGAAATAGTCGTGCACGTCGTGGAGGCATCTGAAATAAGAATGAAGTTTATAAGTTCGCAGTTACAAACTTAAAATATCTGAAGAACGAAGCATACACACAAGAATACAACAGTCCTAAAATATAGGGCTCCATATCAAAGAAAGCTTAGCGGAAACATAATAGCCGTACAGATCCTAAAGGACACTAGAACCTGATGCTCTGATACCACCTGTGACACCCCGACTAATTAAATACCGGGTAGCTACTACTTTATTAAATTAAACCAAAATGCCAAGTTGGCTCAGTTAATAGCATCACTGTCGAAAACATTTTATTATTACTAACCACCTAGTATTTAAAAAGTAAGTTTCCAAATTTTAATTAAAGTCTGATTAACATGCAGTAAAAGAGTTAATGCAAGAATAATAACACCATTCACCATAACGAAGTAAATAGAATAACCATCACATAATGTAAATAAAGTCTGGAGGAAAACTCCTCACTACAATACCACAAACCGAAATAACTAAATAGAATACTGAATCAATACATGCCAAAGTCTGATAAACTGTAATGGAAAGATGTCTCTAATAGAAATGGGCAACATGCCCTACAACTGATTGATACTGAATCTGGAATCCAAATGATAGAAGCGTCTAAAAGAAAATCCCTGTAGCTTCCACAAACAGCTACAGCTCGTCACCTGAATGAGTATCATATGCATGGTGTCCTTGTGGCTGGGCACCTAAAATGGTTTTACAAGAAAAATAGATTTGAAAGCAAACGGGCCAGAGCCCGAATATGGAGATATTTTAAAAAAAACTGCAAGTGCTTTAAAAACATTTAAAACATTAAATGCAAAGTACATGTTAGGACGTGCACTCACATGAAATTCTCACCTCTCATCTAACTGTGCACTCCTAACGTAAGTACCCATCTAAAATGACACAAACCACTATCTAATTGACATCATATCTAGCTAGACTGTCATAGGTTCTACCCTTATTACTCGGTTCCCATTAACATTATAACGATGTCAATAAGTAGGGGCTTAACGTAAACTCAACTGCTCAATATGCAATATATTTCACTATCAGTTAACCCGTTATGTTTTTCTCGAAACAATACCGTAATTATATTCACAACATTAACATGAAGGTTCTCATTAATTAAGTGTATATTATTCACATCATAAATATACAATACAAGCACCCCGAGAACTAAGCTGCGGTGCACACATACTCTGCTATCCATCCCGGTACATCACGTACATAAGGATCACATATTCCGAATCTCTCAGGAATAGTTCACAGATAACAACATCACAAATAATGGAGGCGAACACAGTCACATCACATGGGTCATGCACATACCTACGCTCCCACGATCAGCGGACTTATTAACATCCCAATAAGTCTTTCTATGACCTATGTTCATCGAGGTAACCAGTCTAAATCCGGGCAACACAAGGATTGGAGGGCCCTAAGCGAACGCAAACCTCCAGTGATAGCAAGTATGGTAGGTATGTCATACACACAAATCATATACCAATACTAAGTAAACACGCACCTTAGTAATCACCGTAATTTAATTGTAGTACTTATCGCATTCTCGTACCAATTTAATATATCTACAACTTATATAATCTCGGTCCATATTTATACGCGCCATAAAATTTTCTCACGTCGTAGTAGGCACTCACGTCTCGACTCAAATGTCAATTTGATTTGATCCACACTTGTATAATTTACTCCTCATTATATCCCAAATGTCCCAAGTATACTATTACACCATCAAAGGAATGCTATCTTTATCCTCAAACAAGTTTACGGGACTCCCAAAATCAAAACAGGCCAAAAGGCCTAAACAGCCAGCTCGTTAGAAGTCTCGTTCGAACGAGGCAGTTCGAACGAGAGTTCGTTCGAACGAACTGGGCTATCTAACGAGATCTCGTTAGAACGATATTATCGAACGAACATCCCTCTCGTTAGAACCCCAAACTGTCAACTCGTTAGAAGCTCGTTCGAACGAGTTCGTTCGAACGACCTGGGTAGGTCTTCTAACGAGTGACCAGATTCAAACCCAGAATTTCTATATTCGTTTCTCACCAATTTCTACACTTCTAATATCAACCAAAATTAGTCCCAACAATGTTTTAAGGTCCCCAATCATCCTAAAACATACTAAGATCATACACCAACATTGTTTTGAGGAATTTACACATCCTAAACATCATTAATTCATCAAGTCTCTACCCTTTTCCCCAAATTTTCAAGAACATAACCCTAAAATTTTAAATCCTCAATAAGTCCATTCTAGATCCGTTTTTGATACATCCAACATATATTAATATCAGAATAATCATCTCCATACTACTCTACATGCAATTTGTCCTCAAAGTTTTAGTCCTAAGTCCAATTCAAATGGGTTTCTATTTAACTTCCAAGAATAAATGTAAATCTGTCAATTTATCTAACATGGAAGAAACATTCTCTGAATTAAATTAAATTAAATCACTTGCCTCTAGTGTCTCTGAATTTGGTGTTGGTTTGATGAAGCTTTTCTGCAGAATTCCCCTCTATCTCTCCCTCTCCAAGCTTATCTCCAATGGTGGCTAGGGTTTTCTTTGGGAAAGTTTGGAAACCTAATTTGATAACCCCGGTAGCTTATTAGGTCATTAAGGGTTGGTTAGTGGGTTTAGTGGGTCTATTCCCAATCAGATAAAGACTCCTAATTTTCGTCATTATTAATTCCCAAAAATACGAAATTACCAAAATACCCTTTATGTTTCCGGTATGGCCTAAAAATACCCCGGGACCCAAACTAAACTTCCGGCTAGTGTTTTCTGACTAACTCGACCCTTCCGGACGCATTGGCGCACTCAAAATGACCATACTGTTAATAAAATTTAAATTCACTTTTATAAATAAAATAATTATATCCTGACGCGACTGTCACCCGCGTCCCAATAAAATGTCCAAATTGCCGTATATCAATCTCACGACAAATTTCATTATTCAAAATTCATATATCATCATATATACTCAATATAGTGAAATACCAACTCACATCTCGCTAGTATTTTATCCGGATTAATTCCCAATTAATTCTCATTTAATTAATTAATTCCAAAATAAATATTGCCAAAAATACGGGGTATTACACTCTATCCAAGCCCAATCCCACTAATAGTCACCATTAGCTAAGTATATACTACCCTCACTAGGTATAGGTTAATGAATACATATTTTAGCGACATACGTACTATAAATAATTATTCACATAATATAATACCATAGCTATGCTCGTGCTATAAATATATATACACACACTATATAGTATAAATATTCATATATATATATATATATATTTCTCATTATATATTTATAATCGTATTCTCATAGCATGGACCTCCCAAATATATCCATCATGTGCTATTACGCATCACATTGAGCCACCGGGTCAGAATCTCGCCAACGAACCTAAGCGTATACACAAACAAATGGAGGTACTCGTAAACATACGTCCGGAGGTAGCAACCATACCATATTGCACCCAACCAGTCTCCAAACCAACACTTATCATCACACATGGATAGTGGTCATGCAACAGTACTATGACACAGACACACACACACACACACACACACACACACACACACACACACGCACGCACACACACACATATATATACATACTAGGGTATGCTCATGCTTGAAGGCACGACGAAATTAAAGAAAGCTTACATAATTGCAACAATATAATGATCGACCCAATGTAGTTTCAATACAAAAAGTTAATTTTAAAAAACAATGGAGAGTGTTTTCTTTATTTATAGGACTATCCATATGTTTATGAGATAAAAAAACACTTTAATGACAAAAAAAATCACGTAAGGACCTTGTATAAACTACATACCTATTTGATAATATTTCAAACGTGTGATTTAAAAAACAAGGAATTAAGAATGAAATTACATACGTGAAAACATATCAATCTTCCTCAAATAAGTAAAAGCTAAAAATATTGCTAAGATTAAACAATAAAATGATAATATCAGTTTGGAGAGGAGAATAAACATCTTGCACATTAAATATAACAATGTCCACCATTATCCGAGGATCTTGGCAACAATAATAATTCACTTATTAAAAAACAAAATAAGAATTTTGATTAGATATGTTAGTAAATATGATACCAAATACAGTGTAACAAATTAGTAATCAAAATAAATTGGACACCACGATAAGACACTCTTACCTAATGGTACTCCCATGCTACTTTTGCCCCTCTCTTATACTCAAATCACTGCATTACCACTTTACTAGAGGGAAAAGGGTATGAAGGAGTTGTGTTGGTTGCTCTGCCAATGTAAAGGTCGATCGTATCCTGATCCCGTCCTACCACCGTCACTCCTTTTTATTCATATTAAAAACATAAGAAATAATTACTATAAAACATAAGAAATGATGTTTAACATTAACACAAAGATAGTCAAACTCAAAAAGACCAAAATAATAAATATAACTAAATGTATACCTACTTACATCAAAGGCAAAACAAATTATAACTAAATGTATAACTACTGATTATTAAACATAAATTTTGAAACAAAATATTAAGACAAACTAAAAAAAACATGTATAAAAGCCATTTAATATCTTTTCATTAAATTTAGGGACACCACATTGTTAAATAAATGGTATGGTGATCAATTAGTCTCCTTGTTTGCACATATGAACAAACTACCTGCTGCTACTACTTACATACACTGCCACATATACTGACTGCCATACACTGTTACTTACATGCTACTATTACTTACATACATGTATATGTACATTTTCATAAGAAAATAGTAATCAATATGCCATGAGGTGTTCATGAGAAGAGAATACAGAAAATGCAGCAAAAAAAGTTTAAAAGGAGAAAACCTTAGTTTTCATAATTGAGTTCATTAATGGCGGTGTTCTTCGAGAGTTAGGTGGCAGCGGTTTTATGGGCCCGAGGAATAGCTGGACAAATTTTAAAGTAATTTGATTCATTACATGTAAAGTTAATGCATCACATTCTGATTAAAAATTAAGGATGCAACAATTAGTGCAAAACTGATTATTTTTAGAACCAAATTGCTTTCAAAAAGACATCATGAAAAAAATACCTGAACAACCAGTGGCCTAGCATGGGTAGGCTAACGGGTAGATAAAAAAACACAGCATGGCGTTGTCGAGTAGTGGAAGCTGGAATGCTGAGTGTTGGTTGATGAGAAAACCACTAAGTGTTGGAAGGTCACGAGTCTGGCATCACTATTAGAAAACTACGGAGGAGAGGAGCTCTAATGCGAATGGGATTTGACAAAAGGGAGGCTTTGAGCCACAACAATCATTTTTTAGAGGGGACATAGAGCAACGAGTAAGAGTTGGCCTTGGTGGAGATTTTGGTGACTACTTGGGAAGCTTTAGAGGTCATAACTGCGACTTGGTTAACCATTTTAGATGAATAAACATTGTTGCATCTGATGTGTCTCATAATTGTTGTCATAATAAGAACTTAAATGTAAAGATACAAACACAATTTCAAAACAAAAACTGAAATCCGGTGGTGACGTTGACTAACTTTAAATCTACAACATTGGAAAATAATCAGAAAAAATGTACCTTCCTTTTTTGAAATGCAAGAAGAGTCAAACCCAAGTTGGTTATAGTAGAAGTACAATGTCATATACATTGATACATTTAGATAACATTATCTATGAAGTATAGTGTCATATCATAGTACAACTTAATAGACAATTTAATAGACAATTTAATAGACAACGTCATATACATTGATGCATTTAGCTAACATTGTCTATGTAGTACAATAGTTATCTATGCAGCGCATATGTTATAGCAGTACAATCTCGTGCACTGCATATGTCAATACGATCATATATTAGGCATTATGGAAACTTGTCATAAGCAGTAGCTCACATTCAAGTGCTAATTAATTACAACAGTACCATGTTTCAAAGAAATTGAATTTGAGATAAACTAACATGTTGACCAATAAACTGGCCCAAAACTAATATAAACTCAACATATGCTAAAAACTACAAATATAATAGTAAAGATCTTTTTCAAATAGAAAATAAGGACATGGATAACTACAGAGATATACACCAATAAATAGTAAAAAAATACTCAAGCGAGGTATAGGAAAATGATTGGGTTCAGAGGGAGAGGAAAAATTAGGTATTAGTTTTAAGGATTACCTGAATCCAAGATTTTGCCATAACATTACTCTAGCATGCGATTTCCAAATGTATGTGACATCGCTAACACACCTATCCTCAAAGTGCCTAAAAGGATTCAAAAAAATACAAACATCACTTATGAAAAGAAGGGTTTTTAATTATGATTAAAAACACACTTGGAAATAAAAAGAATGGGGCTTTCGTTATCCAATTGTGAACATAATACACACACAGTTATTCAACTCTATAACAGCAAGATAGGATGACTAACACAAAAACATACAAACAACACAAATAAAAAATTAATAAAAACAAATACGAAGAGTCCTAAATCATAAACCTAAAAGTACCTTTGACAACATGCCCAAGTACTTATAGACGACATACGCGGATCTACAAAAAGAACCTCAATTTAAAGAAATAGTATTGTGTATTAGTAAATACTTCACATGTTCTCCATCAAATTTTCATACCATGTCCAATAAACACCACCAGACACAGTGGTTGTCGTTATCAACACTAATGCAACTGTCACCACCTTATCAGCTAGAGCAACAACTCCCACATGCCGGAGGTCCATTGAAGAAGCACAAATCCCTCATGCTAGGTCTTATTGCCATCTGACCATTGGAGAAACTAAAATCCAAGAGAAACATAACATTTCAACCCCTTGAGCATTTTAACAAATGCAATGTTCACCAACTATAAAATTTGATGCATACAACACAAAGATTAGTTATTCATTAAGAAAACAAATTGAAAAGAAACTTGTATCCTTGCAGTATAAATTGTATCCTTACAAATTTATGTTTATACTCTCAAACTTCACGATATTCTCACACAATACATATTGAAATGAAACTCTTATGTCATTACAAGATATAAATTTATTTTGAAGAAAACATTCCATTGACTATATTATTATCCAAACAGAGCATAACACATTAGAGTGTTTTCGACCATCGATCGTCTACCACAACAATAATAAACTACCACTCCTTACAACACTCAAATAAATGCATAAATAAATAAAAAAAAAAGATTCAAGCATGAAAAATAACTCAAAAAAATCATGACCTGTACCTGCTACAGTGAGAAATCTGCAAATGATTATCCATGAGTGTGAAAAATAGAAGAAATGCCTCTATTGTTGATAAAATACAATCCCTAATGACATTACATTTCTATCCGCACAATTTATGAGCACATTTACACATCGTCTATATGCGCATACATAACTTAATTAAGAATAACACTTGCATAATAGATTTTACAACACTATAAAATGGACTTTATATTCTCCTAACGAACCAATGACATTACATATCAAATCCCAAAACTAATATGAAAGTATCCATTCAATAAACATATATGAAAAATATCCGGAGTCAGCAAAACTCTGTCCTCGGGGAAAACTCTGTCTGGCAGGCATAAATACACAAAAAATCTTTCAGGAAGGTATAACAACCTCAAAACTTTGTCAGACGAGCATAACAACATAGTGTATATTAATATAAATCATGACAAAATGCTAACTCTATCTGGCATTTAAACAAACATGGTGTAAACAAATAGTTAACTCGACAAATCTCATATTCACATCTGACACATAATGATCTTCACTGTAGATTTGGAGTTTTTGAAAAATAATGAGATAGAAATGACAGGGAAGTCAACCAAAAAAATAAAATTGAAATCTGGCCATTTCAACCCAAAGTATTCAGTAGATATTAAAAACTCAAAATCGAACAAAGGGTATAGAGTAACAAAAATGCAAATTGAAACAAAAAGGCTTCAAACATCATACCAATTACCTTAAGAATCTTGTTGAATTTCAGGGTCCTTGTTCAGACTACAAAATCGACAGGAATGTGAGTACGATAAGCAAGCATACGAAGTCCTAAATTTTAGTAAATTTAATCTATTTTAACCAAACATAAAACATAGGAATACCATGAGTAAATGGAATCAATTAACTAGAAAAATTATGTATAGAAACTGGAACCTGACTAATTCTCCATAAATCATTAATCCATACACGTATTAGTACCAATAAACATATAAAACTACATAAATATCTTCCATCAAAATCCAATAAGAAATTGTTCATTGAGCTTTGCGAAGAATAAAACCACACAACTGATTAAATAATAAATAACATTTTTGGAATGATGATCCCTTACAGCTCACATACATAATATAAGCAGGCAAAACCTAAAAAAAGGTTGGAATCGAACCATATATTTTCAGATCGCAAATCTCAAATCTGAGCCTATTACTATAAAACAAACAATAAAGGTGTCAACATTCAACATTAATTGTGAGTCGCGTCGAGTATATAAAAAATGCTAAGAAATAAATCTACATAAGAAAACTTCAAAATCGAACCATATATTTTCAAATCGCACCCTCATATCCATACCAACAGATCTACATAAGGGGTGCGTGTGTGTGTGTGTGTGTGTGTGTGAGAGAGAGAGAGAGAGAGAGAGAGAGAGAGAGAGAGAGAGAGAGAGAGAGACGAATGAGTGTGAGGGGACGTAAAGGAGAGGGACATGGAGAGGAAGGGGGTGAAGGGACACATAACGGGAAAGGGGAGAATAGGGTTTGTATTGTGAGCATATGGAGAACGGGCTTGTGTGCATCTGTGCGGTAGAAGTTTTGGAGAGTGCAACTTACTTTCTTACCCATGGTTTTGAATTTTGAAGAAAGGGGAAAAATAAATTAGAGTGTGTCAAAAGAGAGGGAATCCAAAAATTTCAAGGGCAAAATATAGAGTACATGATAAAAACATCTTGTGACATCATAGTTTCTTCTTATGACATACATACGCTTTGTAACTTATTATATATATGATACCGACCTCCACAATGTACTCTTCTCCAAAATCCCGAAGTCATAACCGATTTCTCGATTATGCATATAAGTTCTCAGTCACTTGAATTTTCAGCTCGTCTCACCTCAGCCCGTCTATCCGTTGGCTTATCACACATACCAAACTTTGGAAAACATTCTCCAGTAGTCTCACTCTACCCCTGAAGGCCCTACGCTTATTCCCCAAGCTCTAACTGGTCAAAAAGGACATGAACAAAACCTATGCAAGCTAGAAATATAATTGGTTGGGTTGGCAAACCGAACCAATTTGATCAACCGAACCGATTTTCTTCCCCAGCGAATCAGTTCAGTTTGTTCGGTTTCCAATCCTCTTCTTCCTCGGGTTTTCTCCTTTAAAACCCTCCAATAGAGGTCCCAAGCCTCCATAAACCTTAAATCAGTGGCACGCATTAATATATTAATATTCCCGAAGCATTCTAACATCAATATAAACCTAAACACCTCATATATACACATGTATTCCTAATCGTTGATTAATCCAAACAATCAAGAATTAATTCGACCTTGACTTTCATAGATTTCTATCAACCTAGCAATAATTTCAAATTCATTCCTACCAATCTAGAATTTAATTACGAATTTCTCATCCAGTCATCATCAATTGATCTTAATTAAAATCAAAGGTTTAATCATACTTTGAATCTTCTTCAATTGATTACCAAAGTTCACATCTTTAACCTTAGATTTAGTTCTTAAGTAATTATGAAGGTAACTAACTACATAATTGCACCCTAAAGTAAGTAAATACTTTACCTTAAGGCTCTGAATCCAAAGTCTCATGCATATAAATAATTTAAATCGGGAGATTACCCCTTCCTTCTCTTCTCCAAGGTATTTTCTCCTTTTTCTTCTCTTGAACTCTCTCTTAATACAATTATGCAAAGATTAAAATGTGGGTTGTCATCCACCTCCCTTAACCTTTAAATACCTCTTAGTCACAACTAGGGGTGGTAATTTATGACATGACCAGTTAACCCAAGTCATAATCGACAAGATTTAAGAGGGTTTGAGTTTAGGTTAATGACTTTGAGTCATAAACGGGTGGTCCCTCCATGCCCGTTAAGAAAATGAACCGAGTTCGTGTAAATTCACGAAACCCGTGTTTGACCCGCAAGACCCGTTTATTAAACGAATTAGTAACGGGTCATGTAACCCGTATTCACTCGTTAGACCCTACTAATCTTTAAAAGGTAGAGTTATTTTTTTATTTTTAGACTAAAAAAGACTCCCAACAAAATCCTACGTTATTAATAACCTACGTTCATTTCTCTATATCTTCTTCTCACTCATCCTCACACACTAAACTGAGCAAGTAACAACCATCCATACCTCATTGCCTAACCTTTAAACGATAACCGTCATTGCCTTCATTCCTCACCATCAGCGGCGCCTTCATCCCTTTTCGAAATCCTTTTCATTTTATAGGTAAACCACGACACCTTTATATTTTTTATCTTATTTTTTCAAACTAAAGCTTCGAGAACTTCATATTTTTTATATCTTTCCACTTTGGAGAGAACTTTGATAGCAACTAATGGATACCGAACAAAATGCAACAATCTTGATCTAATTATTTTTATATTTATGTTTGGTTTTAGATCTAACATCTTTGAAAAAAAATAAAGAGGGCGCTAATTACATATTACATTTTTAAACATATTATATTTATTTACATTTACTAATTACAGAATACTAATTTTTTATTTAAATAAATTTCATTTTTTTTACAAACTATTAATTTTCTTTAAACAAATTACTTTTTTTACATTTTTTTTACAAAATAATAATTTTTTTTCATATAAGATGATTACATTTTACTCATTTTATGTATAAAACACTACATTTTCATACTACATTCTGAAGCGACAAATTTGGATCATGTTAAGGATAACTTGGATGACACTAAAACTCAATCAGAAAATCCAGAATTAATACAAATGATGAAAGTATGGTAGAATTGGAGGAAACAAATGACGATATAACTTGATCGGTGTCGTCGGGAGAATGATCAAATACAATTTTTGTGGATAATTAAGATAAGGTAATGAAAGTTATTAGTACCAAAATTCAATTAGTTTTATCTTTTTAACTTATCCATTATATTAACTATTTTTATCAATTTAAATTTGGTAGGAAAAATTGATTTCGAGGAGCTATGATATGAAGAAGGCAATGTTGATATAGAGAAGATGAAGTTGTAGTAAGTTTCCATAGACTTGTCGTAGTTTTATTTTTAATGTTGAATGGTTGCGTTATTTTCATTTTGAAGAACAATTATTTTGTAATTTGTTTGGATTTTGAAGAATATTTGTATTGCTACTCGTTATGGATGATTTTTTTTTGGACAATTTGGTATTGTAATTGTGGTTATTTGCTCTTTGTTTAGGTTATTATTATTTAAAATTTTGATGATATTATTGAATTAATTTTCATCATTTTAAAATAAAATTGGCACTTAACAATGAATTTTGAAGATATGAAATGGGTTAACGAGTGAAACGAATGAAACATGTTAACGAATGAAATGGGTTAACGAGTGAAACGAATGAAACATGTTAACGGATGAAATATGTTAATGAGTGAAATGAATGGAATGGGTTAACGAGTGAAAATGGGTTAGGTCATATATAACGGTTTAACACGATTCGTTTAGTTAAATGGGTGAAAAAGGGTCATGTCGTGTCATTCGCTAAGGAAACGAATCATGTTCGAATTCAATTTTTCCACCCGTTTAGTAAACGAATCGTGTAGGGATGGATCCATTTACCAACCGACTCGACACGACCCGTTTCCACCCATAATCATAACCTAATACAATTTTTAAATTAAAATCTGGGTGTAAAAAGACCACTATACCCTTATATGGGTCTGGTTACGTCTAAAATGCCTCACGGAACTCAATCATAACTCCCGAGCACTTATTCTTGACTATTTCGACCCATTTCAGATCACCAGTGTACTAAAAAAAGTCATCTGAGTCACCCAACTACAAATTAGTCAACATCTCATTAATCTCATCTTACACGTGCATACAATATACGTCATTAATCCTCTATCGATATAATATAATAACCGTCACTTTTTCACTCATACACGACATATACTAAATTACATACCAATTTACTTATCACATGAAAGTAAATAATAATCATAATAAATATTAATTCTCAACTCGCTTATTAATATTTTTTGAAACTAATTTAATTTCCCTAATTAAATTAATAATTATATGCACACGTTCAAATTGAATACTCTTATAAGTACGAAATATTACATTCTCCCCCTGATAACGGGTCCTTGAAATTCGAACATACCTACCACAAAGAGATCTGGATACTTTTCCCACATGTCATCCCCGTGCTCCCACGTCAACTCGACGAAATTATGGTGTCCCCACTGTACACACACTAATGGTACCACCTTTAAGCAAAGCTTTTGCTCTCTACGACCTAAAATGGTAATAGGTCATTCTCTATAAGAAATGTTTGGTTGTAAGTCTATATCTTCCCTATTTGTCGATACCTCACATAATCCCTAAGATACCCCCTCAATGATGACACATGGACATCTTTGTTAATCCACTGTAAATGCTCTGGTAAGGCGAGTCTATACGCAACAATCCCTACCTGCTCGATAATAAAAAAAATGCGTCACATGCCTAGGTGCCAACTTCCCCTTCTTTTCGAACTACATCACTTTTTTAATGGGAGATATCCATAGTATCACATGATCATCCATCGACTCCTGATCAACTCGACCTTCGCTGACATCTCTTGAATCAAATCTGGCTAGAAAAGCTTATTATCCCCCACCTCCAGCCAACAAGAAGGTGAATGACAAGGTCTCCCATACAAAACCTCAAATGGTGTTATGCCAATAGTAAACTGGATATGAGTTATTATACGCAAACTATGCCAAAGGTAAATACTTCTCCCATTTACCCTTAAAGTTAATAATACACATCCTCAACATATCTTCCAACATCTAATTCACCCTCTCTGTCTCCCCATCGATCTACGGGTGGTACACCATGCTCAAACGTCTGTCCCCATTGCCTCCTGAATACTCTACCATAAGTGGGAAATAAAGATCTTGTCCCAATTCGAAACAACGTTGAGAGGCACCCTGTGCAATCTCATTATTTCTGCTATGAAAAGTTGGGCATATTGCCCTGTCATATAATCCACCTGAACTGAAAAGAAATGAGTTAACTTGGTCAATCGATCCATAATAACCTAAATGGAAGAGTGACCCCTCTGCAATGTTGGTAACCCCATGATCAAATCCATTGATATACTCTCCCAATTCCATACCATAATGTCCGATGGCTACAAAACCCCAACTATCTATGATGATTAACCTTCACCATTAGACAAGTGTGAACTTGGAGACAAACTCCGTTATATCCCACTTCATAATGACCCACAAATATTGCGTCCTCATATCCTGGTACATCTTATCCCCGTGAGGATACACTGAGAATCGTAACTCATATGCCTTCTCCTAACTATAAAACATAGGTCCTCATCGTCTGTAATAATTTACCTCATAATGAAGCATAATCCACCCTCATAATTGACTGTGGTCCTACTGGATTGTCAAACATGATAGTCCTACTTTAATGGTCCACCATCGCTTTACGTGTCACTAATTAATCCATACCGAGAATATTATTATACTCGTATAACACTAAAATGAGCAGATTCTTTACCCATCATAACCTCCTAATGTCTACTCCCACTCCTCTACAGATTTAACGAATGAGATTCCCTCTACCCAATGGTGAATCTACGGTCATAATAATATTTGACGTTGTATCCACTAAACCCTTCTCTTGCACGAATCTAGTGCTAACAAAAGAATATGATTCAGCTGTGTCAAACAACACCCGCCCCATGTGCCCATGGATAGGAAACATATACTCAATCAGTGGCAGGGATGGCGATAAAACTATCCCTCAAACGTTATACACATGGCCAATCTTTAACTGCCTCTACGGAAGCGATAATGTTGGAACTATTGGTTGGGCTGGAAGCTGCTGTAACTGCTACCCCGACTGAGCCTCCTGGTTCGGACCCCTGGCCCTATTCGGGCATGCACGGGCGCACGTGGCCCCGGTTGGAAGCTGTTGTAACTCTCTCCCAACTCTTGCCAAATGTCACGTCAATTTGGATATGTATAATTTACCTCAAATTAGAGTTAAAGTAAAAATTGTAATGGCGATATTTATAAATCCCTAAATTTAATTGTTTAAGTATTCTCTATATTGTAATGGGGATCATTATAAATCCATATATTTAAGCTTTTCAATCTAGTGTATTGGGCCCAACCACTAGAACTAGGTAAGATAGGGCTTGTATGACACTAGAGAGTCTGTTTCTCTATTATTTAAAATAAATAAAACTCGTGGGGGGGTACCGTCCCTCTTTGAGAAAAATAATTGGCCCTGATATTCGCGGCCCTACTTTCCTCTAGCTTGGTTCCCCTAGCCATGCTCGCCCTGATGAGCATGTTGTTGGACCTAATGGTCATGCCTGTAACCATTATTACCTGACCTAAATCTTTTAGTTGAGTCCCCCTACATGGAACCTCACTCCTATTGCCTACCCTACTTTTACGTTGCCCCATTAGCAACGCTACCCCAAGTCTGGCCCGGTTGGCTCGACTCTCTTTTCCTCTTTGATCCCCTCAGATGTAAGTAATGATCCTGGAAATGAAGTAATACGGTGTTAACGACATCATTGTAAGTCCTCAATGTCAGGTTCCCTAACATATGCTTACGGATCCTCCAAATAGGCCCACCCATGAACATGAGAATCCTCTTCTCGTCAGTGTTCATCTCATACGGCACAATGTTTGCCAGGCGAGTGAACTCTTTCTTATAATATTCCACTATTCGGCCCTCTAGCGTGAGATCTAAAAATATCCTCCTCATATCTGTCTGTAAAGTTGACGAAAAGAACTTATGGTCAAATCGTACCTGGAATTTCTGGATCGTCATAGCATCTCTCTCGCTTGGCATGGTCATTGACTACCACCTCGGTAAAGCTACCCCGACTAGCCTAAATATAACAAGTACCTTATTTTGAGTGTCATTATACTCAACCATACATATATTCCTCTGGATGTCCTTCTTCTATTAGGTAGCTACTAAAACATTCGCACTGCCCTGAAGGGCCTCCCCGACTCACTCTCACACTAACGGCATTAGGTGAGCTTGAACTATTGCTATCACTGGTGGCGGTGGATGTGCATGAGGCAAATGCTGTGCCATGGCGGTTATGGTAGTGTTAGTCGCCTGCGCTACTATAGCTATGACCACTGTTGTGGTCACAGTCCCCTAAATGACCAGTGGCTCCGGTTGACCCTCCCCTTTTATGGCCCTCCTCGCTGCACGTGTTGGTGTACCTCTCCAGGAGTTTAGAATCTAAAACCAAATCAAAGTTGTATGAGATTCTACTTTTAATATATATAATAATTGAAGAACGTAAATGAGTAATATGAAACAACAATCTAAGCATATGGCTCTATATAAAAGAAAAGCAATGCTGAAAACTTAGCAAGTTTGCACAGATCCTAAGGATAATAGAACCTGATGCCCTGATGCCAACTGTGACACCCCTCTTATTCTAATATTGGTTGGTCAATCCTTTATTAAAATAAAATAGGAATCATGTGGGATTTCATTCTCAGCATCATTGTCGTAACAACTAATAAAATATAAAATATAATAAAACCATACATAAAACTGAACAGATAGAATAACTTAATGCATAAATAAATAATTATGAATCGAATAAACCATCGTGCACTATGCATTACCATCCTACATAATTGGATACTAATAAATAAATGAAATCTCAAACATAAATAAATCATATCCAACTATGGGCATCATACTCCAAAAAGAAAATACTGGAATGAAATTGAATGCTATCTAGATAGAAAGATCAGGGGAGGAGAAATCAATCTCATAGCATCCACAACTACTACAACGACAAGAAAGATTTATCCCTGCTGCCTCTACTACTGCTTCACACCACAGGTTTTTAAAAGAATACAAGAAAACAGGTTTACCTACAGGTCAAAAATAAAAAAAATTTGAAGATATTTTGCAAGTAATTAAACTCTTTAAATGAATGAAACACGTAGTGTATTACTTTCACAATTAACTCACCAGTCGCACTCACTTGAGACTTATCCTCATCTCTAATCTACAGTGCGCAACTAATGCATTCATTTTATTATCCTAATTATACTACCCAGTTTAGCTAGGACATTAACTGTCATCCAAGCCTCATCCTGCTAAAAGTCACCATTAACGATATATATACTACCCTCAATAGGCATACATTCATGAATAATATCCTAGTAACATACGTGCTATAAATAATTGTTCACATAATATAATACCATAGCTACACTCATCCTATAAATAGATGTACACTATATATATATCGATCGTTGTATACATATAACCTTATTCCCAGAGCATGGAGGCATATCACACATCACATAGAGCCATCAGGTTGAAGTCTCACCGTCGAACCCAAGCGTATACTCAAACAAATGGAGGCGATCATAAACATATGCCAGGGGGTCACAACCATACCATATCGCACACAACCAGTCTCCAAACCAACACCTATAATCATACATGGATAGTGGACATGGAACAGTGTTGCCCAGATTATAATAAAAAGGGGTGTGAATTGAGTTTAGCAAACTTTTTGGGTTTAAAATAATATTTTAGAAATTATTTAATTTAAAATACTTTATTCAAATTTCAAATTATTAAACCAATGAATATTAATTAAATATTACCTATTAATATATATAAGACAAATCACAGATTTTAACACCAAATAAATAAATGACCAATTTTCGTATTTGATAAAAATCTATCTTTAGAATTAATCTTAAAATGATTCAGACAAAGAATATCAAATAGATACTCTCAATTAATTAAACAATTTATATTTCATGATTATAAGACCTAATAATCATGAATTGAAACTCTTTATAAATACAAAACGAGTCCGAGTTTCTTCTTGATTGAGACTTCAGAAATGATTCTGATTTTGGCCCAAGTTGTGACAACCCGCATTCCGAAATAAGGGGTGGACAGCTCGATACTCCAATAAATACGGAAATCATGGATGGGAATCATTCTCAGCATCACAAATATAACACGAGTATATGGGAAAACCACCCAATAATTCAGAAAACGGGTTACCAAAACATTTAATTTGATTAAAATATTAAGTTAAGAAAATAATTTAAGCAACCCATTCTAAAAGATAGTGTAATTTCCAAGATAACATACATATAGATCAACCTCCATGATAAATGTACAAGAAGAGTACCGAATAAGCTGTCGGTCCACAGCTACACAAAATGAATCACCACAGTTTAATATGATACATATTACATCCATTAAACAAGTACAAAGTTGGGCCACACGCCCGAATGACAGACCCAATCATATCTAGAATACAAAAATTAGGGCGTCTAACAAAACATCCTGTAATATCCGCAAATTTTACAGCTCCTCGAAAACATAAGGGTGGAAATATCAACACGGGCGTCCTTACGGAGGAGCACCTGGGCGGATACAATAACATGCACAATAGGAAAGAGATGAACGGGTCAGGACCCGATTTTTATATAGTTCCCAGATGAATAAGAATCATGATAGCTATGAACAGTTAATCATGAATGATGAAGAGGAAATATCTAACACCCTAAACATGAATCATAAATGAGACAGTTAAAATGATATGCCTACAATTACACTATGTAAGAGAATTAAATTATGCATAATTAAGTTAAAAGCTTCCATCTTTCATAGCCACTTTAATCCAATTTCCATTCCTTAACATGAATATAATATCATCATTATTCTCATTTCTTTTGAATTCTCATTCTTTAGCAGGAAATCATTACCATTTTACATTCGGTGGTAATAAACATATCTCAAGTCCCACTTGAATTTAGAAAAGTTATATTGTTATACATATAACGATTCTAAGACCGCCCCTCTGAGTTTCCCCACTGGACGCACCCCTAAATAACTATCATCTTCTAGGGGCCTATCAAACAAGGCAGTCTGGGTACCTAACGCACGTCGTGAAGTGGCCATATGCCTGCGAGTGAGTCATAACCACACTCGAAATTACCTCACTAGCGCAGAAGAACATATAATAAACCCGCATATGACCGAGGACTATAGTATCCCTGCATTCACTAGTCAGGGGGCATCACCTCATGTGCGAGCTTCCCTTATGATATCATTTAGAGAGGTGTGTTTAAGTAAATTAGCATTTACTATAAAAAATCATACTTTTAATTTCCATTAACATATATGTGTTTCGTTTTATCTGAAACCATAATCATAAAATATTTCATTGATATTTAACATAGGTTATGCCTCGAATAATTCTCCAAGGGATCACAATCATTCCCAAACCTTAAGGTCTTATACACCTCAATTTAAGCCACTAAAGTTTCCAAACATGGGCCTACAACCCCTATCCTCCTATTAAGAAGTAACCAGAAGAGTGATGCCTAAACATCACTTTAGAACACCCCCCCCCCCCCTGGACTTAACCCCAAGTGAAATCCATTCCACTCTAGGGTGACAACCAGACTCAACTAGGACTCTAAAATCCAAAGTTTACTTCATTCAAGAAGGTTCCTAAGTCCCTATGAAAAGAAAAAATTTAAAAGCAAAAGTAAAACTTTTGGGAAGAAAATAGGGGACCGGTCGACCGCGTCTCAAGTTTTTGCCTAAGAAGAAAATCCAAAAGCTCACTTCAGCAGGGCCGGTCGACCGGTAAGGGGGACGCGTTTAACCGTGCCTCAACATTTATGCCTTTGAAAGAAAGCAGTGTGCCCTCTCCCGAAGTCCCAGTCGACCGGTCTGAGAACCGCGGTCGACCGGTCATTGCAGACCTTGACCAATCTTTCCTATTTTAAAGCTAAGCCCAAAGCCAACTTCAACCAAACCAAACCAACCTCATTTACTGATACTAAATGATCATAAATGCTTCCAACTACATTATTCTACATCAATCCATAATCAAATCTCTTCCAAAGACATCAAAACTCATAAATCCCAACAAAGCCATAACTACATTAAACCAAAACTATCACATATCTACCATCACTAATTATCCACCTTAAACCATCTAATAGCAAGTAGAAAACTTGCCTTGGGGCTTCAATCTCAGATTTTGTTGAAGAAGAATGCAAGATCAAATCACTAATCTTCAATCCCTCTCTTTCTCCACAAGTTCTCTTCCTCTCTCACTCTAACTCTAGGGCTAGAATTTCACTTAGGGGAAAATGAAAGACTTAAGGAGATTAAACCGTGGCCTTAAGCAAAAAGTCTCTAATCTTTAAATGTCAATACCGCAATAAAATGATTTCTAATACGCGATATGCCAAAATCAGTCAAAAGTGCTTGAAACATCAAAATACAATATGGCACACAATTTGACTATCTCGCACCTCCCGGAACTAACTACACCCTCCAAATTATCATTTGGAAATTTTTATAACACATTTTAAGTTCCGGTCTCATTTTAAACGATCATGTCATTTTAATTCTCATTACTCAATACAACACCACTTGGTAATATTCACCCACACATAAGGTAAATATGTAACATTTTGGTAAATATTAACTTATCTTATGAAATTAATATTTACTCCACAACCAATCACATCTATATATAAATACACCATGTGGTAGATAAATATAAAATAGGCTCCCAAAAGCGAGGGTTGTTACACAAGTCTTCACCTGAAATCTTTGTAGAAGAATAATATTCTTGTGATCTTGGATTTCTTCGTGTATAAGCTGAGTTGAAACTTCAGTTGCTATCTAAGTGTATGAGATGAATATAATTTAAGTTGTTGTTCTTCTTGGTGTATATCCTATATCTTCTATTTTCGAGTCTTTCTTCTGTGGTGTATCTTGAACATATGTTGGTTTTTTATTTTTCTACATCAAATAAAAAAAATGACCGTTCGAGATCTTATACAAAATGGAGCTTCATGTTATTCAACTTAGAGAGAGTAGACTGCGAGCATTAAATGCTCAAAATCTTGAGAGAAAAATCATATATGGATAAACCCTCATTTTTCGTTAAAATAAAGTAAATTGATAGAGAGAGAGATATGTTAGATGTAAATGAAATATACAATGAATCTTGTAAATCGTCTTTTGTGGGTAGTTGACATAAAATAAATAAAATATCTTCAATAGTCAACCCATAAATATGTATATGTCCAAATTCGTTCCCATGAAAGAAAGAGATACAGTTTACCAATTCTGCAAATAACAACACTCAAATCAATTGATCGTGGGGCTCAAGAGTTGATATCGGTAAAAGGTCTCTCTAACATTTAATAATACGCAGGTTCACAGCACATATAAGGACATAATATTGGTTTGGCTTCCAAAGATACTAAAGAAATCAATGTACATTATATGTTATATACCATGCAATACACAATTATCTGTACTAAGATGAATAAAATCGTGTGGGGCCTTGGCCAGTTGATAAACTATTTTATTTTAAATGTCGAGTGCAAACGAGGACTTTTATTATCACTATTAAAGCAAATGGGTACAAAAACTGAAACAATATATCAAATGTATGGATATTTGATAACTATTTAGGGAAACTAAAAAAACTTAAGTTAACCTATAAACGTTATATAAAATGTTTGTTATACTTTTTTTTTGGTTAAAAAACATTCAGTTATAAGACGGTTTGAAATTATATATATACCGAAGAAAAGATTTCATACAAAGAAAATGTCTTGATGATTCCAATTAAAGAAGGAAGTCAAATATCATCGCCCAATGTTGACACACACACGCCATGTCTGAGATGGGGACAAAATACCAAAGGCGTCTATCACTTCAAATGTCAAAAAATAGAGATCAAAGACTATTATGTTATCTTGCCATAAATACACTCCATTTAATTCAAATATGAAGGCAAGCATTCAGTTATTTAAGGATATATATATATATATATATATATATATATATATATATATATATATATGGAGAGAGAGAGAGAGAGAGAGAGAGAGAGAGAGAGAGAGAGAGAGAGAGAGAGAGAGAGGCTCACCTACATCATGCACTATACATCACACCTAATTCTAGGCCCTAGAAAACTTAGTTTTCAAATTTTATATTTTTTCCCTTAAAACTAACCTTCCAATCAACCCATATGCAAACAATTAGGTCAAAATACATTTTGTAGCTATTTTCAAAAAATCCACAAAAAACTGTTGGCGCAGACCCTTATAACTAAAGTATTTTTAATAGTTTTTGTGGATTTTTTAAAATTAGTTACAAAATGTATTTTGACCTAATTTTTTGCATATGGGTTGATTGGAAGGTTAGTTTCAAGGAAAAAATATAAAATTTGATAAAAAAGTTTATTAGGGTCTATAATTAGGCATGATGCATGGGTGATGTATAGAGCATGATGTACTATAGCCTAGCACTCTCTCTCTCTCTCTCTCTCTCTCTCTCTCTCTCTCTCTCTCTCTCTCTCTCTCTCTCTCTCTCTATATATATATATATATATATATATATATATATATATATATATATATATATATATATATATATATATATATATAATATGACTAAAAACGAATAAATATGAATAATATTTATACATACACATTAATAAAGTAGATGGGAATTAATAGTCACATAATCCGTTTCTTTTATTAAAAGTGACGCGTTGTCCAAGCTTTTACCCACCACATACTGACATATGAGAAATGAAAATACCCTTGCAGTCTACATAAAATCTCTTTCCATATATTTTCACTACTCAAACTATGAGGTATTATATATATATATATATAATATGATTTAAAACAAATAAATATAAATAATATTTATATATATATATATATATATTAATAACGTAGAAGGGATTTGATAGTCACATAATTCGTTTCTTTTATTCAAGGTTCTAAAAACTGCGGGGCGTGATCGAGGCGTGGAGGCCAAGCCTTAAGCCTTAGAAGCCTAGGCGGGCCTTGGCGTAAAAAGGCGTGAAAAGGCGTTTAGGTCTTTTTAATATATTTTAATATTTTTTAACCATAACAAGGCTATTAAAATACTAAAATTGTACATATCATAAAAATATGTCTGAATATTTGCAAATAAAAATACTATTTGATTATTTTGGATGAGATAATGGTCCGATTTGCAAAAAAATCTTTAAAAGGCAATATCGTTTCACTAAAGCATTGTTGTTTTTAGAGAAAAAATACGCCTTAAGGATTTTACCAAGCATAAGGCGTCAAAATATTAAGGCGGGGCGTTTCTCCCAAGCCTCAAACCTAGGCGTGCCTAGGCGGGTTTTTTAGAACAGTGATTAAAAGTGACGCATGGTCCAAGCTTTTACCTACTACATACAGACATATGAGAAATGATAATAACCTTATAATATACATAAAATCTCTTACCATCTATTTTTACTGCTCAAACTATGAGGTATTGTGTGTGTATATATATATATAGAAAACATATGTAGTAACATTCAAACATGAGTATGAAAAATGTGTAACATAATAATGTGTAAAAATAATATATGTATTGGAAATATTATTTTCAAGAGTTATATAAATGTCTATTAAAAGATTTTAATATCTTTATCAGTTATATGAATATATGTATTCGACATTCCATTAGGGTTACTGTGGGGGCAAAATATATGCCTACGGAATAGCATGACGTGTGGGGAGCACCCCGTTGAAGGTGGCGACGTGCCAGCAATATAGGGACGACTAAAGTCCTTAATAAACGAGAAGACTGAGGAGCATGATGGAATTGGGATGAAACTCCACGAAGATAGGACTCATCCATATTTGTAACCCTAATGTAACCCTTAACTCTATATAAAGGGGACACCCCCATTGTGAAAGGGGGCTTAGAAGTTAGAGAAATACTCTCATGTAAAACTCTCTGATCATTCTAATAAAACACACAAGCAGCCCCATGGACGTAGGCCATTCATGGTGGAACCACGTAAATCTTTGTCTTTCTCGTATTTATTTTTATACTTGTATCGTGATGAATTGGCACCCCCGATGGGTGAGATTTTTTGCACCTACAATTGGCGCCGTCTGTGGGAACCGACACGAAAGGCCTTCCCCTTCTTGCTAGAGGAGATCTAAGTTTACGTTCAAGAACAATGGTCCCTACACCGCGCACATAATCAAAACATAAGTTTTCCTTTTTGATCTGTGCATGAGAAGTTATGTGTTTCATATATAATTATTTGTTTTATACAAATATCGTTTCATTGATACATGATTTTGCATACAGTTTTATTTACAAATCTTATATTTAATTGTTATCTGAAAATCTACACAAGATCTTTGATTCTAGACAATTTTCATTGTTTATTTAAGAGGCAATTTATTATCAGAGATGTCTATGAAGACTCTCCAAATATCTGGAATCTATTAAGAAACTCCGGGTTAAACACGTTTATTTACTTGGCTACCTCATATCTTGATTCCCAGATCCTAAATTTTTGGACCGGGTAACCGTCTAAAAGTTCTTGAAACATATTGAAGGAAATTATCTCAAGAGATATGTTTTCACAAAAATACACACAGATCTGGGCACATAATCAGTCATCAATTTCGGTCTCCATCCATACAATTTTTGCGACCTGAATGAAATCGTGGGAGACAACACTTTTCTGATTATCTCTTCCGATCAACAACTTTCTCCAACCAATAACTTGGGACTACCACCCACCTGAGCAAATAGTTCATATCAATCTGCAATCACTATACAACAACTCTCACACAGCATGCTGGGAGTAGCGAGACCCATTTAGGGTTTCTACCATTTTTAACCCGTCAGGCAATTAATCACCAAATGTATTGTGGAAATCGCCAACTCTGGCAACAAAAACTCATGTGATGTATTTTGGAAATTGATCGACCATTTTCAACAAAAACTCGTAGGAATCTCTCGATGGTCGGCGACCACCATACAGAAGCTTCCACACATCAACAACCTTTCTCGACCACCTTTCTTGGCCGGCGAACACTAATGTGCTACAACGAGGAGCCATGAAGGAGTTTCTTCAATTACAACCATAGTCGTTGGTCGACATCTGTTATAAGCTAGGCGAACAGAGAACCAAAGGTCGGCGAGCCTCAGCTACAACGCTGGGCCATAACCACAGGTCGACGAGAATCAGCTACGATGCCAGACCATAATCAATGGTCGGAGAGCCTCAGCTACGATGCCGACCCATAACCAAAGGTCGGCGAGCATCAGATACGATACCGGACCATAACCAAAGGTCAACGAGCCTCGGCTACAATGCTGGGCCACAACCACAGCGACGAAGTCAGCAAATAGAGCGCCATAAGCGGCGAGCTCAGTGAACAATGCACTTGACCAAACAACTGGTCGGCGGCGAGCACGCCCAGAGCGTTGATGAGCACCAACGAGTCTCCGACCTGGGTATATCCCATACGACCTGGGTATAGATCAAGACAAATGCAGTTTACGAAAGTGAAACCCACGAACAGGTCATATCTAAATTCCTTTCACTTTTCTTTTTGTGGCAAACAAATTTGAGAATTACCCTCATACTCTATACTTTACAAATTTATGTGAAAATAAATTTTTGAAACCAAACTTGTATTTGGACTTCAAATAATTTTACAAAAATTCTCAATTGATCCTTATCTTACACTTGGAATATATTTGACTGATGTTTGCATTGTTCGGTTCTCCCTAAAAATAAAATTATTTTAATGAACCATGTGATTTTATTACAACGATTTTAGTTGTCACCTTTTATACGACCTTATTAAAAATTATTTTGCTCACATAAATAAGTGGGGCGCAGTGATATAGCACTCATGTCATTTATTCCAACATTTTAATTTTCAATATTGTCATCCAGCTACAACAATTTAATCTCACCAGAGCGAGATTATTGGTTATTTAGCTCAGCCCCGACGGATTCTCGTGCACAGTTATCTCAGTCAGATTTTTATGATAAAAATCATTGGATCTTTATTACATTCATACGCGACTATGATTTTTTTTCCTCGACAAATGGCCGAGCGGATGCACATCCTATATACATTGCTGAACATATCATTTTCATAATAACTTCTATTTTGATTTAGCCTCAACAGATGGTCGGAGAATTTACTAACTTCCACAGGTACAAGATTCAGTCTCGACGGATGCTCGACAATAATCTTAAGTCCCTGAAAATCTCATCGATGTTTTGACGGATACTCGAGCACGAATTGCTCGTTATATCTACTTGGTATTCTACAACTTTTCCCCGGCGGACTATCCAGGCACCATTCATTTTATTAATGCTCCGACAGATAGTCGAGCACAATATAGCACCTTATACCCAAAGAAACGCTTGGACAAAATTATTATTACTCCGACTGAAGCTCGGATTATATGATTTGGTAACCTGAAGGACGGTCAGGCACATTCGAGATTCATCTTGGCAGATAATCGGCAAAATATTTCTATATATTTAGTCCCGAAGATATTTTCCTCGCATGTCGCATTTTATCCCCAGTGGATAGCTGGTCAGGATAATTCTTGCATTTAGCACAACCCCACTTGATGGATACACACATTTATTTGTACATTGTTCATTTCCATCTCATAATACTTTATTTGCTCACAAATTATGCTCACGATTTTTATCATCACAAATTTGTTAGCAAGGGGCTATCTATGCTCTATACTTCACATGAGAAAAATAATTGATTGCCACTATACTTCACATGAGAAAATTAATTGATTGCCACCCCACAAATTTTTTGTGAAAACAATTTTTTGAAACCAACTTAATTTTAAGTATTTGCTTAAATCTATTTGCACAAATTCCAAATTAACTCATGTGCCATACATCTAGATATATTTGATATATTTTGCATCTTTCATTTGATTTTATTACAATTATTTTGTCCACATAAATATTAGGGCGCACTTAAAGAGCACTCATGTCATTTATCCGGTCATTTAATTTTCAATATTGTCGTCTAGATATTATTGGTTATACCAATGAGTGGTCGGTGTAATATCTTTACTCAGACTTAGCGTAGCCCCGACGGATGCTCGGGCGCGGCCATCCTTGTGAGATTTTATCAAAAAAATTATGGGATAATTCATGTCATTCATTTAATACTATGAATATTTTCCTCGACACATGCTCGTAGAGATGCACATCATATTGCATGATAAATTCTATTTGAATTAGCCTCGACAAATGGTCGAGCAACTTATTAACTTCTACAGGTATAAGATTCAGTCCGGACGGATGCTCGGCAACAATGTTAAGCTCTTGGAAATCTTATTAACACACCGATAGATGCTCGAGCGCAGATCGCTCTCTATATCTACTCGGACCTGTACAATTTCGCCCTGGAAAACTAGTCTGGCACCACTTATTTTGTTAATGCTCCTTCGGATGGTTGAGCACTTTACACCACTTTGGACCCAACACATGCTTGGGGAATATTATTTATAACAGGCAGATGCTCGGATGTTGATATTTCTTGAATTTCAGAATGGGTTATCTGGCTCTATGATTCTTGACCTGCAGGATGATCAGGCATATTCAAAGCTCATCTCGGTAAATGATCGGCAAAATATTTCTATATATTTAGTCCTGAATATATTTGCCACACATGTCGTATCTTGTCCCCAACAAATGATTGGTCAGGATGATTCTTATATTCAGTCCCAATAGATGGTTGGCACAGTTGATTAATAATCAACATTGCATTTATTGGAAGGTTAGTTTTCACTAACAATACAGAATCATTCGTAATACTTGCTCGGTCCTTTTTGCCTCGACAAATGCTCGAGCATGGATCACCCGCAATATCTACCAAATCCTCTATAGTTTTTGCCTCGACAGGAATTCAGGCATCATTTATCTTATCAATACTCCGACAGATGGTCGGGCATGGATCATTCGCAACATCTACTAGGTCCTTTGTAATTTTTCCTCGATGGACCCTCAGCTTTGATGTATAGTTGACATTGTGTGATCACGTCTCAAGCTCCAATAAACAGTTGGGCAATATAGTTCTTATTTAATTCAACCTCGTCGAATGAAAAGTTGGGCGATATGTACCACAAAGATCAAATAACACATAAAGCAGCATGAAGAGCAACGATCAACTGTATTTATCAACAAGGACAGATCCAACCTGTAAGAAGTAACATATCCAGCAAACTCACAGTCAACGAGCAAGACATGTTGATAACAGCACTAGACCACCCTGAATGTATCGAGCAACACCATCAGACAACCCACGGTGATCGACGATCACCAAGCAATGAATTAACGCGTCGTCAACACTAATATATCCAGCTCGACGAACGATCAACGCGATACTCTTCAAAGCAACGAAGCCTCGAGGAGCGATCAGGCACACTTATCATCCCGATTATACAGATCAGATGACCCGATGGACGGTCGGGCAGCCTTCTCTTTATAACCCGATTGGGGGCTCCATAGCAGCGATGACACGTGAATAAATTCACTACAACATTTAAAGCAAAATAGAAGAGGTCAACTCAGGGCAGATGTCAATATGGTTAACACCGGAATTAGTCTTTCAAATGACGATCATGATCAAGCTTTATTTAGTTACAACGGCCTTCTTGCTTATTCCCACTAAATTAAGTACGTCAACAGGCCTTTGTTATCTCTAAACACAAATGGCCTCACGAGTTGCCCAGGCAACAATAAAAGCCCTACGGGGGATCCCTAGGCAAAAAGCCAACTCAGGTTGGTCGCCAACTATGTTGGTCGGTTAAAATCCTGAACGGGTGGATGACCCTTAAACCAGGTGCATTTTTGCCATCGCCTTTTAGGCCTAAGGAAGTGTGACGGCACAACCTAAAAGGTAAAACATGCGGATATTTACATGCGAGGCATTAAAAAACCATAAATTGAAAACGTAATTGGTATTACATTAAATTATGGGAAAAACTTAAGGCAAGGTCTTATCCCTACTGGGTACATACTCGAGCATGGCTCGAAGCATAGGCTTCTGGTCGGCCTCTCCAATTGGACCATATGAAAAACCTAAGGTAGGGTCTTACCCCTACTAGGTACATGCTCGAGCAAGGCTCGACGTATAGGCTTCTTGTCGGCCTCAACAAATGGACCATATGAAAAACCTAAGGCAGGGTCTTACCCTTACTAGGTACATGCTCGAGCAAGGCTCGACGTATAGGCTTCTGGTCGGCCTTAACAAATGGACCATATGAAAAACCTAAGGCATGGTCTTTACCCCTACTAGGTACATGCTCGATAAAGGCTCGACGCATAGGCTTTTGGTCATCCTCAACAAATGGACCATATGAAAAACCTAAGGCAGGGTCTTACCCCTACTAGGTACATGCTCGAGCAAGGCTCGACGCATAGGCTTCTAGTCGGCCTCAACAAATGGACCATATGAAAAACCTAAGGCAAGGTCTTATCCCTACTAGGTATATGCTCGAGCAAGGCTCGACGTATAGGCTTCTATTCGGCCTCAACAAATGGACCATATGAAAAACCTAAGGCATGGTCTTTACCCCTACTAGGTACATGCTCGAGCAAGGCTCGACGCATAGGCTTTTGGTCGGCCTCTCCAATTGGACCATATGAAAAACCTAAGGCAGGGTCTTACCCCTACTAGGTACATGCTCGAGCAAGGCTTGACGTATAGGCTTCTGGTCGGCCTCAACAAATGGACCATTTGAAAAACCTAAGGCAGGGTCTTACCCCTACTAGGTACATGCTCGAGCAAGGCTCGACGCATAGGCTTCTGGTTGACCTCTCCAATTGGACCAATGAAAAACCTAAGGCAGTGTCTTACCCCTACTAGGTACATGCTTGAGCAAGACTCGACGCATAGAACTGTGGTCGGCCTCAACAAATGGACCATACAAGACCAAAATACAAGGAGACGCCCTAAACTTGATACATGCTCGATAAAGCCTCAGCAAAAAAATTCTGAACAGGCCTGTGGTCAGCCTCACAAATTGGGCCATACAATAAAATAGACAATGAACTACGTTCAACCTGATCCCAAGAGGGTACGTAGGCAGCATGACACTCTCGAGTTCGATCCCCATATCGATTGAACGCCTCTCAACTCAAGCCAAGCATTCATCTAAAAACCTATAAAGGCGAGAAGATCAACCAAAGAAGGCTTAAAAGTTGAACGGCATATCAAAGAATGCCAGTTCAGTTCACACCACCAACTGCATACATTTAAAGAGATTATGGACCAGCTCCCAGCTCATCCCAGAATCAACTCAGTTGAACTGCGACCTGTGGAGCTATTGTGGGGGAAAAATATATGCCTACGGAATAGCATGACGTGTGGGGAGCACCCCGTTGAAGATGGCGACGTGCCAGCAATATAGGGACGACTAAAGTCCTTAATAAACGAGAAGACTGAGGAGCATGATGGAATTGGGATGAAACTCCACGGAGATAGGACTCATCCATATTTGTTACTCATTCATATTTGTAACCCTAATGTAACCCTTAACTCTATATAAAGGGGACACCCCCATTGTGAAAGGGGGCTTAGAAGTTAAAAAAACACTCTCATATAAAACTCTCTGATCATTTTAATAAAACACACCAGCAGCCCCGTGGACGTAGGCCATTCATGGTCGAACCACGTAAATCTTTGTCTCTCTCGTATTTATTTTTATACTTGTATCGTGATGAATTGGCACCCCCGACGGGTGAGATTTCTTGCACCTGCAGTTACTTACCTGCATTGAAAAAAAAACTACATGGGATAAAACAAAGATAATATGTGAGAAGTATGTAAAAATAACTGTGACAACCCGCCTACTAAAATAATAGGTGGCCAGCCCAATACTCATAATCACAGGAATCATAGATGGTCCATTCTAAGCATCCCTGTTGATTAAAATAATAGCATGAGATAACCACCAATCATTTTAGAAAATGGACCGTCAATTTAAAATTTTGTAAGTAAAAGAAAAACACTTAGACAATCCCACTTGCAAAAACGGTGGATATAAAAAATTAACGGATAAAGAATAACAATATAATAAATAATCACTGAATAAGCTATCGTGAACAGACCAATACAAATAGTTAGACCGAGTATTACACATTAAATATTACATTATAATAAATGAGTGTAGTGCTTGGGCAACACGCCCGAATAAATAAACTAAACATAACTAGAGTACAATGGAAAGAAGCGTCTAATACAAATATCCCATAACATCCGCAATATGCTGTAGCTCCATGACAACATGAATGGAGATGTCAATACGGGTGTCCAAGCAGTAGAGCACCCGAACGGACAAAGAATTGTATGCAAAATGAAGAAATATAAACGGGTCAGGGCCCGGTTTGATATGATTACCATGTGACTAAAATTCATGACAACTAAGTGCGTAATTATCTCACAATTAACATAATATTGGTCACCTCTCACACTTAAAAGCACAACCTAGCGCAATATCAATTAAATGCTCTAGTTAACCCAAGTACCAAGGGATAATTTCTCCCCAGTCTCAACACTATGCCATGCTCGTGTGTGGGGTGTCTCGCGAAGCCCGATACACTACTCCTAGGCAAGGTTGATCGTCGAGATCCATTAGACCCCCAACACTTAATCAATATATACATATATGTACGGGAGGTCTCATCTAGAACTACTCAAGGAGACATAATTAACTCCATTCACAATTCTACATGCACAGTTCCTATTTCTTTCTTTAGGAATATATATAAATGGTAAAACATTTTATCAATTGTTTACCAAGTCAATTTCATTTCAGACCTTTCTTTACCAATTTTATTTCCTTTCTTCCATCCAGGAAATATACATATTTAAAATCAAGTTTTATTAACATAAAAATGCTTTAACTTTTCATTTCATATCTTCCATTTTCCTTCTTCCTTCCGGAAAATGTATTTAACTTCCCCATTTCCCTTCTTCCATCCGAGAAATGTAAGTAAAGCCATTTTATTATCATAAAATGCTTTAACATCAATAATGTCCCACATTATTAAGAATAGTTATATTCACATACATATAACCATTCTAAGACCGTCCCTCCGGGTTTACCCACTGGACGTGCCCCTAAATGGCTATCATCTTCCAGGGCCTATCCTACAAGACAACCTGGGATCATACCGAAATGTCGGGAAGCGGTCATACCCCTGTGAGTGAGTCATAACCACACACAGAATTATCTCACTAGCGCAGAATAAATATAAAATAACGGTCATATGGCCTAGGGATATATCCACCCAGCATTCATTAGCCACGGGGCTTCACCACACGCGTGAACTTCCCTTATAATAGTTATTTAGAGAGGTGTGTATCCATAAATTAACATTTATGAAAATCATTTTTTCCATTTTTAAATCATTCACTTTTACATTCTTAAAAACCATTCATCTGTACTTATTCATTTAGTACCACTTTTTAGAATATGTCTATCTTATTCTTAGTGTCATATTTTATTAATAACCTAAGACCCGAAGTGCCATAAACCTCAAACAAATCTCCAAGCGTTCAACATAATATTCGTAATCATTAAAGTGAGTCTCCCTCAAAATTGACTCCCAAAAGTCCCAACATTAACATTTTATCTCCAATTTATTTTTAGGTTAACTCCCTATATCATTCGGATATTAACCTACACAAACTAGCCCTCGGTGTAAGCCCAATTATCCTCATTTTATCCTAGGACATTAGTCTAAATAAAACAACCCTCTAGGACTCCCCATTACTTCCCAAAGGAAGGTTCCTAAACCTCAAACCTAAAAGAAAAGGGCTAAAACAAAACTAGGAAAATCTCACCAAAAATAGGCAGCCGAATCGATTCGCCCTAGGGCCGAATCGGTTCGCTCCTGGTTACGAATCGATTCGCCCAAAAGAGAATCGATTCGGTGAGAAAAACCAACATTCTGCCTCTATCCGAATCGATTCGGCCTTAACCCGAATCAATTTCGGTCTCCCAGACCTGTAGCTTACCCCCAAACCGAATCGATTAGACTGGGAACCGACTCGGTTCGACCCTGCAAATTTGCCTAGCTGTCAGTAGGGGTCATTCGATTGAGCCTTGGTCGTCGATTGATCGATGGTTTGATCGATCGATCCCCCATGATAGATCGATCAATCACGGCGGGCATCTTCTTCTCCGAGAAGCTGTTTCGGACATTAACAAAACTCCAAGCTTTTTTACCGTTATTTCACCCAACTACAACAACAAAAATTGCTACCAAATCATTCCTACACATCAAGTAACTAATTTATTTTCCTCAAATCAAGTTAAACTACAAGATTTATGGTTTGATCACCAAAATTAACAAAAACCCATTTAGGGTTTAAATCTCCAAAAACTAACTATACATGCAAATTATCACATTAAATCAATATCTAGCAAGTCAGAAACTTGCCTCAAGGTTGTAGTATCGGATCCTCTTCCGGTAACAATAGATTTCAGCCTCAAATCTCCATTTTTCTCTCTTTCTCACCATTTCTCCCTACTTTCTCTCTCTCTCTCTCTCTCTCTTGGTTCATAACACAAGATAAGGGTTTAAAAGTGTTTGGAAGACTTAACCGGGTATAAAACATAAATGCCCCTCTTTTAATTGCTAATACATCATTAAAATGACTCGTATCCACATAATTGAGTCATAACCCACCAAAAGTGCCTGGAACTCAAAAATACAACTTGGCACTTATTTCGACTATCTCGACTATTCTAAAAACAACCGCACCCCCTATATTGGCATTCGGAATAAAGTGAGACTATTTTTATGTTCCAAATTCATTTTATTTCATTAATTATATTCCAATTTATATATGAGTCATAACCGTCGTTTTACATATAACGACGTAATAAAACACAATATAATGCTATTTACCTTCTCATAACGCTAAATAGACAAAACATAGTAAATATTATCCCTTAATATCACGGGAAATAATATTTACTCCAACTTCCCCTATTTTATAAAATTATCCCATCAGGCAAAATAATATAAAATAGTCGCTCCAAAGCTTGGGTTGTTACAATAACTTAACACTTATATATAAAAATAACATGAGTAGGTATATAAAGATATTCAAATGGGATGAAAAAACTTATCTATGTTATAAACCTTAAGCTACTCAGCTATGTTTTTAACTTGTTTAACTGCCTAAGAATGCATGCTTAACAATATGTAGACTTTTAACAAGTATATATAAAAAAATGTATATATACAATAGTCAGTGTAGAAAATAAACATATATAATACATAAACTCTAAAAAATATATAAAAAAATTACATTAATATTATCAAAATAAAAGTACACATATATAATGATATATTTTGACTGGAAATAAATGTGTAACACATAATAAAAAAATATTTATAACATAGTTATATAAATTAGTGCGTGTGTGAGTATAACTATATATTATTATGTATATACAACTAAAAGGTAATTGTATGCCATGTATGTATAGATATTATTTATAAGTATATAAATATATAAATAACTAATTATATATATAGCATAACTAAATGAATATTATAAAAGTATGTTTGGAATTATCAAAATCAACATAATACATTAAACTAAAATGTACATTAATTATAATTATACTAATTAAATATTAATTAAGGGGTTAAATGCATTTTCATTTAAGAAACAATACTATGACCTACGAAATCAATCCAACACCTTGTCAATGCCATGGTGGATTTCCCAGTAGGCAGAACCTCTTAACGATAGCACTACCACGTAGGTAAATAAGAATCAATATCTCTCTCTCTCTCTCTCTCTCTCTCTCTCTCTCTCTCTCTCTCACACACACACACACACACACACACAAATATATATATATATATATATATATATATATATATATATATATATATATATATATCACAATAAATACATATATATGATACTAGCCTCACACGTAATCCCACAATGTACAAGTCTCCCAAATCCAAAGTTCGAACCGACTTTCCGATTATGCATGTAAGTTCTCACTCACTTGAATTTCCAATTCATCTCACCTAAACTCGTCTATCTGTTGGCTTATGACATGTACCAAACATTGGAAAGTGTTCCCCAGTAGTCTCACTCTACCACGGAAGCTCCAACAATCATTCCCCAAGCTTTAACGGGTCAAGCAACTCCGAAAAAAAAATCTGGGCAGGACAGCAAACCAAACTAGTTCACTTGGTGGACTGAAACAGTTCGATCAACCGAACCAATTTCCCCCCTACAAACTGTGACACCCCACTTAATTAAATTATGGTTGATCAGGATTTAATCAAATTAAATCAAGATTTCCATGTGTTTCATTTTTACCATCACTGTCGCAACATATTTTATTACTAACCACCTAATCTTTAATTAAGCCAGTGCCAAATTTTATCTTATGAATCAACCTGAACCAACAAGTACAACAATAACTCAACATAACAAATAATATAATAGAGTCCGAATCATGCCACAAATGTCTAGAGTAAGTATTAGCCGAAAAACATCACCTAGATACAAGCAACCCAACATAAGCTTCTAATGTGAATCCTGCAGCACCCACCTATACCGCAGCTACATGCCCTGAAAAGGAATCAAGCTTGGCACCCCGGTGGTAGGACACCTAAAAGGTTTTGAAAATATTTTATAGAAATGGTTAGAACCCAAAACATTTGGAAATATTTAGCACGTGAGTTTAATTGCAACAATTAAAATGCATGAATGTTCTTCATATTTAAGTTAGTGTCGCACTCTCTTGAGGACCGCGTCACCCCTCATCCAATGTACACACCTGGCATTCTTCTATATGACCCATCGAGTTATCTACACCGTAACTAGCTGTCATATAGTTCCTACTTCTCCCGTTACTCTAATCCGAGTAACTTTTTATTTCAATGATGTATGTGTTGTTAATCACATTTACTTATTTCGTTTGAACAATAAAACATTCTCACAAGTTATATAACATTAATGCAATTCTCAACACCTATTTTGTCCGTATATATTTGTTCTCGTTATATATATATAGGGAAAGGATCAAGTGAGATCCCAGTTTGAGGACCCTGAATGAGGACCATTTTTTTAAAATAGTAAAAAAAATATTTTTTGGCTGATTTTTTTTATGATTTATAAACATTTCAATAGGACCATAAAAAAATAATCAGCTCAAAATGATTTTTTTTGCTAATTTAAAAAAATCGGTCAAACTTTGTCAGTTTTTAAGTTGTTTTTAAGTTGTTAAAAACTGACAAAGTTTGACCGATTTTTTTAAAATAGTAAAAAAATTCATTTTGAGTTGATTTTTTTTATATGGCCCGAATGAAATGTTTAAAAACTATTTAAAAAAAATTAGCTCAAAAATATTTTTTTTACTATTTTATCAAAATTGGTCCGCGCCAGCGGTATGCAAATTGGGGTATGCATGAGAACCTCTCTCTCTCTCTCTCTCTCTCTCTCTCTCTCTCTCTCTATATATATATATATATATATATATATATATATATATATATATATATATATATATATATATACGTATCAACTATTTATAGAATTCAAGCACATGTAGTAAATATATAACTATCCTCCGAGTAGGCACTCACTTGATGTTCTCTGAAATGTTATCATTACTAGGTATACTCATCTACCCGGACCCCTACTACGGTTAGCTCCCTGAATCATTAAAAACAAACCAACGCATTGGAGGTGGTCATAGTTTCCTCGAGAATGAGATTGAATCATGCCTAAAGTGTCTCATTCTTGATTTCAAACGCTATGACCTGGGGACTATACTCAGCCTGCTCCTCAACCCAGGTGATTCACCCACATCGCGCAACCTCCTATGATAGCACTAGAGGGGTATGCTTTCCTATAAATATTATTCACACAAATATTTATAATTAATACAACTATATATATACTACACATTTTCGCATAAATATATTTAGTCAAATCCAGGCCACTGTAATAGCATCCTAATATTAAGTAATTTGTTGAGTAGCTCACTTGGCACGGAAATAAACATCCCAAATTTATTCAAAATTCTTCCAAATAAGTTTTACATACTTATTAATTTAAGGTTAGTAATTATCTCAAATTAAACATAAACTTCCCTTTTTGAATTTACACCACAATATTCCACGATTAATTCCCACAATTCAAACCCACAAATTTGGCCCAATTAATCAATCTACCAAAACTTTAACCCTCTCCAACAATTGAACATCTAGGACTGAACAGGGGAGGAGGAGTAGCTATCAGACAATGTCGTTCGAACGACTTGGCCTGTCATTTGCATGACATTGATCGTCGTTCGAACGAGATACCAAGTCGTTAGAACGACCCTAATTCTCCCTCTCCTCCATTGTAGCCTAGAAAACCCATCCGCAATTGCTATTTTCAAGTTCTACTTTCTTCTCAAAATTTCCCCCTAAAACCCTCCAAAAATTACATCAAATCTGCCCATTTAAAATCCTCAATCTAAGTACAACATATGTACATATTGGGGGGTTTATGAATCACATTTTTTTATATCCTCTACAAATTTATTAATCATAAATTATAGAAACCCCAAATTTAATTCAAGAACTAACCTTAACATTTCATTCAATCCACACCCACAATAATATTAATAGGAAATGCAAATTAAATTATAAGCAAATTAAACCACTTGCCTTTTGGATTTGTAGGGTTTGAATCTTTGTTGAAGATGATGGGTCTGATGAAGATTTGTCCACACTAATCCTTAATTTAGGCTCCTAGGCTCTTCTCTATTTGAACCTTCTTTTGTCTCTATGTGTTTAGGCTTTCTAATATGAGTTATGTCCCTCACACCCTCTCACTTTTAGGGTTAAATGGGTTAATCCCATTTTTTTTGGCTTATGTTCTTTAATGAAAGGGCTCAAACGCCTTTATATGGCCTCAAATATGCCTAAAAATGCCCCAAAAACCCTTTACTCCCCTGGGCTCACTTTTCCAACTATTTCGACCCATTCGGACTCAACCGTACACTCAGAATTGTAGTTTTAATTATTTTACTAAAAGTTAGTATTCATTCATCAACTTATTACTGTTATCCTAGTAACATTAAATTCGAAAAATACTAATCGTCTACACATCGGATTAATATTTAAATAATAAAGTTAATTAATCCAATTAAATTGCGACGCACACAAAATTTCAAATATACCGAACTAGTTAATTAGTAAAAGTTCCAAGAATATGAGGTGTTACATACTTCCCCCTTTACAAGGGAATTTCGTCCCCGAAATTTGGTCGTACCTGTGGTGAATAACTCTGGATACTGCTCTCGCATGTGATCCTCCCGCTCTCACGTAGACTCGTCGGCACTATGATGTCCCCACTGAACTCTAACTAGTGGTACCACCTTAGACTATAACTTGCGCTCACTGTGATCTAAGATAGCTACTAGTCTCTCCTCATATGAGATATCGGGCTGCAAGTCAATTTACTCATGTGGGGCTTGCCACAAATCCCTCGGACTCCTCCGATATGTCTTCAGCAATGCCATATGAAACACATCATGTACCTGCTAAAAGGTGATTCGACAAAAACAATAGATAAGTTATCAGCACTACCCTCTTAAAAATAGGGAAGGGGCCCATGTACCTTGGTGATAATTTACCCTTTTTACTTAACCTCATCACGCGTTTCACAATGGACACCCGCACTAATACCTGGTCTCCAACTTCCAACTCTACATGCCTCTTATTCACAATAACATAACTCTTTTACCGATCCTGGGCTATAAGAATACGTCCCCGAATCAACTCAATCTTGGCAGACATGTCCTGAATCATCTCTGCCCCCACTAGCTTGTTGTCCCCCACCTCTAACTAACAAGCGGGGGAATGACAAGGTCTCCCATAAAGTTCCTCAAATGGGGCCATGACAATAGTGAATTGGTACGAGTTATTATACGTAAACTCTATCAATGGATGGTATTCGTTCCAACCTCCCCCAAAGTCTATAATACACATCACAAGCATATCCTTGAGCATCTGATTTACCCTCTTTGTCGGCCCATCCGTCTAGGGATGATATGCGGTGCTCAACCTTAACTCTATGCCCATAGCCTCCTGAAAACTCTTCCAGAATTGCAATACAAATATCTTGTCTCTATCAAAAACTATGTTGATCGGCATCCCATGTAACTTGACTATCTCCACTATGAATAGTCGCGTATACTGCATCGTCTCAAAGTCAGTATGAATTGACAAGAAATGGGCTACCTTGTTCAACCGATCCATAATCACCCATATGGAATCATGACCCCTCTATGATACCGGCAATAAGGTTATAAATTCCATCGATATACTCTACCACTTCCATATAGGGATCTCAAGCGGCTACAACATTCTTGAAGACCTATGGTGGTCCATCTTCACAAGCTGGAAGGTGGCACACTTTGAGACAAACTCTGTGATGTCTCATTTCATCCCCGTCCACCAGTATTGCCTCCTCATATCTTGGTACATCTTATCCCTATAAGGACGTGCTGTGAACCTGGAGCCATGGGACTCAATCAAAATGGCATGTCTCAAATCCTCGTTCTCGGGCATGACTAAGCATAGCCCTCCTTCAAAGATGATGGAGTAGGACTCTGCACGCTCTCCTAGTAATTGCCTCACCATTTCTTGGCAAAATAGACCCTCTGCCTGAGCTCTCACCACCTGCATGACTATCTCAGGCATGATCACTAAAACTTCCATACATGCCATAGAGACCTCATTGTCGCGCCGAAGTTTTCTTCACTTCGCTTTCCAAACCTACGCCATGTGTGTCATGAGTCACCAACTCAATGCATCTTCCACCATGTTAGCCGTACCAGGATGATACTAGATATCAAACTTATAATCCTTTATGAACTCTAGCCACTGCCTCTGCCTCGTGTTCATATCCTTCTGTGTGAAGAGATACTGAAGTAACTTGTGATCCGTGAATAATGTGAACCTGTCTCCCAGAAGTCAGTTCTTTCATATCATCAAAATAAAAATGATCGCTGCCAAGCACATGTCGTGGGTGGGGTAATTCCTCTCGTGGGTCTTAAGATTTCGATACGCATAAGCTACAGTCCTCTCCTCCTTCTACAGTACACCCCCAAGTCCCTTTAAGGATGCATCTATATAGACCCGATACTCCAATCGTGCCTTAGGTAAAGCAAGTACTGGTGCTGATGTCAACTTGTCCCTTATCTCATTGAAAGCTAACTCACACTGGTCCTTCCACACAAATGGCACCCCTTTATGAGTCAAATTTATCAACGGTCCCGCAATCTTGGAAAACCCCTTAATGAAGCGGTAATAATATCCAGCTAACCCCAAAATGCTATGAATCTTGGTCGATGTCATGGGTTGTCCCCATTCCCTCACCGCCGATACCTTTCTTGGATCCACATCAATACCCCCACCTGAAATAATATGGCCAAGGAGCTGCACCGCCCATAATCAAAACTCGTACTTCTCAAACTTGGCGTATAACTGGTGATCCCATAATGTCTATAGAGCGGTAGGTAGGTTCTCGTCATTCTCATCCTCTATGCGGGAGTAGACCAAAATATCGTCTACGAACAAGATGACGAACTGGTCAAGAGGCAATCTGAAAACCCAGTTCATGAGGTCCATGAACACTACCGGTGCATTGGTGAGATCGAATGGCATCATGAAAAACTCGTAGGAGCCATATCGTAACAGAAAAGCAGTTTTGGAAATTTCCTCCTCCCTAATCCATAACTGATGATACCCTGATCTCAAATTAATTTTGGATAAGTACGCTGCCCCTCTCAACTGGTCAAACAAGTCATCGATCCTAGGCAACAGATACTTATTTTGTATCGTGAACTTATTTAATTCCCCATAGTCCTCACACAAATGGATTGAGCTATACTTCTTCTTCATAAATAGCACGGGAGCACCCCACGACGATGTACTCCACCGAATGAAGCCCTGGCCCAAAAGCTACTAATTTTTCTCTTGCAACTCACGCATCTCTGAAGGAGACATGCGATAGGGTGCTCGGGCAATCAACCTAGTACCTGGTGTTAGATCAATGATGAACTCAATCTCCTAATTTGGTGGTAATCCTGATAGGTCCTAGAATACATCCTAAAAGTTCCTCATGACAGGAATCAAGTTTATCGTAATCACCACACATAAGTGGGCGCGCGATCCTCCCTCGAGAAGAGGCATCACCACTAAAAACATATCCTGTTGTAGAATTCAAAATGATAACACTAAGAGGCCCATTGCTAGACACATGTATCCCAATCACAATAACTACCCCTTTACAGATCGAGTGTATAAGTTACCCACCCCAATCGGTGACTCTACACACATAAGGAGACTACCGACAATATCTAATAACCTAACGACTCTATCAAATATGGTCTTAATGAATGAATTCAATGCATAAGTTAAAAAAATCCTACCCTCATGTCCAAGAAGAGTAAACTTACCCTCAACTATTGGTGGCACTTGAGGTGCTGGTGGAATCGGGACATCCCAAATGTTATACACATGCTCGTAGTGCAACTATCCTTGCTACTGTGGAGGTGGTGGTGCTAATGCTGCTGGAGTCCTCTGCACCTCTATCTCTGCGGGGCACCCTACTGCTGTCCCCTACCTCTCTGTGAATAATCCCTCTTCAAATGGCTCAACTGGAAACAAATGAAACAATGCTTCTGAAAGCCTCCCTAGTGACTCCTATGTGGGCATTCTCTCTTCACATGACCTATCATACCATAAACTAAGCATAGCCACCGAGAGTCTCCTTGTCACTAGTCCTGATAAACTTATTGCTATGGAGTAAGACCATTCTAGCCCTTTGTGGAATTGCGACCCTCAAGCTCATTACTCACTGATCAAATTTTCTTGACTAGATCCCTCTATCGAGAACCCTGTCCCTACTGTGGTGTCCCACTATCATTTTTACCCACATTATTACCCACTTGACCACTTTCCCTTATTCTCTTGCTCCCATATCTTTGGACCTGACCATTTGATACTGCAATAGTGCGGTAGTCACTTTTTGTGATACAATTTGGGCCATCTCTGTGACTTTCACCATAACCTGTGGAGCTTGAAGCACTTGTTGTGCTTGCCCAGTCTTAAACTTTTCGTTCTCCCTCGAGTTACATCTCAAAATTTAATCAAGTTGTATAAACTCATCAATAATACAAAACTAGGTAGCAGAAGCACGATGACTCAAACACAATAAGATAAAAGCAACATTCCTAATAATAGGGATCTAAATCAAAAGAATGCTATGCTGAAACATAGTAAGCCTCCTATGGACAATAAAACCTGATGCTCTGATACCATTTGTGACACCGCGCTTAATTAAATTCCGGTTGATGAGGCCTTAATTAAATTAAATAAGGATATACGTATGATTCATTCTTATCATCACTGTCGCAACATATTCTATTACTAACCACCTAATCTTTAATTAAGATGTTACTAAATTTTATGTTGTGAATTAACTCGAACGAACAAGTACAATAAGAACCTAAATATAACCAATAATATAATAGAGTCTAAATCCTGCTACAAATGTCTAGAGTAAGTGTTAGCCGAAAAACATCGACTGGGTACAAGAAACCCAACATAAATCTAATACATGAAAAGTATTGCCAATACAAGTTGAACCAAAATAAAGAGTACAACTGACATGAGCAACATTCTCTAAGTTCTTCTAAGACTATACCTATCTAGAACATAAAGATGTAAGCATCAAATGTGAATCCTGCAGCACCCACCTGTACCGTAGCTACATTCCCTGAAAAGGAATCAAGATTGGCTCCCCGATGGTAGGACACCTAAAAGGTTTTGAAAATATTTTATAGCAAGGGTTATGTAAAACCCCGTATTTTTATGACTTTTAAAATTGGGGATTTATTAAATTTAAATTGAGATATTAATTTAATATTAATCTGGGAATTCATTTTTATATTTACTAACATGATGTGAGTTAGTAATTATTGGAAAATTGTTTAATATTACTAGACGAGTAAAGTAATATATGAGATTTATTTTATTAAAATTGTCACGAGTGAATAAAATGGCAATTATGGAAATTTAAGTCGGGACGCGCCTGTGTCGTGTTAGGTCTAAATTATTATTATATAAAATGAATAAATTATAAGTTGCTAGTATGGTCATTTTGAGTGTGCCAAAGTGTTCGGAAGGGTCGAGATAGTTAGAAAAGTGTACCCGAGGGTTTAGTTTGGGTCCCGGGGCATTTTTAGGCCTAATTGACATCCCGAGAGGGTAATTTAGGCATTTTATATTTTTTGGGAATTAAACCCACGAATTTCTTAAGGATATATCAGCCTTTAGGAGTTGTCTTCTAGGGTTAACAAACACAAAATCAAAAGACGGCCATTAGAGAAGAAGTTGGCAAGCTTTTCAAGAAATTCAAGGACAAAGACAACCGTTTTCACCGCCACCACCACAAAAACGTAGATCGCGGAAAGAGGAGCACAACCATACATTTTTCCTTCACAAATCAGAAACTAAATTCCCAGGCAAGTATCTATCTTTCTTTATTATTAGTTAATGTCTCAATCATGTTAGTCCAGGGTTATTTAGGACTTGTCCCATGAAAGAAATTATTAATTTGGAGACTTTAAATCGCATGTTTAGAGAGATTCCATATATTCTAGATATAACCATCATATGTAGAGGATTACCCACTAATTATTATGAGTTTAGAAACAAGAAATCTGGGAATTAATTAGAGAAATGGATATTTCTTCCAAAATTAGGGTTCTTGAAGATTTTGTCAATTTTACCCCATTAATTCAATATCGTTGATCAAATTACACAAGTTTCACGTTGGAAAACTTATATATATGTATATAGAACTTGTAGTAATGTTATTTGATAGTTCTAGAGTTGTAAGTGACATTTTAAGAGAAACTGGAAGATGAAACCCGTAGGTTTAATTTGCAGTTTCTGGGCAAGAACTGCTTGATCGATCGATCGAGCCCCGAGCATCGATCGATCGAACCATTTTCTTCGATCGATCGACCCCTCCTGGAAAACTGCAAATTTCTCATTCGTTAGTTTAATCTGATTAAGATGTATGGGAACCCTTGATTGTTGTTGTTGAAATATAATGGGATATGGATATGACCAATAGGGCCTAGGTAGACCCCGTTGAGTAACATTTTAGTGTAGGATGAGATTTTGGGTTAACGAGGAATGATTCATGTGTATAAGAAATCATGTGTATATTTAATAAAAAGACCGGGACTCGTAAGGGAGTTAGACCGAAACATAACTGAGTGAATGTCCACTGAAATTATACTTAGAATACTTTGAGAGAGGAGAAGTGAGTATGAAGTGAATAATAAATGTGGATACAAATAATGAGTCCGTTATACGAATAATCGAGTAAAATGTATAATAACGGATAATTATAATTATGGGTCATGAGCACACCTAATTTAGAAATGTGGATGTGTATATATATATTTATATATGACTGTGTAATTGTGCATCTATTATATCTGTATAAAAATCATACTCGGGCTACCTACTATCAAGGGGGTTTCTGCGCCGGGATGGTCTTATCTCGATGGGACTTTTATGGGGGGATATTGACTCATACCCTAGAACATAGGATTCCTTGGTACAGGCTATCTGATTGATAGTCAGACGGTCCTAAGAGACGTGAGGGTATGTGCTGACCTTTTAGTGACTTTGAATTATGCTTCGCCTCCATTTGTATGTGTTTTATGTTAATGCAGTTCGAGAGTGATTCCAAACTAACATTTCCCTAAATATGTGTGATACAGGGACTTGATAGCAGAGTATGCCAGCACCAGAGATTTTATGTGGGGTGCAGATAGTATATATATATATATATATATATATATATATATATTATATGAGTGATTGGTATATATATACTTATATATGGAAGCCTTACACCATAGATTTTATGTGGGATGCCATTAGTATATATATTATGCATGTAACTAATATATATACGGATATCTATATGAGAACTTTCTACTGTGCGCTATAGTAGTTAAGTTATGTATAAATTTTCAACTTCACTATAAGTATTCGAAAACTTTATGACGGTACGGGGTGATTCTAAATAACGTAATAAATCCTAAAGAGATTGATTTTCTAAAGTGAATATCATAACCTTATTTTGAAGTGATAAAACCTTATGGAGAATAAGTTAGAGAGACTTATGAGATTTATTAGTACGGTAGGCGTGCACACTAGGTGAGAGGTAAGAATTCCCAAGAGAGTGTCGCATACAAACATGGTTGTTGCATTAGCAGGTAAGCATTTTAAATACTTGCTAAACTATTTTTAAACTGTTTTACAATCAGGCTCTGACACTTTTCTTTTATCTCTTCTCTCTTGTATATATATATATATATATATATATGTATATATTACAGGTGCCGAGACACAGGGGCATCATGCATAGAATCTTTGGATCGGACGCGTTGTAGCTTATGTGGGAGTTGCAGGCCTTTGTTTTAGACGACCTCTTCATTGATTTGGTTCTTGTTATAGTTCTTCATAGATAGGGCATGTGTCGCCCATTTCCCATTCAGTGTCGATTTGTCAGAGAGGCATGTTTATTTATTTTCAGTATTCAGTACTTTTTGGGTATTAACTCTTGTCAGGATGATTTCATTTGTAGCTTAGATTTGGTTTGGTTAATCTCGATGGATTAATTCTTTTGTATTAATTGTTATCCGTAGCACTTATGTGATTCTTAAACTGTTGGATATTTAAAAGGTTTTCAACTTTGAATTTAATAAAAATGGAAGTAAATTTTTAAATTGTTTTGACACTTAGCTTAATTAATCAGGGTGTTTAATTTGAAAATTTTATTTTATTTTTACGACAGTGATGCTAAGAATGAACCAACTACTCACCTTGATTTATATTTAATAAAGGATTGATCGCCCAGTATTTAATTTGGCGGGGTGTCACAGGTGGTATCAGAGCATCAAGGTCTAGTGTCCTTAGGATCAGTACAACTTATTATGCTTCAATCATTACTTTATTTGATATAGAGCCCTATGTTTAGGACTGTTGTTATCTATGGTGAGATTTCGTTCTCTACTATAACGTGTGTACCTTAGTGAATCTTAATTGCGTTCGGGCATGTTTGAATAATTAAATATAGAAGACAAGGGTCGTTGGGCGGATAGCATGATGCAAGGCTTAGTTGAGGTTGTAGAGCATATTTGAGGATGATGACCGTAGTTAAGGTCACCCATATTATGGCACGGGAAGCTAGGACTGTAAAGGAGGCTAGGGCACAACTTATGATTTCCAAATGTTGATATAGCTGAAAGACATGCGAGAGTAGGCTCACTCAATGTGGTATGACTGAGAAAAATTCTGACGAAACGTTATAGAGAACTGTCAGTGGGAATTCTAAAAATGTAGGAATTGTGTGTGTTAGCCAAAGGAGGTAAAGTATCCAAAGGTGTAGACATAGGACGAAGTGTGGCTAACTGAAAGTGAAAATTTGGAGAAAATTTTTCTTATCTTGTCGGAACGAAGTTATAATGGTGGGAGTCAGCCACCATTTTTAGAAGTTAAATGTTATGCCTATAGAAGAATCCTAGGTACAGTTTGACTACATGTTCTTTCATCAGATGTTCAGGATAAGAAGTGAATGTTGTTCTGAACTCATCACAGGAGGACCTGATAGAGGTCCATTTGTGAATATGAATCTAATCCGTTATCGAATCTTGTATCAGAGGATGCAGATACAAATTGAGGAGAGGACTCCAAGTGGGAGATCAACTTGTAAAAATTGTTAATAACACCAAAAAGGGAATTCTGCTCGACAATCAATTCAGAAGTTATCAATGCCGTGCTTTGACAATAGAGATGTTAATGCTTCTTTGTGTGGGAAGATAAAAGAATCGAAGAAGTTAGTCAATAATAACATTGGATGTGATAATGGTAGTGTAGCACCACAAGGGGGTGGGGATACACGTTAGGGGACCCATTTAAATGATTCGAATAGCTGAATTCTTACCAAAGCGATGGCGAATTTAGTGAGGACTCTTCTAGCCAGTAGCATGTTCTTTAGGGCCAACAAGGCTAAGGGAGCCACGGGGGATAGCCAACATGTATTGAGTCTACCAAAGTTCGAGAGAAGGACAATCCTAATCTGGTTGGTATGACAGGTAATAAGTGGATTATGTGTAGAGGTATTTTGTGGAGAGTGAAATCGCACACGTTGATGTTTTTCTGAAGTGAGTAAAGGGATAAGAGTATGGTGCCTAGTAAAAGACAGTGATTAAAGTGGTTTTTGGTTTGGGCAGGCGTGTTACGTTCGGAGACCATTTGTGAAATCAAGACGATTGGCAAGGTAGAAGTATAAGTTTTATCCTCAGAGGATGAGGCGTGTTTTTATGACACGAGCGAGTCATTATATTTTTTTCATTCCTAGATTAGCATGTGAGACGAGTTTAATGCGTAAAATTACAAACGATATTATTATGTGAATATTTTAACAACCCTCGATTCTGGGAGGCTCATTTTATACTAATTTTACCGCATAAGGTAATTATATAAAATGTGTGGACTGGAGTAAATCTTAATTTAATGAATTGAAAGTTAATATTTACTATATTGATGCATATTTACTGCATGTGAAAGTAAATATCATCAGGTTGCATGTCTGTAGTGTCATGTCTTTTAAATGGACTTTTAGTTTAAATGATTTTGGAACTCGAAATAATTTATAAAATTTCCGGATGCCAGTTTAGAGGGTGTAGTTAGTCTCGGAAGGTGCGAGACAGTCAAAATAAGTGCCATATTGTATTTTTGTGTTTCGGGCACTTTTACCTGGTTTTAGCTTATATGCGTATTTGCGAGTCATTTTAATGTGGTATTAACCACTTAAGTTGGGAGAATTATGTTAAGCCACGATTTTTGGTCTTGCCCCTTATTTCATTCCCTCATTTTTATGTCTTGAACATAGAGAGAAAAAGAAGAGAAATGGAGAAATGAGAGAGAGATTGAAGATGGAGGATTTGGGATTGCTTCTTCTCCAAATAAATCTGAGATATCAACCCTAAGGCAAGTTTTCTACTTGCTAATATGTGATTTAAGATGCATAAATTGTATGATAGTTGTGTATTTATATTTATGGTTTGAAAATGGAATTTATGGGATTTAAGCCCTAATCTTAGTTTTTGATGATGAAATCTTGGGTTATAGTTGTTATTAACCACGTAGGATGTTTTGGGGTAGATTATTGTTGCTGGATGTGTATAAAGGGAGAGAGTTGGAGTTTGGAGAAATTAGGGTTCATAACCCTTCGTACCCATTTTTGGCAAATTTGCAGGTCCGAATCGATTCGGCCCTTTGGGCGAATCGATTCGCTAAGGGAAATTGGCAGGTCTGCATAACCCGAATCGATTCGGGTTAAGACCGAATCAATTCGGTCAATTACAGAAAGTTGGTTTAGTAGTCCGAACCGATTCGCTTTTTGGGCGAATCGATTCGCTAGGGCGAATCGATTCGGTCCTTGGGCGAATCGATTCGTTTTCCTGCTGTTTTTCAATTAATTTTATAACCCAATTTCAATTCTTTTCTTTAAATATAGGGATTAGGAACCTTCTTGAATGAAGTAAACTTAGAGTCCTAGAGTGTGAGATGAGTTAGTTGTCTACCCTACATTAGGAATGGTTTATGTGGGGACTTTTCCGGGGTTAGGCCTATTAATGATAGGGCATTATTTCCTTCTAGTTAATTATTATAAAACTAGGAGATGTAGTGTTATGTTCGGGAGACTTTAGAAGCTTAATTAAGCTATACTAGTTTTGATGGTTTATATTACCACCCCAAAAGAATGCTGGGAGATTTTAAAAGTTCGATTGAACTATGTTAACTTTGGTGGTTCATAATAACGCCATAAAGGTGAGTTTGGAGAATAAATTGAAAGTTATTTCATTCCTTCGAAAGATGATAACCTTGGGGTTCCAAAATAACCTCCTAGAATGCTTGGAGTTAATGAAGAGTTTATTTACTCCTTTGAGGTTGTAGTGTTGATATAAGCTACCGTATGACTACGGAGGGTAAGTTAGATTATTTACAAAATAAATAGAAATGGTTTCGAATAAATGAATCATATAAATGAAATTGGTATCGAGATTTGTAAATGATAATTTACTTAATCATGAAACCGGTAAATAATGATTTACTTGATTTTGAAATGATAAATAAAATGGCTTAAACACACCTCTCTAAATGACATCATAAGGGAAGTCCTCACGTGAGGTGAAGCCCCCTGGCTAATGAATGCAGGGCGGATATAGTCCTAGGCCATGGGAGCGCTTATTGTTGTATATGTTTCTGCGATGGGTAGGAGATTCCGGGTGTGGTCTTGACTACCCCGCAGGATCATGGCCGCTTCCCGACGTCTTGCGATATAGGTGCCCAGGTTGTCTAATGATAGGCCCTGGAAGATGATGGTCATTTAGGGGCGCGCACAGTGGGGAAACCCGGACGGACGGTCTTAGAATTCGTTATATGTATATAATTATAACAGTTCATAATCAAGTGGGACTTGATGTATTTGATATGCCATAAGAGCATGATGGAGTGCCACAAAGAGCACATGTAAATGCCACAAAGAGCATTTGAAAATGATTATTTTCCTGATAAGGAAAGGATTTTTACAAAAGGTAAAATTGAGATAAAATCTCCTTAAAGAGCAAAAGATTTTGATTATATATATATACTTCCTGCTAAGGAAAAGATATATGAAATAATTGGCACCTTTGGTGAAGTTTTTAGCTTAATGCTTCTTATTTTTATTCCTGCTTAGCTTATGTTTTAAATTGTATAGGTTGCTTCTTATTTCTCTTTCTTCACGATTAATTTATTATACATAACTGTCATACTCTTTATTCATCTGGTAATCATATAGAACCGGGCCCTGACCTGGTTACATTTCTTGTTGCATATTCATCTTGTCTCTGCTCAGGTACTCCGCCGCAAGGATGCCTGATTTGAATTCCTATTCCGATGTTTTCGACGAGCCGTGATGCATTGCGGGTATTACAGGACACATTTGGTATAGAAGTTTTCATTTTTATTCTAGTTAAGATCAAGTCTTTTATTCGGGCGAGAGGCCCAAGCTTTTGTAAATGTCTAATGAAATGTAATAAGTAACTTATTGTACTTGTGTATTGTTGGTGTATCAGTTTAGTGACCGGTTACCTATTCGGTCTTTTTATCGTATTCTTGTTGTACTATTTATATATGTCTTGGGGTTTCCCTTATCTTTTAGGAATTGGGTTGTTTGTTTTCATTTATTTACTTTCAAATCAAAATTTTTTGGCAACCCGTTTTCTTAAATAATGGGTGGTTATCCTGGTTACTCTATATTTTTGTATGATGCTGAGAATGATTCCATCCATGATTCCGTTATATTGGAGTATTGGGCTGGCCACCCCTTATTTTGGTGAGCGGGTTGTCACAGATGGTATCAGAGCATCAGGTTCTAGAGTCCTTAGGAATCTGTGTGGGCGCCTTAAGTTTTCAGCGTTGCTCTTGATTTGATGTAAAGCCTTAGGATTAAGATCATTGATTTCTCTTGTGAGATTTCGTTCTTCTACCATGAGGTAGAATCTATAAAATCTTTTGCGTATTCGTGTGAGAATAATAGGTCGATAGAAGAAGGGCGTTATGGGAAGATTTGTGGAGAACTGTAAGTTGTGGTCTGGGATGAGGACCGCTTTAGAGGTCGCTCCCTTTTTGTAGCACTTTCTTGTCGTGCTATTACGACTACAAATTTCAGTTGATGTAGTTTCCCAAGTACCGCTAGAAGTAGAAAGTGGTACTAAACTTGAGAATTCACGCGATGTTATATTGAAGTGGAGAAGTGCCCTGTAGTAGAATGGAGGAAAATCCTTCACCCATAGAAGAAGTGTTGTGGTGATGAAAATGTGGTCTCTATATTCGTGGGTGCCAGAAGTTTGAACCATAGAGAAGCCCGGTGGATACTTGCAAGGGCGAGTTTCTCTGGGATAACTGGACTGAGGAGAAGGTGGATTCCCGAATGTTCACAAAATGTTCGGTTAAAGACCAATGGCGAATAAGGTGTTGTACGGTTAGGGAGTCGAGACCATGCACCATGAAGTGATAGGCTCCAAAATAGGTGTTGTTAACACTTCTGATGGAGTGAGAATCGTGAAACCCCATTGGTGGACACCCACCTGGGGAGGTTTCATTAAACTGAGGAAGAGGAGGCCAAGAACGTGTCCTCTTTTACTGAGAGAGTAAGAGGGACTGCATGGGCAATTATTGTTAGCCAGAGTCGGAATAACAGTTATGATGTGGAGCGTAGAACCACTCATTTTAAATTTCGTTGAGTGGAGAGCAAGGGCAAGAGTAAAATGCCTGGTTGGGGAGTTGGTGGAGATAATGTTGGTATGTGTAAGGCTCGAATATGGAGTCTGAGAACCATTAGTATTGACCCGGAGTGCTTGGCAAATTGTGGAGGGAATTTTACCTTATAGGTGGGTAGTGTATATTCCTTAGGATAAGATTTAGTAGTATTGTGTCTACGATAGACTCGGGTGTGTATATTGAGCTTGTAGTAGTATTTACGCTATTATAGAAGGAAATTATAAGACTTCTGTGGTATGGAAGTTCTATCTTTTCTTCACTCGTTATGAAGCGAGTGATGATATTTTTAATGTATATGTGTCATATGTGTTACTTGGTTTGAGTGTTCCATTATTTACTTGCATTGTGTGTGGATGTTATGACTTATCTCCACGACCAACAAAGTTAAGTAGTAATGCATAGGAGGGGTTCCTTGTTTGGATTCCGCTTTTGCGGGACGCTCCACGCGTGAACCTTAACGACGTTGGGAGTGGAGAGATGCCATATTTCCTTTCTCTTATTTCATATATAGAATGCTAAGGTAAAGTCTAGAAGTAGAATCTTATTAGGAGAATTGTAAATTAGAATTGTACCGATCCCGATCATGTGTCTTAGACCGTCACATCTTAATGACCGACAATGCGAGGTAGTAGTGTAACGGGAGGGTTCCTTGTCTGGATTTTGCTTCGGCGAGACGTCCCACTCATGAACCCGAGCGAATGTCGGAAGTTGAGTAAGGTCTTGGGCACTAGGGATGTCCTTGGTATTATATGCTTACGATTTAGGTAGGATATATGTAGATAGACCCTAGGATTTTTAGGATGTAAGACCTTGAGGGTAGGTGGTGTTAGTTTAGGAAAGCGGTGGGGAGTTGACCACGAATAAGTTATGGGTTAACTCTATAAGAGATTAGATCCCTTAGGAGCGAGATTATGGGGTCTCGAGAGGTTTGGAAGGTTCGGTCGAAGGAGATGAGACCTTTCTTAGAAATAATGTTACGTTGGTAACTTCATTTCCGGGGAGTTAATAAGGACGGGTGGATCCTCACTCCTGAGCCATGATTGTAAGCTCGAGAGTGAGTTTAATGAGTAAGTTATGCCAAGATTGGGGAGTAATAATACTAGGACATAGACTCACTGTTTATGCGTCGCACAAGCTTAAACTTGTGGAAAGTAATATCCTGTGCTTGAATTAAGATTCATCGTGGTAGTGATCACCTTAAATAGATAAGGAACTACTTCCTGGGCAGAAAATTTGGTCCTTCTCGTAAGCAACAAGTTTTTGCAATATGTTGTGGGAGGAATTGAGTTGGTGCTCGGGGTTCAGAAGAACTAGTGATTGGATATTTTCTCATTCGCTAAGGAAATGCGATTGGGCTAGTGGACGTGTCGAGTAGAGAACTCATCAGAGATAATGGTTATGGCATGGAAGGCCAAGTAGAATGAGCATGAATAGGAAGACTCGGTAGTAAGAGCATTTATGTCTGTGATTGACCATTTCACCTACTCGTGTAAAGAGAGTAGTAGTGGAACGAAGAAGGATATTCATAGACGTCTGCATGGAACTATCGGCATCGAACTGGTCATGATCCCATTTGAGAAAATGGTAAATCGTTTGATCAGACTGTTGCATTCTCGGCCATTATGGACGGACTACTTGTAGAAGAGTATGCCCCGTTCTCGATGGAGGAATAGAAAATCCGTGGGGGGTGCCTATTATAATAGGGTGGACCGAGACTAGATATTCGTGTCGAAGGTTTAGCAAAAGTTTCCGTGAAGTAATAGGAACCGTATGGAAATGGCGTATATCCTACCACCCTAAAGTGGATGGATGAAAGGTAGAAATTTACTTATGCCGAAAGGCATATTACGAACGTGTGCCTTAGTATACATAGCAGAGGGGAGCAGTAATGGTATGGATGGAGATTTTCATGCAACCATTAGGTTTTGGAGTGGCCTTATGAATCATTTCCTAAGGCATGGTACCGTGAGTGGCCTAGCGTGGTCAGTTGAGTAATTCGTATACTCGATGGATGGAACCAATGGGTAATATGTTCCTTGGACTTGGAGTGGTCTCGGAACATTTCTTTAGAGATTTGGCTTTTAAGCCATACGCCTTGATGAGATACGTCGATGCGGGGGATAGCTGAGTAGTGTTAGGGCTAAGCCACTTAGAGTTGGTACGAATGCCCCAAGGTGTGATGTAACATGATGCTAGAGATTCGGCTAATTTTGCCGAGTCGCGAGGACATCGCCTTTCGCCGTAGGAAGATAGGATCCATAGTTAGTGAGGAACGCTTTGTGCTATGCTAGAGCACAAATGATGTAGATTGAGATCGATAGGGTTGATCTTAGTTCGGGTCCATTTGGGGCGTTGCGATAACGAGGGGTTTGTTTAGGATGAAAGAATCCTAGTTTAGAGTAGTATGCCCTTATCAGATTTGGGTATGCCCGAATTTTGGGGGCAAAATTCCCTCTTAAGGGGGGGAGTATGTAACAACCCTCTATTCTGGGAGGCTCATTTTATACTAATTTTACCGCATAAGGTAATTATATAAAATGTGTGGACTGGAGTAAATCTTAATTTAATGAATTGAAAGTTAATATTTACTATATTGATGCATATTTACTGCATGTGAAAGTAAATATCATCAGGTTGCATGTCTGTAGTGTCATGTCTTTTAAATGGACTTTTAGTTTAAATGATTTTGGAACTCGAAATAATTTATAAAATTTCCGGATGCCAGTTTAGAGGGTGTAGTTAGTCTCGGAAGGTGCGAGACAGTCAAAATAAGTGTCATATTGTATTTTTGTGTTTCGGGCACTTTTACCTGGTTTTAGCTTATATGCGTATTTGCGAGTCATTTTAATGTGGTATTAACCACTTAAGTTGGGAGAATTATGTTAAGCCACGATTTTTGGTCTTGCCCCTTATTTCATTCCCTCATTTTTATGTCTTGAACATAGAGAGAAAAAGAAGAGAAATGGAGAAATGAGAGAGAGATTGAAGATGGAGGATTTGGGATTGCTTCTTCTCCAAATAAATCTGAGATATCAACCCTAAGGCAAGTTTTCTACTTGCTAATATGTGATTTAAGATGCATAAATTGTATGATAGTTGTGTATTTATATTTATGGTTTGAAAATGGAATTTATGGGATTTAAGCCCTAATCTTAGTTTTTGATGATGAAATCTTGGGTTATAGTTGTTATTAACCATGTAGGATGTTTTGGGGTAGATTATTGTTGCTGGATGTGTATAAAGGGAGAGAGTTGGAGTTTGGAGAAATTAGGGTTCATAACCCTTCGTACCCATTTTTGGCAAATTTGCAGGTCCGAATCGATTCGGCCCTTTGAGCGAATCGATTCGGGTTAAGACCGAATCGATTCGGTCAATTGCAAAAAGTTGGTTTAGTAGTCCGAACTGATTCGCTTTTTGGGCGACTCGATTCGCTAGGGCGAATCGATTCGTTTTCCTGCTGTTTTTGAGTTAATTTTATAACCCAATTTCAATTCTTTTCTTTAAATATAGGGATTAGGAACCTTCTTGAATGAAGTAAACTTAGAGTCCTAGAGTGTGAGATGAGTTAGTTGTCTACCCTACATTAGGAATGGTTTATGTGGGGACTTTTTCGGGATTAGGCCTATTAATGATAGGGCATTCTTTCCTTCTAGTTAATTATTATAAAACTAGGAGATGTAGTGTTATGTTCGGGAGACTTTAGAAGCTTAATTAAGCTATACTAGTTTTGATGGTTTATATTACCACCCCAAAAGAATGTTGGGAGATTTTAAAAGTTCGATTGAGCTATGTTAACTTTGGTGCTTCATAATAACGCCATAAAGGTGAGTTTGGAGAATAAATTGAAAGTTATTTCATTCCTTCGAAAGATGATAACCTTGGGGTTCCAAAATAACCTTCTATAATGCTTGGAGTTAATGAAGAGTTTATTTACTCCTTTGAGGTTGTAGTGTTGATATAAGCTACCGTATGACTATGGAGGGTAAGTTAGATTATTTAAAAAATAAATAGAAATGGTTTCGAATAAATGAATCATATAAATGAAATTGGTATCGATATTTGTAAATGACAATTTACTTAATCATGAAACCGGTAAATAATGATTTACTTGATTTTGAAATGATAAATAAAATGGCTTAAACACATCTCTCTAAATGACATCATAAGGGAAGTCCGCATGTGAGGTGAAGCCCCCTGGCTAATGAATGCAGGGCGGATATAGTCCTAGGCCATGGGAGCGCTTATTGTTGTATATGTTTCTGCGATGGGTAGGATATTCCGGGTGTGGTCTTGACTACCCCGCAGGCTCATGGCCGCTTCTCGACGTCTTGCGATATAGGTGCCCAGGTTGTCTAATGATAGGCCCTGGAAGATGATGGTCATTTAGGGGCGCGCACAGTGGGGAAACCCGGACGGGCGGTCTTAGAATTCGTTATATGTATATAATTATAACAGTTCATAATCAAGTGGGACTTGATGTATTTGATATGCCATAAGAGCATGATGGAGTGCCATAAAGAGCACATGTAAATGCCACAAAGAGCATTTGAAAATGATTATTTTCCTGATAAGGAAAGGATTTTTACAAAAGGTAAAATTGAGATAAAATCTCCTTAAAGAGCAAAAGATTTTGATTATATATATATACTTCCTGCTAAGGAAAAGATATATGAAATAATTGGCACCTTTGGTGAAGTTTTTAGTTTAATGCTTCTTATTTTTGTTCCTGCTTAGCTTATGTTTTAAATTGTATAGGTTGCTTCTTATTTCTCTTTCTTCACGATTTATTATACATAACTGTCATACTCTTTATTCATCTGGTAATCATATAGAACCGGGCCCTGACCTGGTTACATTTCTTGTTGCATATTCATCTTGTCTCTGCTCAGGTACTCCGCCGCAAGGATGCCTGATTTGAATTTCTATTCCGATGTTTTCGACGAGCCGTGATGCATTGCGGGTATTACGGAACACATTTGGTATAGACGTTTTCATTTTTATTCTAGTTAAGATCAAGTCTTTTATTCGGGCGAGAGGCCCAAGCTTTTGTAAATGTCTAATGAAATGTAATAAGTAACTTATTGTACTTGTGTATTGTTGGTGTATCAGTTTAGTGACCGGTTACCTATTCGGTCTTTTTATCGTATTCTTGTTGTACTATTTATATATGTCTTGGGGTTTCCCTTATCTTTTAGGAATTGGGTTGTTTGTTTTCATTTATTTACTTTCAAATCAAAAATTTTTGGCAACCCGTTTTCTGAAATATTGGGTGGTTATCCTGGTTACTCTATATTTTTGTATGATGCTGAGAATGATTCCATCCATGATTCCGTTATATTAGAGTATTGGGCTGGCCACCCCTTATTTTGGTGAGCGGGTTGTCACAATATTTTTCCCTAGTGTAGCGGGATTTTTTTTTAGTGCTATTCGCAGAGGATGAATGAGTATATTAATAGTGTTATATACTTTATTGAGGTTACTCATTTTATTGATGTGATATACGAGTATAATATGGTATTGATTACAACTTTATAGAAATGGTCAGTATGATAGTAGGCAGTTATTGTAAGGCTATCGGAGTGGTTGCATTAGTGCAGCATGTTTTGTTCTGGCGAGGCCTCACCTGCGAGAGGGTCAGACTCACACTTATATTATCTATTTTAGAGACTTCAGAGGGAATAGTGGTCTCGAGATATTCGATGTCGATGCGTGTAAGGACTGTGTTGTTATGATTCAGTATGTATTAGGTTCACTGTTGAGCCAAAAGATTTAACTCATTATGAAGTTTAGTGCTCAAGACTTGGTGATAGGAAGAGCGCATTGATATCTCTATCCTTTAAGGATGTGAGAGTTAAGAGTTGGACCCATGTGTTTGGGGACAGGATTTCGAGAACCCCAAGTATATGTATTCGAGGTTTATGGAGTGAGATTACCACCATTTTTTTTAATGATTGTACAATTGGCAAAATGTTCATTGTTAAGTATAATTACGAAAAGAGATGTAACTTTTCTATCAATAGAAGGAATAAAGGGGTACATGCTATGGACGGAGGGCCTAACGGATTTCAATAACCGACAATGCTAGGTAGTAGTGTATTGGGGGGGGTTCCTTATTTGGATTTCTCTTTGCGAGACATCCCGCGCATGAAACTTATCGTAAGGCTGGAAATAGGGAGATGTTTGGTCATTAGTCCATGAGTTCAGTACCTCGGTCGTAATAGGAGCAGATAATTATATCTGTAGGTTGGTAGTTGAATTATGATTTAAGGCCAGTGGTGCTAGTTGCGTGGTAAGAAAGCATTGAAAGTTTTTTTTTTACCACCACGAGTTGAGGGGTGGAACAATGATAAGTAGGATTTAGAATTTCGATTTCTAGGGTGAGTGAGAGTAGACAAATGTTACAATCACGTTGTGAGCACTAGGAAAATAAAGAATTGGTTATTAGGTGTGAAGCGTATTTGATGCTTACGCTAAGTATGCACGGTTTATAGGGTGTGTAGACATCCTAGTTAGTTGATGTTAAAAATCGTCCGAGTTGAAGGGACGTGGGAATAGACGTGTGGAATATATGTTTGTGGGACTAACATAACGAGGTGGAAGTGGTAGAGTGGATTAAGTGTCGCATGAGGAATGATAATCCATATATACATGTGCGATTAGTGTAGCACACCCGAATTTGGGTGGAAGACTGTGCGAAGCCATTTGAAAGGAGTATTCCTTGAGAAGGGTAGAATTTAATTATTATGGAGGACACTCGGAGTGGAGTTATAATTAGTTGAATATGAGAACGAATTGCGCATACAACGAGTGATGATGTTAGTATGGTATAAAAAGTCTAGAAGTGCACATTGTGGAGAAAAGTACACGTGTCGGAACTTTCAGTAATACGCCAAGGAAAGAAGGGGAGTATTGATTGTCACTTAATGTGAGACATTTCAAGTAAAATTCGACGTTGAGCGAGACATAGTGAGTAGTCTCTTCATGCACTACTCATAGATAGAGGTCGGTTGGAATAAGGGGATCAACTAGAGAATTTTGTGGTTATCAACAATTCCTGTAACGGAAGAGGGTGGTAAAGTCGGTAAAGTCCTTGGATGGGTTGTCGCCTTCAAGGTAAGATCAAGGGTTCATCCGAACATGTGGAGTAAGTCGCCCAAAAAGGAAGTGATTGACATTCGTTTGGGGTGATTTACAGTATTAACGAGTGTGCCCAACTCTTCCTTTGAAAGGAAGGGATCGCGCCGATACGTGGTCCTACACAGTATTATTTTCTGAATCAGGATGAAATTTGTGAATCCGACCTTTAATATGGAATTTCAGGAAACAGCGGAGATAACGATTCGTTTTGAGTAGGAGGTATCACCCCTAGCTGAGGAGCAGGCTCACGGTGATTACCGAGTAATGGAGCCACGTGAAGATGATTTTAGAATCTTGGTGATCATTTCGTTTCCACAACGGTTATAGCTAACAAGTGGAGCAGTACGGTAATTGGGGGAGGATATTACCTAATGGTAAAATTCCGTTGAAGTACTCATACCTGTTTGTCATGAACGAGGTGCTTATTGAAGTTTTGGTGTGGAAAAACCTTAACTATTCTCCCTCTGCGTATGTTTAGAGGTGAGCGGATAATCAGAATTTTAGATCAGTTGAGAATAATCCGATGACTATGGTGGAATTCCACGACTGTTTTAGGCAAACAAGAGTGGTCAGATGTTCGTATAGTTTCTCTCAGAATGGGAGTTTTGTGTTTAGATAAATCCGAGTAATTGTCATGTAGTGAGGTGCGACCTCCCAATGATATTAAAATAATGGGAATTACTAGTGTATATGCGTGTCTTATGCGAATGTTGTCGGATAGGATCACAATGTGAAGTATCTTTAATGAAGAGTGTTAAACAAGCTTGCTGTGAGGCGGGGGCTATAGTGATTGAGCGCCTTACTATGTGGATAGGTTGCGTACTGTAAGGTATCCAAAATGTGTTTTACCAGGTAGGCCTTATTTTTCGAATTTCGGGACAAAATTCCGTTATTAGGGTGGAAGTATGTAATACCCCGTATTTTTATGACTTTTAAAATTGGGGATTTATTAAATTTAAATTGAGATACTAATTTAATATTAATCCGGGAATTTATTTTTATATTTACTAACGTAATGTGAGTTAGTAATTATTGGAAAATTGTTGAATATAACTAGAAGAGTAAAGTAATATATGATATTTATTTTCTTAAAAATTGTCACGAGTGAATAAAATGGCAATTATGGAAATTTAAGTCGGGACGCGCCTGTGTCGTGTCAGCACTAAATTATTATTATATAAAATGAATAAATTATAAGTTCCTCGGATGGTCATTTTGAGTGCGTCAAAGTGTTCGGAAGGGTCGAGATAGTCAGAAAAGTGTATCTGGGGGTTTAGTTTGGGTCCCGGGGCATTTTTAGGCCTAATTGACATCCCGGGAGGGTATTTTAGGTATTTTATATTTTTGGGGAATTAAACCCACGAATTTCCTAAGGATATATCAGCCTTTAGGAGTTGTCTTCTAGGGTTAACAAACATAAAATCAAAAGACGGCCATTAGAGAAGAAGTTGGCAAGCTTTTCAAGAAATTCAAGGCCAAAGACAATCATTTTCACCGCCACCACCACCAAAAGGTAGATCGCGGAACGAGGAGCACAACCATACCTTTTTCCTTCATAAATCAAAAGCTAAATTCCTAGGCAAGTATCTATCTTGCTTTATATTTAGTTAATGTTTCAATCATGTTAGTCTAGGGTTGTTTAGGACTTGTCCCATGAAAGAAATTATTAATTTGGAGACTTTAAATCGCATGTTTAGAGAGATTCCATATATTCTGGATATAACCATCATATGTAGAGGATTACCCACGAATTATTATGAGTTTAGAAACAAGAAATCTGGGAATTAATTAGAGAAATGGATATTTCTTCCAAAATTAGGGTTCTTGAAGATTTTGTCAATTTTACCCCATTAATTCGATATCATTGATGAAATTACACATGTTTCACATTGGAAACCTTATATATATGTGTATAGATCTTATAGTAATGTTATTTAAGAATTCTAGAGATGTAAATGACATTTTTGGAGAAATTGGAAGATGAAACCCGTAGGTTTAATTTGCAGTTTCTGGATAAGAACTACTGGATCGATCGATCGAGCCCACAGCATCGATCGATCGACTGATCGATCGATCGACCCCTTTTCTTCGATCGATCGACCCCTCCTGGAAAACTGCATATTTCTCATTCGTTAGTTTAATCCGATTAAGATGTATGGGAACCCTTGATTGTTGTTGTTGGAATATAATGGGATATAGATATGACCAGTAGGGCCTCGATAGACCCCGTTGAGTAACATTTTAGTGTAGGATGAGATTTTCGATTAATGAGGAATGATTCATGCGTATAAGAAATCATGCGTATATTTAATAAAAAAGATCAGGACTCATAAGGGAGTTAGACCCGAACGTAAGTGAGTGAATGCCCACTGAAATTGTACTTAGAATACTTCGAGAGAGGAGAAGTGAGTATGAAGTGAATAATAAATGAGAATACAAATAACGAGTCCGTTATACGAAATAATCGAGTAAAATGTGTAATAATGGATAATTATAATTATGGGTCGTGAGTGCACCTAATTTAGAAATGTGGATGTGTATATATATATATATATATATATATATATATATATATATATATATATATATATATATATATATATATGACTGTTTGATTGTGCATATATTATATCTGTATAAAAATCATACTCGGGCTACTTGCTATCACGGGGATTTCCACATCGGGACGGTCTTATTTCGATGGGACCTTTATGGGGGATATTGATTCGTACCCTAGAACATAGGATTCCTTGGTACAGGCTATCTGATTGATAGTCAGACGGTCCTAAGAGACGTGAGGGTATGTGTTGACCTCTTAGTGACTTAAATCTATGCTTCGCCTCCATTTGTATGTGTTTTATGTTAATGCAGTTCGAGAGTGATTCCCAACTAGCATTTCCCTAGATATGTGTGATACAGGGACTTGATAGCAGAGTATGCCAGGACCATAGATTTTATGTGGTGTGCAGATAGTATATATATATATATATATATATATATATATATATATATATATTATATGTGTGATTGGTATATATATACTTATATATGGAAACCTTGCACCATAGATTTTATGTGGGGTGCCGTTAGTATATATCTTATGCGTTTAACTAATATATATACGGATATCTATATGGGAACTTTCTACTATACGTAATAGTAGTTAAGTAATGTATACATTTTCAACTTCACTACAAGTATTCGGAAACTTTATGACGGTACGGGGTGATTCTAAATAATGTAATAAATCCTAAAGAGATTGATTTTCTAAAGTGAATATCATAACCTTATTTTGAAGTGATAAAACCTTATTGAGAATAAGTTAGAGAGACTTATGAGATTTATTAGTACGGTAGGCGTGCACACTAAGCGAGAGGTGAGAATTCTCAAGAGAGTGTCGCATACTAACATGTTTGTTGCATTAGCAGGTAAGCATTTTAAATACTTGCTAAACTTTTTTTAAACTATTTTACAATCGGGCTCTGACCCATTTTCTGTTATCTCTTCTCTCTTGTATATATATATGTATATATTGCAGGTGCCCAGCCACAGGGGTGTCATGCATAGAATCTTTGGATCGGACGCGCTGTAGCTTATGTGGGAGTTGCAGGCCTTTGCTTTAGACGACCTCTTCATTGATTCGGTTCTTGTTATAGTTCTTCATAGATAGGGCATGTGTCGCCCATTTCCCATTCAGTGTAGTTTTGTCAGAGATGTATGTTTATTTATTTTCAGTATTCGGTACTCTTTAGGTATTAACTCTTGTCAGGATGATTTCATTTGTAGCTTAGATTTGGTTTGGTTAATCTACATGGATTAATTCTTTTGTGTTAATTGCTATCTGTGGCACTTATGTGATTCTTAAACTGTTGGATATTTGAAAGGTTTTCAAATTTGAATTTAATAAAAATGGAAATAAAGTTATAAATTGTTTTGACACTTAGCTTAATTAATCAGGGTGTTTAAATTGGAAATTTTATTATATTTTTGCGATAGTGATGCTAAGAATGAACCAACTGTTCACCTTGATTTTAATTTAATAAAGGATTGATCGCGCGGTATTTAATTAGACAGGGTGTCACAGGTTAGAACCCAAAACATTTGAAAATACTTAGCAAGTGAATTTAATTGCAACAATTAAAATGCATAAATGTTCTTCATATTTAAGTTAGTGTCACACTCTCCTGAGGACCGCCTCACCCCTCAACCAATGTGCACACCTACCGTTCTTCTATATTACCCATCTAGCTATCTACCCCGTAACTAGTTGTCATATAGTTCCTACTTCTCACGTTACTCTAACCTGTGTAAGATTTTATTTCAATGATGTGTAAGTTGTTAATCACATTTACTTATCATATTTGAACCATATAACATTCTCACAAGTTATATAACATTAATACAATTCTCAACACGTATTTTCTCTGTATATACTTGTTCTCGCTACATACATATATATATATATATACTAGTGGATGCCCGTGCCCGAGGGCACGGCAATAAATTTGCCTCTGTGATAAAAAAAAATTGAGAAAAAAAAATTAAAAATAAAAATAGTAAAAAAAAATTGAGAAAAAATAAAAAAAATTTGAGAAAAAATAAAAATTAAAAATTAAAAAAAGAAAAAAATTAATAAAAAAATTAATAAAAAAAGAGTTTAAAAAAATGGAAAAAATATTTAATAAAAAAATATAAATTTACACGTATTTAAAAAAATACATGTATTTATAATAGTATAATAGTATTTATAATAGTATATATATAACACAAAAAAAAAAAGAAAAAAAATACTTTTAGCATGACATTTCATGTATGGGCATGAAAGAGAAAAATGTCATTCATAAAAAAAGTGAAGATATTTTGGCAAAATTTTCAAAAACCATGCTCCTTTATTATATATATATATATATCAACTATTTATAACATTCACGCAAATGTAGTAAATATATAACCATCCTTTGAGTAGGCATTCACCGGATGTTCTCTAAAATACTATCATTATAAGGTATACTCATCCCCCGGCCCCTTGATACGGTTAGCTCCCCGAATCAGTAAAAACAAACAAACACATTGGAGGCGGTCATAGTTTTCCTTGGAATGAGATTGAATCATACCTAAAGCGTCTCATTCTTGATTTCGAACGCTATGACCTGAGGACTATACTCACCCTTCTCCTCAAGCTAGGGGATTCACCCACATCGTGCAACCTCCTATGAAAGAACTAGAGGGGTATGCTTTCCTATTAATATTTTATCACACAAATATTTATAATTAATACAACTACATATATACTATGCATCACTGCATATATATATATATATAATTAAATCTAGGCCACCGTAATACTAGTCTAACATGCATAATTTTACGTTCCGATCCCAAAATTCAATTAATCACACATTAAGTAATTTATTACCTCGGTGTCAGATAACCAAACATATTCGGACTCGCTCACTTGGCCCGGAAATAAACATCCCAAATTTATTCAAAATTCTTCTGAATAAGTTTTACATTATTATTAATTTAAGGTTATTAATTCTCTCAAATTAAACCTTAACTTCCCTTTTTGGATTTACACCATAATAACCCATGATTAATTCCCGCAATTTAAACATGTATTTTTAGACCAATTAATCAATCTACCAAAATAGTAACCCTCTTCAACAATTGAACATCAAGGACTGAACATGGGAGGATGATCAGCTGTCAGACGAAATTATTTGAACAACTTGGCCTGTCATTTGAACCGCTTAGACTATCATTCGAATGAGATACCAGGTCATTCAAACGAGATACCAGGTCATTCAAACGGCCCTGGTTCTCTCTCTCATCCATCGTGGCCTAGAAAACCCATCCGGCATTGTTGTTTTCAATCTTCACTTTGTTCTCATAACTTCCCCCTAAAACCCTAAAAAAATTACACCAAATCCACCCATTTAAAATCCTCTGTCTAAATACAACATCTATATGTATTGGGGGCTTATCAATAACAATTTTTTATATCCTCTAAAAATTTATAAATATGAAATTATAGAAACCCCAAATTTAATTCAAGAACTAACCCTAACATGTCATTCAATCCACCCCCACCATGATACGAACAGGAAATGTAAATTAAATAAGAAGAAAGTTAAACCACTTGCCTTTTTCGATTTGTAGGGTCTGAATCTTTATTGAAGATGATGGATTTGATGAAGATTTGTCAACACTAATCCTTGATTTAGGCTCCTAAGCTCTTATTTATTTGCACTTTTTTTTGTCTCTATGTGTTTAGGGTTTCTAAGATGAGTTATGTCCCTCACACCCTCTCACTTTTAGGGTTAAATGGGTTAATCCCATTTTTTGTCTTATGGGCTTTAATAAAAGGGCCCAAACACCTTTATGTGGCCTCAAATAGGCCTAATAATGTCCCAAAAACCCTTTAAAACCCTCGGGCAATCTTTTCCAACTATTTTGACACATCTGGACTCAATCGTACACTCAGAATTATCGTCTGAATTATTTTACTAAAATTTAATATTCATTCATCAACTTATTACTATTCTCCTAGTAACATTAAATACCAAAAATATTAATCGTCTACACACCAGATCAATATTTACATAATAAAATTAATTAATCCAATTAAATTACGACGCACATGAAATTTCAAATTTAACGAATTAATTAGTAAAAGTACCAAAATTACAAGGTGTTAGACAAAGCAATTCAGTTCGATGGGGTGTCAATAGTCTTCTTCCTCGGGTTTCCTTCTAAAACCATTCGATAGAGGTCCCAAGCCTCCCAAAACCTTACATGAATGCGCCCCATGAATATATTAAGATTCTAAATTCATTATAACATCAATTTAAACCCGAATTCCATATCTAAATACAAGGATTCCTAATAGTTAATTAATCCAAACAACTAGAATTAATTAAATCGTGACTTTTATTGATTTCTAACAACCTATCAATAATTTCATGTTCATTACCACCAACCCAGAATTTAATTACAAATTGCTCATCAATTCATCATCAATCGATCATGTGACACCCCGCCTATTTCAATCATTGGCGATCAGTCTTTTACTAAAATAAAATAGGAGTCTCATCTAGTTCATTCTTAGCATCACTGTTAGAAAACATTTTTAAATTATTGACCACGTATTAAATAAATAAGCCGGTGTCAAATTTTATCTTTCATCAACATACAACAATATTAACAAACCGCAATAATCCCATATACAATAATCAATATAAATGAAACCACGATGTAAAGCATAAAACAAGGATAAATAGATAAAGTCTTGGAATAAACCATCAGGTAAAAATCCAATACATCCAATCCATCTGACTAAAATACATTGAAATACATAAGTTTGAATGAAATGGCACAACATGCCACACCAGTACCAGAATAAAGAACTCAATCTAGAATGCAATAGGTTAAACGGCTACTCAACAACTTACAAGCCTCTACATCAGCTGCATCTTCGTGTCCCTGGAAAGAATATTCATCCATGCCATCCCTATGGCTGGACACCTAAAATTTTTTGCAAAGTAGATTTGATACAGGTCAGATCCCAAAACCTTTTAACAATATTTGCAAGTAATTAAGATGCAATAAATAAATATGCAGTAAAACTTTCCATATTTAATGCGGTGTTGCAGTATCATGAGATTACCCCTCACCTCTCAACTATTGTGCGCACGTAGAGCATATATCTTAACCCGCCTAGTTATGCTACCCTATCTAACTAGACCTGATGTATTTATTTCTATCACACTACTCTAACTCGATTACTTTATGTCATTAATTCAGAAGTTATTCTACTCATTAGCTTAATTAATTAATTCAACATTAATTGGGTATATAACTTCCACTCTAGTTGTGTATGTAATACATTTACACTTCATGTCTTTCACTAGTATATAATTTTCTACACTATTATACACGTGATAGTATACTAAACCAATCACACATATGTCATGTTTAATAACCATCCCTCATAGTAGTAACTCATTGGATGCCATCCCTTAGAGTCATAACTCACTGCATATTCCCTCATAATAATAACTCAGTGTATGATTTTCTCTAAAATACTATCATATCCCACGTACTACAAGTTGGAATATCTCACACCCAACTTTGGTAAAAACATCGCATATGTAGTGGATACGGTTATAGTCCTTCGATAGTGAGACCAAACCATACCCAAAATCGTCTCACCTTGAAAATAAATCACACACTTAATTCCGCAGTGCTACGACTTGGGGATTATACTCACCCTACATTCATTAGCCAGGGGATTAGCCCACATTGCATAACCTCCCATGATAGTAGTAGAAGGGTTTCACATAAATATCAAACATACCGATATTATTAATATTCGTGTATATATACTGTCTTTATACCCGTATATATATATGTGTGTATATATATATATATATATATATATATATAGTCACAAAATCTGGCTAATCTGTGTGTATCACCCGAAGCACTAGCCAATGATCCTGAGTTTATTCCCCCACTCTAAATTAATTAAATTCTCCTAAAACAGATTATAAAAAAATTATGTTATACATTCTTCCTAAAATTGTCCTTTGGTAGCTTTGTATAGTGAGAAGGAATAAGTTATTTGGCAATTACAACTCTTCTACATCTATTTTTATTCATAATGTCATTACTCTTATTTCTAACATTTTCCAAAATTGTAAGTTTGATGATAAAGGTAGGCCTGAATACTTTTAAGTCATCAATACATTTAATATCAAGGCTTATCCAAAGATTATTAAACTATTCAAATGAGTGTGGGATAAACCTCCTCAGGACAATTCAACCTCAATACTGATGGAGCTTCAAATGGTAGTCTAAGGCCTAGTGGCATAGGAGGAGTTATTAGAGACTCATAAGGTCACTTATTGCAGGTTTTAGAAAATCAATTTCTCATCATAATTCATTTGTTGCCGAAGCTATTGCTCTAGCTGAAGTTCTAAACCTTATTTCCCATTTTAACTTCAATAATGTCATCATTGAATCAGATTGTAAATAACTTAAAGACATTGTCAATAAGAAAGCTAGACCTCCTTGGACTTCTGTTGATATCATTGACAAGCTTAATTTCCCAAACTCTTATAAAATTCAGCACATTTGGAGGGAAAAGAATAAAGTGGCAGACCACTTTGCAACAAGTGCAACAAATGGTTCAATTAATCAAACCTTTTTGCCCTTCAACTCTCTCCCAACTCTTGCCAAAGGTCACCTCAACTTGGATAGGTATAATTTACGTCAAATTAGAGTTAAATAAAAAAAATGTAATGGGGATATTTATAAATCCCCAAGTTTAATAATTAAGTATTCTCTATATTATAATGGGGATCATTATAAATACCCATATTTAAGCTTTTCATTCTAGTGTATTGGGCCCAACCGCTAGACTAGATAAGATAGGGCTTGTATGCCACTGGAGAGATTGTTTCTCTACTATTTAAAATAAATAAAACTTGTGGGGGTACCGCCCTTCTTTGATAAAAAAAAACATTGGCCCTGATATTCGTGGCCCTGCTATCCTCTAGTTTGGTTCCTCTAGCCCTGCTCCCCCTGACGAGCATGTTTTTGGCCCTAATGGCCATTCCTGTAACCACTATTACCCGATCTAAATCTTTTTTCCATGTCCCCCTATTGGGAACCTCGCTCCTACTGCCTACCCTTCTATTATGGTGCCCCGTTGTCACCGCTACCCCAAGTTTTGCCCTGTTGGTTTGACTCTTTTATCCTCTTTGCTCCCCTCAAATGGAAGCGATGGTCCTGGAAATGAAGTAATACGATGTTAACGACATCACTGTAAGTTCTCAATTACGGGTTCCCTAATAAATGCTGATGGATCATCCAAGTAGGCACGTCCATGAACTTAAGAATCCTATTTTTGTTAGTGTTCATATTATCTGTCACAAAGTTATCCAAGCGAGTGTACTCTTCCTCATACTCTTCCACTCTTTGTCACTCTTGCATGAGATCTAAACATATCCTCCTCATCTCTGTCTATAAATTCAATGGAAAGAAATTATGGTAAGATCGCACCCAGAATCCCTAGATAATCATAACATCTCCCTCATACGGCATGGTCATTGACTCCCACCTTTGAAAAGCTACCCCAACTAGCCTAAATATAACCAGTTCCTGCTTTTGAGTGTCACTATACTCAACTATACGTTGATTCCTCTGGATGTCCTTCTTCTATTGGCTAGCTACTAAAACATCTGTACTGCCCTAAAACTCTGGCAGATGGACCTTCGAAAGGGCCTCCCTGACTCTCTCCCACACTAACGGTATTAGGTGAGTTTAAACTGCTACAGTCACTAGCGGTTGTGGCTGTGCCTGGGGAAAATGATGTGCCATGGAGGTCATGGAAGTGTTAGCCACTTGTGCTACTATAGCTACGACCACTGTTGCGGTCACAGTCCCCTGAATAACATGTGGCTCTAATTGATCCTCCCCTTCTATGGCCCTCCTCGTTGCATGTACTGGTCTACCTCTCTTGGAGTTTGTCATCTGAAACCAAATCAAAATTATATGAGATTCCACTTTAAATATATATAATAGTTGAAGAATGTAAATAAGTAATATGAAATAATAGTCCTAAGCATATGGCTCTATATCAAAGAAAAGCAATAGTGACAACGTAGCAAGTTTGCAAGGATTCTAAGGACACTCGAACTTGATGCTCTGATTCTAACTGTGACACCGCACCTATTCTAATACTGGTTGGCAAATCGTTTATTAAAATAAAACATGAACCCAGTATGATTTCATTCTCAGCATCATTCTCGCAACAAGTAATAAAATATAAAATAGAATAAAACCATACCTAAAATTAAAGAGATATAATAACTGAATGCATAAATAAATAATTACGAATCGAATAAACCATCGTGTTCTATGAATTACCATCTTACGTAACTGAATACTAATAAATAAACAAAATCTCTAACATAAATAAAATCCTATCCAACTATGGGCATCACGCTCCAAAAGGAAAATACTGGAATGAAATATAATCCTATCTAGATAGAAAGAGTAGGGGAGGATAAATCAAACTCGTAGCATCCAAAAATACTACAACGACAAGAAAAAAATATCCCTGTTGTCTCTACTACTGCACACCTGGGGTTTTTAAAAGAATACAAGAAAACAGGTTTGCCCACATGTCAAAGATCAAAACTTTTTGAAAATATTTTGCAAGTAATTAAACGCTTTAAATGTATAATACTCGTAGTGTATTACTTTCACAATTAACTCACCAGTCGCACTTACTTGAGACTTATCCTCATCTCTCATCTACAGTGTACAACTAACGCATTCATTTTATTATGATAATTATACAACCCAGTTTAACTAGGATAATAACTGCCATCTAGGCCTCATCCCGCTAAAAGTCATCATTAACTATGTATATACTACTAGGCATACATTCATGAATAATATCGTAGCAACATACATGCTATAAACAATTGTTCACACAATATAATACCATAGCTACAATCATCCTATAAATAGATATATACACTATATCATATAAGCGCGCGCACACACACACACACACACAGAGATATATATATATAACCTTATTCCCAAAGAATGGACCTTATGGATACATCACTTATGCGCTATCAGGATCCAGGCATATCACACATCACACTGAGCCATCGAATTGATGTCTCACCGCCGAACCCAAGCATATACACAAACAAACGGAGGGGGTCATAAACATATGCTAGGGGGCCGCAACCATACCATATCGCACACAACCGGTCTCCAAACCAACACTTATAATCATACATGGATAGTGGCCATGCAACAGTGTTGCCCAGATTATAATCAAGAGGAGGGTGAATTGAGTTTATCAAACTTTTTGGGTTTAAAGTAACAATTTAGAAAATATATAATTTAAAATAATATATTCAAATTTTAGATTAATAAATCTTAAATTATTAAACCATTGAATATTAACTAAATATTACCAATTAATTGATACAAAAATCACAGATTTTAGCACCAAATAAATAAATGATCAATTTTCGTATTTGATAAAAAAATTATCTTTTATAATTAATCTTAAAATGATTCACACAAAGAATATCAAATATATACTCTCAATTAATTAAACAAGTTATATTTCATGATTATAAGATCCAATAAATTTATAAACAATTTTCATAATTAATATTAATTAATACTCTAGAAATAGTTAATTATTACGAAAATAATTATTTTAGTCTTAAAGTAATTATATCAAAATTTCGGATTAAATGTGCAAATATAGTTGTGTTTTAAAACAATCACAAGCAAAAAATTTAAATGCTGAAAATAAATGACACCGTAATTTTCAACGTGCTTGGACCAAATCCCGGCCCACGTCCACGCGCCAAGAGCAACTTCCTTCTCCCGCGCCCCACTATTCTTGATCCACTTAACAGTTGTATTAAACCACCACTTTACAGTAGCAAAACCGGCTACTATTACATTCTTCGAAGCTAAAAACCAAGCTTCAAATCTTTATAACAAATGGAGTAGATTTGATGTACAATTTTTGAAACTCTTTATAAATACAAAATGAGTTCTAGTTTCTTCTTGATTGATACTTCACAAATGATTCTGATTTTGGCCCAAGTCTTCACATGAAATCTTTGTAGCTGAATAATATTCTTGTGCTCTTGGATTTCTTTATGTATAAGCTTAGTTGAAACTTCAATCGCTATCTGAGTGTATGAGCTGAATATAAGTTTAAGTTACTATTTTCTTGGTGTATATAAGATATCTTCTATTTTTTAGTCTTTCTTCTATGGTGTATCTTCAACATATATTAGTATTCTATTTGTATGCCTCAAATAAAAAAAATAACCATTGGAGATCTTATACAAAATGGAAAGAGTAGACTGAGAGCATTAATTGCTCAAAATCTTGAGAGAAAAATCGTATCTCGATAAACCCTTATATTCTGTAAAAAAAAAGTAGACTGATAGAGAGCGAGAGAGAGAGAGAGAGAGAGAGATATTAGAGGTAAATGAAATATACAATGAATCTTGTAAATCGTCGTGTGTGCGTAATAGAGATAAAATAAATAAGATATCTTCAATAGTCAACACACATATATGTATTTGTACAAATCGTTCACACAAAATGTTGAGAACGTTGGACCCCCAATTTTAAATTCTTTAAAAAAAATAATTTCCTTTTAAATGCGGAATAAATATGGTTCAACACGACATTTTAATTTTCTAAATTTTATTTGTTTTTCTTTTCTTAAATGGATGAAAAATTAAATTAAACTCAAATTTTAATTTCTAAACACAAAATTATCCAATTAATTTCGTACCGACTTGAAATAAATTAACGTAAATAAAATTTACCCAAATATTTAAACATGCACCATTTTAATCAAGATTGCGAATTAAACCATATTTTATCTTTTTACCCTAAGCATGCATTCTATGCGATTTTTGCAAAAGATAAAATAATTTCACATTCTCACAACCTCGCGATGTACGAGGAAAAACTCACAACAGGAAAAAAAGTTCGGACAACCCTAGCCTTAAGTCCACTAAGTATTGAAATTTTAAAAGTACAAGACAAATGACTTACTCAACTCGACTCGACTCCTTTCAAGTCCCTGACGCGTCTTCTTGTACCAACCTTTACCTCATCGACAATCCCGAAATCCATCGGAACCTTGGAATCCACCAATGAAGCTTTAGGAACGCGTCAACCACACACGGTGACTTTCACCGTATGAGAATGCCACAGCCAAAATCAAACTTCTTCTTTTATCGGAAATAGAAGAAAAATCCAAACTTCTCCTTCTTGTGGTAGATATGGACCAATGGTGCAAACAACCCCCAACAAATATTGTATATACGAAGAAATACTTGGAATTGTAAACAAAAATAATTTTATGGGTGTCAACACATGTGTATAAGAGAATTTCTAATTAATTTTTACATATGAAGACTGGGACTTTTGTTATGAAATATTGTCTCTCAAAAAGCTCTCAAGGAGGTTTCAAATGTCTTGGAAAAGGTATGTCCCGAAGTTGCTTTTAAAACAAGCATAAGATAGTGGGACAAAGTAGTGGGAAAATGGGTTAAAATTGCCAAAAAAAATTCCCGCCCAGAAATCTCGTTCGAACGAGATTTTCGTTTGAATGAAGTTTCGTTCAAACGACCTTCTAACGATGTTCCAGAGGCCAAATAGGAAAAGTCGTTGGTAAACTCGTTCGAACGAAATTCACGTTCGAACGACAAATTCGTTCGAACGATAATTTCAAATGAAGTGTCAGAATGGATTTTTCAAAATTAATCCCATAAACTTTTTATACAAAGTTCTAAAGTAACATTCTGAAAATAAAATTCATTTTAAATAAAATTACACCCATTTAAAAAAAAAGTTCCAAGCTCCTATATATATATATATATATATATATATATATATATATATATATATATATATATATATATATATATATATATATATATATATATATAATGCATTCATACCTTAGGAGAGATTAGAACTAAGTTGATTACGTGAAATTAGGCATATGTAAACCGGCAATGATGCTCTCTTGATAAGTAGGTCGTAACGTCTTCAACTTTAACATGTCATAGGCTTGAAGGATGCACAAGAACACTATCCTATGAATCAAACGTTTTTGTCTGGAATTAAGACAACACTACATTAAGACGCAATCGGAGACTTGTTTCCTTACACGAAAGAAAGAGATGAGGGTTACCAACTCTACAAAATAATATCACTCAAATCAATTGATCGTGGGGCCCAAGAGTTGATATCCGATAAAGGACTGTTTAACATTTAATAATACTCAGGTTCACAACACATATAAGGACATACGTGGGAGAGTGTATAAGAATAAAATCTTACCTAAAGATATAACATAGGTTTGTCTTCCAAAGATACTGAAGAACTCCATGTACACGATATATTATATAACATGCAATACACAATTATCTTCACTAAGATGAAAAAAATTGTGTGGGGCCTTGGGCAGATGATAAACTATTTTATTTTAAATATCCAATGCAAGTTAGGATTTTTATTATCACTATCAAAGAGAGGGGGGAGAAAAAATGAAACTATATACAAAATGTATGGATATCTATTAATTGTCCAAGGAACCCAAAAAAACTTAAGTTAACTGATAAACGTTATATAAATATATGTTATCAATTTTTTTTTATAAAAAATTCAGTTATAAGATGGTTTGAAATATAATATATATATATATATATATATATATATATATATATATATATATATATATATATATATATATACACACACACACACACACACACACACACCAAAGAAAAGATTTCATATAGAGAAAATGTCTTGATGATTCTAATTAAAGAAGGAAGTCAAATATCTTGGCCCAATGCTGACACACACAAGCCATGTCTGAGATGGGGATAAATGACCAAAGGCTTCTATCACTTCAAATGTCAAAAAGTAGGGCCAGAAATGTACTCCATTTAATACAAATATGAAGGCAAGCATTCAATTATTTAAGGACAACAAAAAAATGTGTGTCTCCAAGAAGGCTATCTATATATATATATATATATATATATATATATATATATGTATATATATATATATATATATATATATATATATATATAAAGTAGATGGGATTTGATAGTCACATAATCTGTTTCTTTTATTATAAGTGATGCATTGTCCAAGCTATTACCTACTACATACTGACATATGAGAAATGACAATAGCCTTACAATCTACATAAAATCTCTTACCATACATTTCCACTGCTCAAACTATGAGATATCATATATATATAGAAAATAGATATCGTAACATTCAATGATGAGTATGAAAAATGTGTAACATAATAACGTGAAAAAATAATATATGTATTGGAAATATTATTTTCAAGAGTTCTATAAATGTCTATTAAAAGATTTTAATATCTTTATCACTTATTCGAATATATGTATGAGACATTCCACTACGGTTACTTACCCGCTTTAAAAAAAACATTAACTGTATGGGATGAAACAAAGATAATATGTGAGAAGTATATAAAAAAACTTAACACTTATATATAAAAATAACATGAGTAGGTATATGAAAATATTCAAATGGATAAAAATAACAACTTATCTATGTTATAAACCTTAAGCTACATAGATTTCTTTTATCTTATTTAACTGCCTAAGAATACATATTTAAGATATAGTATAATATGTAGACTTTTAACAAGTATATATAAAAAATATACATATATAATAGTCAGTATAGAAAACATACATATATAATACGTAAACTATAATAAATATTCAAAAAATTACATTATTATTATCAAAATAAATGTACACATATATAACTAAATATTTTTACTGGAAATAAATGTGTAACACATAATAATAAAAAACTATATATAACATAGTTATATAAATTAATGCATGTGTGAGTATAATTATATATTATTATGTATATACAAGTAGAAGGTATTTATATTAATTGTATGTATAGATATTATTTATAACTATATAACTATATAAATATCTAATTATATATATAGCATAACTAAATGAATATTATAAAAGTATGTTTGGAATCATCAAAATCAACATATTACATTAAACTAAAATGTACATTAATTATAATTATACTAATTAAATATTAATTCAGGGGTTAAATACATTTTCGTTTAAAAATCTCCCCCATTTTGATGATGACAAAGAATGATTCATAATGATCCATAAAATGAACAAATTAAGAACAATTAGTGAATCATAAATATTTCTCCCCTTTTTGACATTATCAAAAAGATTTTTCAAATAGAACAAGTGTCAAGGGCAAAAAGGAAATCTTCCCCATAAAAAGTAATTCGTGAATGGGATTCAACCATAAATCACAAGGAGCATGAGAAAATATCATGAAACTTTCAGTAGACACATATTTCATCATAAATTTTCTCAAATAATGCATTTGAACTGTTGGATAGGCATTAGTATTATCAAATATCGCATAAGTCACCAAAATGATAAATGATTAATTTTTCAATCGCATAAATGATAAATGATACCAATTGTACTAGGCTGCGCACTAATGGTGCGTAAAATGTAATGGTACCTCAGAACAACTTTTTATGCATAAATAGAAATCATAACTCAAAATTGTCAAATAATTTGAATTAAGCCCACAACATCAGTTTAATGTAAATACGAGAGATATAAGAGATGTATCAATTAGCACAATTATCTCAATAATGTTATAAAATTACAACATATCAGTTTTGAATAGGTGCATATCAATTGTTGTATAAATCGTCATGATACAAAATAATAAACTTTCAAGCGCATAACATGAAACATTTCATAACTCGATGTTTTCAAATAATTTGAATCAAGCACATAACATGAGTTAGATTATAGCGGCATAAATATAGTGACAATTTTTTTTCAAGCTTTTGCATTTTTGAGATACGAACATAATATTCTTGGAATAATCAATCATATTGCAATATCCATATCAATGCATCAAAGTTTATGATCAAGCATTTTTCAAATAAATATTTTTCAATAAACATTTATCTCCCCATTGTAATACCACTTACTTTCGTGTATTTATATTTTTATATTAAATTATCGGGTACGTGTGAATTAATATAATTGAGAATTAAAATGAGAACTTAATATAAATATTGATTCTAGTAGAATAGTTAATATTTATGTGAATTCTACTTTTACTAGTGTGATATGGTTAGTATAACCTTGTTGCATGCAATTACGTCATATGTGTGTATTAGCGACAAGAATTGGTTATTTCTCAATGAGGGCATATTTGAGTGAATTATATGAGGTTGGGAGATGATTTGTATATTCAGAGTCTCAGATGACAATTTGGAGCTCACGGTTGATCCCAGAAGGGCCGAGAAAGTCAAAATGATTGCCCAGGGATTTTATTTGGGTTTCGGGGTCTTTTTAGTTAGTTTAACTCGAATTGGGTTATACGAGTCATTTTTTGTGTATTATCATTTAAAGTTGGGATTAATAATAATATGGGTTATTAGGCTTAAGAGAAAGTTAATTAATCTCATTTTTAGAGAAAACCCATTTGAGAAAAAACGTAGGAAGTGGAGAATGAGAAGAGAAAACCTTGGAGCTTAGGATATCTCAAAAAAATTCGTGACTTTGAGGAAGAATCAGACCCTACATCTTTGGGACAAGTGATTAAACTTTCTAAATGTTTATGTGTGTAATTTATTTCATAATTTGTGGATAAATTATGGTAGTGTTGGGCATATAAGATAAACTCTAGATTTTTGTGTTGAAGCCTAGCATTTAATGTGCGTATATGGGTTTGAGGTTTAAAAATGGTTGGTTTCATATTTTTGGATGATCTATGATGTTAAAATTTGGTAGAAATGGGGTTGTTTTCTTTAGAAATGTAGGAAATTTCGTAGGAGTAAAATTATGAACAGGCCGAATCGTTCCGTTTTAGCGTCGGATCGTTCCGTTTTAGCGCCGAACCAGTCCGTTTTTAAGGTTATCAGTTTGGTTCGGTCATAACAACTTTTTTGTAAACTCTTTTATAAGGAACCAGAATGGTTCATTTTTTGAGGTTATCGGTCCAGTTCGGTCACTACATATTTTTAACTCTTGTTTACTCCTTTATTTTTGGGTTTAGAGTTTGAGGAACCTTCTCAGATGTTGTTATAAACACATTTATGAAAAAATAAGGGTTTATAATATGAAGTGATGTTGGGGATACATCGAGACGAATATAAAGGTGTAATTTTGGACTTTATTATGTTGTTTTCCTTTCGTAGATTCTCCGAGGAGTGGGGATTCTTTTAACAATGGTTACGGGCTAATAAGTGAGAGGTCGTGTGTTCTTAATGATGATAGTTTGATGAAAAATCAAATGTATGTTTGATTATAAATGTTCGAGGTAGTAATTGAATCATGAAATAATTGAATAATTATGTGGATTACCGGCTAGTATAATGTGTGTTATATACATATAGTTGGGATTAGTATTATATACATTCAGAGAAAAGATGGTTTGTATATATGATGTGAATCTATATATCTTATGTGTATGATATTCTAATACCCCAAGATTTTTGGACTAATAAATTAATTATTTTGGGAGAAATAAATATTATTTTAAGTGGAGAATAATTAAATTGGCAATTGAGGTTAAAATTTGAAGAGGTTAGAAAGTAATTCGAATGATGATTATCAGGGTGCAATTGATTCCGGATGGGTCGAGATGGGTCTTATTTGGGTTTCGAAATATTTTTAAGTTCGTTTGGATCGAATTAAAGTTATCGAGTCATGTAAAGTTGTATATTTTTGGAGATAAGACTTATTAAGATTACGGTAGAAATAAATCTCATCAGAGAGAGAGAGAGAGAGAGATAAGAAAAGTTTGGAGATTCTGACTATTATGCGATTTTGAGGAGGATTCAACCTCTATAACTTTGAGGCAAGTGATTAAACTTGCTAAATAATTATTTTGTATCATTTATTTCATGATTTGCGGATAAAATTGTGAATTTTGAGGGAAAGTGTTAAAACCTAGATTTTGGTTTAAATCTTACATTTGATGTGTATATAATGGATTTAAGGCTATAAATTAGTTGAGATGAATGATTTGATGATTTTTGATGTTAATAACATGTTTGGGTTAAAGAGAAAGGGTTAGAAGTTGATAAAATGAATTTTGGGAATTTTGGCATTTGGAGAAAAATTACCATTTTCGTAACTTCTGAACAGGCCGAATCAATTCAGCCCTCAACCTGAATCGATTCGGAATGTTCCAGCTTTACTAGTCCAAGTAACCAAATCGATTCGAACCCAAAACCTAATCGATTCGGCCTAAGATAGATGCCCAGTTCTTTTGACCTGAATCGATTCGCCTCAGGAGCCGAATCGATTCGCTGGGCCAAATCGATTCGGAAATAGGGCAGTTTTGGTGATGTTTTTCTGGGGTGAGTTTCGTTTCATTTCATTTGAGTTTATCGATTGGGAACATCTATAACTTATGAGAAGTATGTTTTGGATACTTTTAGGGAGTTTCCCTTATGACTAATTGTTGGGGTCATATTGACTTTTTTTGAGAGAATACCGATTGGAGATTATCTTACCGACTTGTGGGGAAGCCCAATATTATTAAGATTTTGATTTGGAGATAATTATGGGTCTATAAGATGTAACACCCCATGATTTTAAGACTGAGAAATTAAATTTTTGGGAAAATAAAATTTAATGAAATTGGAGAATTCTAAAATTGGGAATTTAAGTCCAAAAATAGAGGACGTTTTAAAGTATTCCTGATGATGATTTTGAGGGTACCAGTGATCTCGGAAGGGTCGAGATAGTCAAAATGACTGTCATTGGGTTTTATTTCGGCTTCGGAATGTTTTTAAGTTAGTTTGACTCAAATTTGAGTAAACGAGTCATTTAAAGTGTGTATTAACATTTAAAATCGGGTTAATGTTTTAAAGGATTTGGAGGCTTACGGATGAAGCCATTTCTCATTTGAGAGAAAGAGAGAAAAAGCCCTAGAGGGAGAAAGAAGAGAGAAAGAAGAAGAAAAGAAGAGAGGGAGGAAGAAAGCTTGGAGATTCCGGCCCATAACCGCGACATCGAGGACGATCCAACCTCTACAAATCCGAGGCAAGTGTTTAATCTTGATAAATAGTTATTTGTGTATTTCATTTCATAATTTGTGGGTTAAAGAAATGGATTTTTGGGTATAAATATCAAAACCTAGATTTTTGGGTTGAAATCTTGAAATCAATGTTTATGTGTGGTTTGTTGACATATAAATGGTTGGGATGAGTTGTAGGATGGATTTTCTTGTTACAAATATTATTGGGTTAAAGATTTGGGGGCTTGAGGATGATATGTGAGTGTTTGGGGGTTGTGGGTTTGCTGAAATTGGAAAATCGGCCAAGGTAACTAGTATGGTCGGTCGACTGCGGTCTCGGGACCGGTCGACCTCGCCTTAGGGGGGAAGCCTACTGCATTTCTTCGTAGGCAAAATTTGGACCCACGGTCGATTGGGGGTCTGGGACCGATCGACGGGCCCCCTGTTTTTAGCCCAAACTTGGAGTTCTTTTACCCCTTTTTCTTTTGGAGTTTTATCCTTGGGGGCTCTCTTAATGGGTTTATCATGAAGGGTTATGATATTAGAGTAAGGGAATAGGGGCCTAGGTTGAATAGAGGCTTATAGGCCTATGATAAATAGATTTAGGAGGATGGAATGCCTCTTTTAGTAATGAAAGGAGTATGGGACTAAAGTGATTTGGCGGATTGTTTTATTTTGATAGAGGTGGATTAACGTGAAATGGTTATAAATGGTATAGGGATAGTCTTTTTTACTTACGCGTGTATTAATAATGGGCACTCTTAGGTATCTTGGGAAATGATAGGCCTATGTTCATGTTGAATCCTTATATCGATAGGATTCTATTAAGTTATAATTGGGGACTAACGCGAGAGAGGGGTCACGTAGCCTTATAAATGTTTAAATTAAGGAACAATTCATAACTCAATGGGAGTAAGGGTTCTTGAGATTTATTTAAACCATAGGTGAAATTGGGAACGTTTAGGATCGTACTATCGACTACAATAAGCGGTAGCATAAATTCTAGTTAGGATAGTTGACACGTAATTGTGGGGATATGACCATTAAGATTCCAATACTTGAAACGAGGTTGGAATAATTTCAGGTTTTATACTATTAAGTCATGTATGTGCCTATGGTTAAATAGTACTAAAGGAAATTATGTACTTTTGAATATGGATGAAACGTGTAGTGATGGATTCCTACACAAACTCCTGTGTGATAACCCTAATGTTGAATATATATGTATAGATATATACATATGGTTTTGGGAGACTATTGATCATAGGAAAAATAATTGAATATGTTTCAAGTGAGGGATTGTATTTACATATCGAGGTAAATTTAAAGGAAATTGTGGTGAAGACTTATATATCAAGGATTATGTATACTTATAGCCGAGTTTATATATCTCATGCTTATGAACGAGAATTAATTTTATATAGAGATATGTGAATATATGTTTATATATCTATATAGATATGAAAATATGGATATATTTATGTTGTGGACATATGTGGTATGGATACTTAAACCGTATATGATGGTTTAATGTTTAATTATATGATTGGATCATATGGATGTATATATATTGTGCATGTGAATGATATCTATACTTATGTGGTTAAGCATACCCCGCTCATGCTATCATTGGGAAGTTGCGAGCGTAGAGGGTGAGCATCTTGGCTAGAAAAGCAGGGTGTGGATATTCCCCAGGTCATAGTCGTCCCGTGCGTTATTATATGATATATATATATATATATATATATTTGGGATGAGACGTGGTGGGTATGTTTCGTCTCATTGCCGGTTAGGAGCTATGACCGCTTCCCGAGACGTCGTGTGTGTAAGTTACCACGAGATGGGTGTCGTTTAGTCCCACCATGGTGGCCCCATTATTGCTACGTGAACCGGGCACTGGGAAGATGATAGCATTGATTCAGTTTATCGGCGCTATATATAGCCGGGTATTTATTTGTGCATGGCCTTTGTACATCATATATGGTATGTATACATGGTCATGGGATTTGATGATGGTGTGTATATATATATGGTTAGAATGAAATGCCTATATATATATTTATATATCCTATAGATGGAAGGATATAGAATCTTTGTAGATTACATCTTGGATGATTATGGTGTACTAGATTGATGGGGGTTGATGTATCGCATTTAAGGAATATTTTGGTTACCTCATCCCAAGGATATTATTGGTGATGTTAGTTGTAGTAGTAATATAATATTGTATACATGGCATTATGGATCTCTAGGATCAACATTGCCCAGGAGTAGTGTAACGGGGTGGTTCCTTGTTTGGATTTCGCTTTGCGAGACACCCCACGCATGAAACGCAGTGCAGTGTTGAGATTGGAGAAAGTTCTGCCAATTATGGTATGTACGACATTATGGATCTCTATGATCGACATTGTCAAAGAGTAGTGTAACGGGGTGGTTCCTTGTTTGGATTTCGCTTTACGAGACACCCCACGCACGAAATGTAGTACATTGTTGAGAATAGAGAGAAGTTTTGTCGATATTTATGTGTGGCATAATGGATCTCCAAGATTGACATTGACATGGAGTAGTGTAACGGGGTGGTTCCTTGTTTGAATTTCACTTTGCGAGACACCCCACGCACGAAACGCAGCGCAGCGTTGAAATTGGAGGGAAGTTGTGTCAATAATAACTTTGGCTGCTTATTAATTAGAAATTAAATCATATATTTCAACCCAAATGCATATTGGGTAACTTATTAAATTATAATTGGTTAAATTATAAACCGGAATCCATTAAGCCTAATAAGTCACTTATGATTGAAAATAAATATTTAACTGTGTTTAAAAAAAGGGGTTGATTCTTGGGTTAAGTTAGGAAGGTAGATCTCGTGGGTGTAGTCTAGGCCTATGACAAGTTAGGTTCTCCTTATAATTGGGGTAATTTAACTAATAAAATTGAGGACGCGAATAGGTACGTGCCTTTAGATGAGAGGTGAGTTGGGGTTCCACGAGAGTGCGATTCCACTTTAATTATGAAATAAGTGCACCGACAATTATTATGCACGGTTAACACACTTGCTAAATATTTTACACACTCGGGCTCTGACCCGTTTACTTTTCTCTCCTGCATGTATGTATATATACTATTACAGGTGTCCTACCGCATGGATGCCGGATGACATTTTATCCGGAGTCTTGGGAGCCGTGACAGGTGCGGACTATTGCGGGATGTATCATGTATCCGCTTCCTACTTCTTTAAAATTCTAGGTAGGATTCATGTTGTGTATCGGGTTTGTACCGATATTTATATATGTTTACATTTATTCCATTTCAGCTATTGTATTGGCTGTGACCCGACAGCTTATTCGGGTTTATCTCCTTGTGGTATATTCAATTGTATTTATTTATTTCATTTTATTCAAGCATTTCTTTCATCATAGTTCTTGTATGTGTTTTTCTTTTCTTATTAGTGGTGTTATAGTGTTGGTTTGTTGTATGTTGCATATTGTATTTAAATTTTAACATCTCGCTTATATGATATCGGGTAGTTAGTCCTATATTATATAGTACCGATAGTTGATGTTCAGACTGGACCATCTGACACTCCTGATTTAATGTAGTATAGGGCTGGCCACCCGTTATTATTTTAAGCGGGTTGTTACAGATGGTATCAGAGCATCAGGTTCTAGAGTCCTTAGGATCTGTACGAGTTTTCTGCATTCTTCCGTTAACGTTCTTGACATAAAGCCCTACAAATAGGACTGTTGTGTTCACTGCGTTGTTTTCTTCTGTGACGTATATTCACTTGATTGGGATTCTGATAACAGTTGCTCTTGTTTCGTTTCAGACGTCGCCTAGATTTTGTCGTCTAGGAAAGGATAGGATTAGAAGTACAATACCCATAGCATATTTTGGGTACGCTTTAATCGGGGGTATTTGTTTTCCCCTATTCCGAAGGAGATATTGAGGAGATTTCTAGTAGTGGTGTGAGGTGATTTATCGGCAGTTGAGTAAGAAAGGAAAATTTACTCGAATGGTGAACCTTGGACTTAGTAAAGTAAGTCTGAGGAGAGATTAGTGTAATCCTTGAGAGTTCTAGATGGAGAAACCCGCCACCTTTGTTAGGAAACCTAGTGTTGGTGACTTTTCTCGACGAGAGGTGTGTGGAGTTGTCCCAATATCGGGAGTATTATCTTTTAGGAAGAGGGAGTAAGAAATTGGAGACTCGGGTTCGTGAGTAGGACTGAGGGAGCTTTCGATAGTCGCAATCGCATTTTGTCCTTCAAGATGGTTAGGAAGGACTTTGAGGAAGGTGTTTCTCTGGTGGAGAAATAGGTTTAGGAAGAACGATGGTCCTGTAAGGAGTAGAGGACTTTAAATAGGGATTCAAAGATAAAGTAAAACCATGGGGTTATGGAAGTATAAGGTAGAATACCTTTCTTGGGGTTTAAGTTATGCTTTGTGCGATATTGGGAACGTCACGCGTAAGGCATGATGAGTAGTAGTTGCTACACCGTTAGGGTGTATGGAATTTTCTTGGAAGAAGGAGTGAGTAAGTATGGCCTTTGCATGGCATCTTTTGAGGAAATGAATTGTCTTGTGAGGAAATTGTCGAGAGTTATAATATTAGATTTCGGAAGTGCGGAATGTCAAAGTTTGTTGAGAAGTGGTAGTAAGACTATTGTCTTATGGATAGGCACGGGAGTGAAATTATAGAAACCCAATAAGGGGAGGACTTACCTTGTGGTAAACGCTTTGAGGCAATGCAAGGGATTAGTATAGCTGAGAAGTTTAGAGTTTAGTGGGCTTATGTTGAGCGGATAATTTAGCTCATAGTTGTGCTAGTTTTGAGAACTAGGTATTTTTTAGAGTATTATCATTGTTGAGACCTTATGTCCTAAGCATGAGGTGTTTGTTTGGCGTGTCGAAAGACGCGGGATTGATTTATATTGTATTGCTGTATAGGCCCTTGGGCAATATCTAAAATATAAAAATCTTTTATAAAATCTTAACCCTGGTTCAACTAATCTCAGTTCCCGACCTAGATACACAGTAGTGTATTGGGAGGGTTCTTTGTTTAGATTTCGCTTGCGAGACCTCCCCCGCACGAAGGTAGCTAGCATCAAGAATTGAGGAAAGTTCAACCATTGGGAATTTTAAATTTTTTTTATATAATTAATACGTTATTATAGATTATATTGGTGGTAGTTATGTTAAGATTTGAGGCTGATGGATCCAGATTATAATTCTACTAGTAGAACTCGGGTAAGGGGTGTATGGGCGCCCCAGGGTACTTATTTGTTTTAAAAATCTATATGGTTCGATATGAGAACTAGAAAGGATTCGGTATAGTGATCCTAAGGGTTGATGTAAGGAATAGAAGAGATTGAGGTCCTAGGCACATCTTAAATTTCGCGGACGAAATTTTTGTAAAGGGGGAAGATTGTAACACCCCATGATTTTTAGACTAAGAAATTAAATTTTTGGAAAAATAAAATTTAATTAAATTGGAGAATTCTAAAATTGGGAATTTAAGTCCAAAAATAGAGGACGTTTTAAAGTATTCCGGATGATGATTTTGAGGGTACCAGTGATCCCGGAAGGGTCGAGATAGTCAAAATGACTGTCATTGGGTTTTATTTCGGCTCTGAAATATTTTTAAGTTAGTTTGACTCGAATTGGAGTAAACGAGTCATTTAAAGTGTGTATTAACATTTAAAATTGGTTTTATGTTTTAAAGGATTTGGAGGCTTACGAATGAAGCCATTTCTCATTTGAGAGAAAGAGAGAAAAAGCCCTAGAGGGAGAAAGAAGAGAGAAAGAAGATGAAAAGAAGAGAGAGAGGAAGAAATCTTGGAGATTCCGGCCCAAAACCGCGACATCGAGGACGATCCAACCTCTACAAATCTGAGGCAAGTGTTTAATCTTGCTATATAGTTATTTGTGAATTTCATTTCATAATTTGTGGGTTAAAGAAATGGATTTTTGGGTATAAATATCAAAACCTAGATTTTTGGGTTTAAATCTTGAAATCAATGTTTATGTATGGTTTTTTTACATATAAATGGTTGGGATGAGTTGTAGGATGGATTTTCTTGTTACAAATATTATTGGGTTAAAGATTTGGGGGCTTGAGGATGATATGTGAGTGTTTGGGGGTTGTGGGTTTGCTGAAATAGGAAAATCGTCCAAGGCAACTGGTATGTCCGGTCGACCGCGGTCTGGGGACCGGTCGACCTCACCTTAGGGGGAAGCCTACTGCATTTCTTCGTAGGTAAAATTTGGACCCGCGGTCGACCGGGGGTCTGGGACCGGTCGACGGGTCCCCTGTTTTTAGCCTAAAGTTTGAGTTCTTTTACCCCTTTTCTTTTGGAGTTTAATCCTTGGGGGCTTTCTTAATGGGTTTATTATGAAGGGTTATGATATTAGAGTAAGGGAATAGGGCCCTAGGTTGAATAGGGGATTACGGGCCTATGATAAATTGATTTAGGAGGATGGAATGCCTCTTTTAGTAATGAAATGAGTATGGGACTAAAGTGATTTGGCGGATTATTTTATTTTGATAGAGGTGGATTATCGTGAAATGGTTATAAATGGTATAGGGATAGTCCATTTTACTTACGCGTGTATTAATAATGGGCACTCTTAGGTATGTTGGGAAATGATAGGCCTATGTTCATGTTGAATCCTTAAATCAATAGGATTCTATTAAGTTATAATTGGGGACTAACGCGAGAGAGGGGTCACGTAGCCTTATAAATGTTTAAATTAAGGAACAATTGATAACTCAATGGGAGTAAGGGTTCCTGAGATTTATTTCAACCATAGGTGAAATTGGGAACGTTTAGGATCGTACTATCGACTACAATAAGCGGTAGCATAATTTCTAGTTAGGATAGTTGACACGTAATTGTGGGGATATGACCATTAAGATTCTAATACTTAAAACGAGGTTGGAATAATTTGAGGTTTTAGACTATTAAGTCATGTATGTGCCTATGGTTAAATAGTACTAAAGGAAATTATGTACTTTTGAATATGGATGAAACGTGTAGTGATGGATTCCTACACAAACTCTTGGGTGATAACCCTAATGTTGAATATATATGTATAGATATATACATATGGTTTTGGGAGACTATTCATCATAGGAAAAATGATTGAATATGTTTCAAGTGGGGGATTGTAGTCGCATATCGAGGTAAATTTAAAGGAAATTGTGGTGACGACTTATATATCGAGGATTATGTATACTTATTGCCGAGTTTATATATCTCATGCTTATGAAAGAGAATTAGTTGTATATAGAGATATGTGAATATATGTTTATATATCTATATAGATATGAAAATATGGATATATTTATGTTATGGACATATGTGGTATGGATACTTAAACCGTATATGATGGTTTAATGTTTAATTATATGATTGGATCATATGGATGTATATATATTGTGCAAGTGAATGATATATATACTTATGTGGTTAAGCATACCCCGCTCATGCTATCATTGGGAAGTTGCGCACGTAGAGGGTGAGCATCCTAGCTAGAAAAGTAGGGTGTGGATATTCCCCAGGTCATAGTCGTCCCGTGTGTTATTATATGATATATATATATATATATATATATATATATATATATATATATGTATGTATGTATGTATTTTTGGGATGAGACGTGGTGGGTATGTTTCGTCTCATTGCTAGTTAGGAGCTATGACAGCTTCCCGGGATGTCGTGTGTGTGAGTTACCACGAGATGGGTGTCGTTTAGTCCCACCATGGTGGCCCTAGTTTTTCTATGTGAGTCGGGCACTGGGAAGATGATAGCATTGATGCAGTTTATCGTCGCTATATATAGTCGGGTATTTATATGTGCATGGCCTTTGTACATCATATATGGTATGTATACATGGTCATGGGATTGGATTATGGTGTGTATATATATATATGGTTAGAATGAAATGCCTATATATATATTTATATATCCTATAGACGGAAGGATATAGAATCTTTGTAGATTGCATCTTGGATGATTATGGTGTACTAGATTGATGGGGGTTGATGTATCGCATTTAAGGAATATTTCGGTTACATCATCCCAAGGATATTATTGGTGATGTTAGTTGTAGTAGTAATATAATATTGTATTCATGGCATTATGGATCTCTAGGATCGACATTGTCCAGGAGTAGTGTAACGGGGTGTTTCCTTGTTTGGATTTCGCTTTGCGAGATACCCCACGCATGAAACGCAGTGCAGTGTTGAGATTGGAGAAAGTTCTGCCAATTATGGTATGTACGGCATTATGGATCTCTATGATCGACATTGTCAAAGAGTAGTGTAACGGGCTGGTTCCTTGTTTGGATTTCTCTTTGTGAGACGCCCCACGCACGAAATGTAGTACATTGTTGAGAATAGAGAGAAGTTTTGTCGATATTTATGTGTGGCATAATGGATCTCCAGGATTGACGTTGACATGGAGTAGTGTAACGGGGTGGTTTCTTGTTTGGACTTCACTTTGCGAGACACCCCACGCACGAAACGTAGCGCAGCGTTGAAATTGGAGGGAAGTTGTGTCAATAATAATTTTTCATGCTTATTAATTTGAAATTAAATCATATATTTCAACCCAAATGCATATTGGGTAACTTATTAAATTATAATTGGTTAAATTTTAAACCGGAATCCATTAAGCCAAATAAGGCACTTATGATTGAAAATAAATATTTAACTGTGTTTAAAAAAAGGGGTGGATTCTTAGGTTAAGTTAGGAAGGTAGATCTCGTGGGTGTAGTCTAGGCCTATGACAAGTTAGGTTGTCCTTATAATTGGTGTAATTTAACTAATAAAATTGAGGACGCGAATAGGTGCGCGCCTTTATATGAGAGGTGAGTTGGGGTTCCACGAGAGTGCGATTCCACTTTAATTATGAAATAAGTGCACCGATAATTATTATGCACGGTTAACACACTTGCTAAATTTTTTACACACTCGGGCTCTGACCCGTTTACTTTTCTCTCCTACCTGTATATATATATACAATTACAGGTGTCCTACCACATGGATGCCGGATGACCTTCTATCCGGAGTCTTGGGAGCTGTGACAGGTGTGGACTGTTGCGGGATGTATCTTGTAGCCGCTTACTACTTCTTTAAAATTCTAGGTAGGATTCATGTTGTATATCGGGTTTATACCCAAGGGATATTTATATATGTTTACATTTATTCCATTTTAGCTATTGTATTGGTTGTGACCCGACAGCTTATTCGGATTAATCTCCTTGTGGTATATTCAGTTGTATTTATTTATTTCATTTTATTCTAGCATTTCTTTTATCATAGTTCTTGTATGCGTTTTTCTTTTCTTATTAGTGGTGTTATAGTGTTGGTTTGTTGTATGTTGCATATTGTATTTAAATTTTAACATCTCGCTTATATGATATCAGGTAGTTAGTCCTATATTATATAGTACCGACGGTTGATGTTCAGACTGGACCATCTGAAACTCCTGATTTAATGTAGTATAGGGTTGGCCACCCGTTATTATTTTAAGTGCGTTGTTACATAAGAGAGAAGTATGATGAACTTAGTGATATTGGATTTTTGTATTAAATCACAAATGTGATAACGTTAAGGGTTCATATGATCGATTGAACCATAATATGGATTAGGAATAACAAATGTTGATCGATGTGCATGAGGATATAGAGAATATCGTCAACATTAATTGAATTGGGAGATTATTCATACAAATAGAAGTGATGGCTGAGTTTCAAGTGAGAATTCGTATTGTATATACTAAGTGGGGAAGTTATGTGAGTTGACTACGAATAGTATATTGAGAGTAAAATACTTATATAAATGAAATTAATTCATTTACGCATACGAGCGTAATACGACTATGTATACTTATATCGCGTGATATATGTATATATATATATATATATATATATATATATATATACCTTGTGTGATGGTATACATTTATATGATGTGATGATATATGTATATCTAGTGTGATTGATGTATGTATGTATAAGTGAAGCATACCCCCTCTATGCTATCATGGGAAGTTGCGCGTTGTGGCTGAGGTCCCTCGCTTCAGAAGTAGGGAGTGTATAGTCCCCGGGTCATAACGTCCATTCTTATTGGTTGATTTTTATTAGGGGTGAGATGTGGTGGGTATGTTTCGGTTCATTTTCGGGGAGGAACTATGACCGCTTGCCGTACGTTGTGATTTAGATTTTACCAAGGCGGTGTGAGATTTCCACCGTTGGTACCCAGGATGATATGTGAGCGATTCCCTGGTAGATGATTGCATTGAGAACTTGTATCCTCGAGTTATAGCTCGCTGTATGGTTATTATTAGACTTGTGTGAATAGTATATTATTTGTATATGATTACGTGATATCATATCATTGTCTGTAGAGTAAAGAGACAAAAGAATTTTGATTGAATCTCTTTTCAGCAGATTTTATCCGGACTAAATTGTGATGAATACATATGAAAGAGAAAATGATGAGTATATAATTATATGAGTATACGTATTATATGAGTATGTATATTATATTAGTATATCCCGACAATCGACAGTGTCATGGAGTAGTGTATCGGGGGGGTTCCTTGTTTGTATTTCTCTTTACAAGACGTCCCACACACAAAATGACATGCACTGTTGAGAATTGAGATTAGTAAATTATTTATAGTATATAAGAATTTGGGGTTATATGCGTCATGCATTGAGGGCATAATGAATATCGATAATCAATAATGTCAAGGAGTAGTGTATCGGGGGGGTTCCTTGTTTGGATTTCGCTTGCGAGACGTCCCACGCACGAAACGTAATGCAATATTGAGAATTGGGAGAAGTTTAGTCCTTAGCATTCGATGATATTTACTCAATTATGTCAATAACTAGAATATAAGAAATTATAGTAAGAGAAAATGTTTATGTATATTATATGTTTAGTAACTTGACGACTATTTAAGACTAGCCGTATTAGAAGTTGAGGGATATGATTTAGATGGAATTTTAAATGAGTATAAATTTGGGAGTAGGTTAGACTATTTTTCCCCTAGATAGGGTCGGGAAGTTATTTGAGGATCAAGTGCATACGTTTAGGTGCGCGCTTTAGTTGAGAGGTGAGTTGGATTTTCTGGAGAGTACGACTCCACTTCAATAATGTCATAATGCATTTATAATTATTATGCATTTTAATGCACTTGGTAAAAAGGTCTTCACACCTCAGGCTCTGACCCGTTTATATTTTTCTCTTGATATATATTGTATTATTTTAGGTGTTCCTCTGCAAGGAGGCCATTGATGTTATCCATCCAATGTATTCGAGGATGTTGTGGCAATAGCGGACTGTTGCAGAATTTTGAGATAGTCGATTCCTATCTTTTATATATCTAGATTAGGATTCAATTTGTATATCGGGTTTACACCCAAGAGTTATAGTTATAGCTTTTTGTTTATATTTCTTTTCTTAGATTGCTGTATTGTCTGTGACCCGATAGCATATTCGGGTATTTTATTTTGTACATTTTATTTCACTCTTATACTATTCTCTTTTTATATAGTATGTCTGTGTTCTTTATCATATTCAGTAGTTGTTATGTTGTTGGTTGGTTATTACTTTGTATGTTTTAAAATTTTTTGGCACCTTCTTTTTGTGGTAAAGGGTAGTTAGCTGTGTTTATTTTAGTATCGTCAGTAGATGCTGAGAATGATCCACTTGAGATTCCTGTTTATTTTATTATAGGGCTAGCCACCCATTATTATTTTAAGCGGGGTGTTACAGGTGGTATCATAGCATCAGGTTCTAGTGTCTTTAGGATCTGTGTGGGTTTTCTACAATCTTCCGTGAGCGTTCTTGATGTAGATCCCTATTATTTGGATTGTTGTGTTCATATGTCCATATTTTCTTCTACGATGAGAAATCATTTAAGAGTTGTTCTGATACACTTGTACTTGTTTCAGATGCCACCAAAGAGAGGTCGTACAAGTAAGGAAAATAAAGGGGCCGAGAATATGGAACCCCAAATGCCTCAAGGGACTGTGACCACAATTGAAGTTGCCAATATTGTGGCACAAGCAGTAACTGCTTCCATTTCTGTAATGTAACATCAACCAGGAGTTCAAGCAGGCCAAGCCCACTCAGGGTTGTCTACGTGTGAGAGAGTGCGGGAAGATTTTAGGAAGGTACATCCTCCAGAGTTTTCAAGGGGAGCTGATGCAATGGCTACAATTTGATGGAAGAATGGTATACAGAGGAACCTTCGCATGGTTGAATGTAGCGAGGTGCAGAAGAAACTTCTCGCCACCTTAAAGCTAACGGGAGCATCTCTCCATTGGTGGGAATCAACCACCACATCGGAATAGAGAGATACATTGCCCGTATCAGATTTTTAGGAACTCTTTGATCAAAAGTATTTTCCTTCCACGATCAAAAAGGAAATGAGGAGGAAATTGTTAGATATGTTTCAAGGTGATCGAACGGTGGCTGAGTACGAAGAAGAATTTACTTGATTAGCAAATTTAGTCCCCGATGAAGTGCATACAAATGAGAAGCGTATAAAGAAGTTCATGGGAGGTTTAGATTGGTGAATTCGGAAACATTTGTTAGGGAACCCAACATTAGTGACTTTTGTCGAGGTAGTGAATGCGACACTATTACAGTGTCATGAACATCGTCTTCGTTCACAAGGGGGTAAGAACTTTGGAGATTCGGGTTCATCTAGTAAGTCTGGAGAGAAGAACGCCAGTGAAGCAAGATGGTATGAGCAGGATTATCGAGGGTCGCAACAGTGTTTTGTTCCTCAGGATGAACAGAGAGGATTTGCGGGTAGATGTTTCTTTTGTAAAGCATTAGGCCATAAGAAAAGATATTGTTCTGAAAGAGGTAAAGGTCCATGTTTTGAGAAAGTTTTGGATATGAAAACCTTACAGTAGGTTCAAGGACATTTTAGGCTGGAAGACTTTGAGTGGAAACCCATCGATGAAGAGATGCAGTCGGACTAGAGAGGTATGATGTATATTATTTCCTTTGTGAATAGGATTTTGTTATATGAGGTTTTGGAGTATCGTTTGTAAGATTGAGATGAGTGGCTAGTGCTATAACCCCATTATGTATGGAATGACCTGAAAGGGATTATTGAGCAAGTAAGGCTCTTATATGATTTTCTTCTGGGAGAATAGATTATCTTGTGATGTTCTAGTAGAGAGATATAACTATGTTGTGAAGGTAAGAATTATTGAAATGTTTGAGTAGTATTTGTAAAACTATTTGTTTTATAGTCGTGTTAGACTTATATATTTATTATATTCCAGCTATGGAAGAGCCTAGGGTATGGCAATATTTTATTACGATATAAGAGATTATTGTTACTGAAATGATTCAGAGTTTAGTGGATTATCGTTGAGCGAAGGATTTAGCTCATAATTATGTTAATTTTGATAACTATATGTTATTAATAGTATGATAATTATTAGTACCTTGTGTCTTGGGCATAAGATATTTTATTTGAATGTCAAGAGACATAAACTGTTTTTAAAGTAAACTGTTATCAAAATAAAAATTTTATAGGACATTGGGCAATATCAAAAATGATTTACACGAATATTTTTAAACTCTAGTCCCGATCTAATTAACTCTCAATCCCCGACAGAGCTACACAGTAGTGTATTGGGAGAGTTCCTTGTTTGGATTTCTCTTGTGAGACCTCCCCCGCATGAATGTAATCAATGTCAAGAATTGAGAGCAGTTAAATCTTTGGACATTTCAAAAAATTTCTTCTATTATTATTATTATGTTAGTATGATTTAATATATTTCAAGTTATTGTATGATTGGAGGCAAGTGAAGCCTCATTATTTTTATACGAGTAGAGCTTGAATAAAGGGTGTATGGGCGCCGTAGTTGTCAAAATTGGTTTTATAAAATTCAAATGATTCATCGTGAGTAGTGGGAGGTATAGGTATCATGATCGTGTGGGTAGGTATCGTACGAACTAGTTGAGCTTTAGAGTATTAGGCGTAGCTTAATTACGAGGTCGAAATTCTTGTAAGTGGGGAAGTCTGTAATACCCCAAGATTTTTGGACCGATAAATTAATTATTTTGGGAGAAATAAATATTATTTTAATTGGAGAATAATTAAATTGGCAATTGAGGTCAAAATTTGAAGAGGTTAGAAAATAATTCGAATGACGATTCTGACGGTGTGTTTGATTCCGGATGGGTCGAGATAGTCAAAATGACTATACATGGGTCTTATTTAGGTTCCAAAATATTTTTCAGTTCGTTTGGCTCTAATTAAAATTACCGAGTCACTTAAAGTGTGTATTATCATTTAAAGTTGTGTATTTTTGGAGATAAGTTTTATTAAGCTTACGGGAGAAACAAATCTCATTAGATATAGCGAGAGAGAAAGCCCTAGAAAGAATAAGAGAAAGAAAAGAAAAGCTTGGAGATTCTGGATATTACGCGACTTCGAGGAAGATTCAACCTCTACAACTTTGAGGCAAGTGATTAAACTTGCTAAATAATTATTGTGTATCATTTATTTGATGATTTGTGGATAAAATTATGAATTTTGAGGTAAAGTGTTAAAACCTAGAGTTTGGGTTAAATCTTACATTTGATGTGTATATAATGGATTTAAGGCCATAAATTAGTTGAGATGAGTGATTTGATGAGTTTGGATGTTAATAACATGTTTGGGTTGAAGAGAAATGGTTAGAAGTTTATAAAATGAATTTTGGGAATTTTGGCTTTTGGAGAAAAATTTCCATTTTCGTAGCTTCTGAACAGGCCAATCGATTCGGCCCCTAACCCGAATCGATTTGAAATGTTCCATATTAACAGGTCTAAGTGACCAAATCGATTCAAAACCAAATACCAATCGATTCATCCTAAGACAGATGCCAAGGTCTTTTGACCCGAATCGATTCGCCTCAGGAGCCGAATCGATTTTTTGGGCCGAATCGAATCGGAAACAGGGCAATTTTGGGGATGTTTTTCTGGGGTGAGTTTCGTTCCATTTCATTTGAGTTTATCGATTGGCAACCTCTATAAGACTTATGAGAAGTATGTTTTGGAGACTTTTAGGGAGTTTCCCTTATGAGTAATTGTTGGGGTCATATTGACTTATTTTGAGAGAATAACGATTGGAGATTATCGTACCGACTATTGGGGAAGCCCACTATTATTGAGATTTTCATTTAGAGATAATTATGGATCTATAAGAGAGAAGTAGCATGAACTTAGTGATATTGGATTTTTGGATTGAATCACAAATGTGATAATGTTAAGGGTTCATATGATCGATTGAACCATAATATGGATTAGGAATAACAAATGTTGATTGATGTGCATGCGAATATAGAGAATATCCTCAACATTAACTGAATTGGGAGATTATTCATACAAATAGAAGCGATGGGTGAGTTTCAAATGAGAATTCGTATTGTATATACTAAGTGGGGAAGTTATGTGAGTTAGAGACGAATAGTTTATTGAGAGTAAAATACTTATATAAATGAAATTAATTCATTTACGCATACGAGCGTAATAAGACTTGGTATACTTATATCGCGTGATATATATATATATATATATACACACACACCTTGTGAGATGGTATACATTTATATGATGTGATGATATATGTATATCTAGTATGATCGATATATGTATATATAAGTGAAGCATACCCCCTCTATGCTATTATGGGAAGTTGTACGATGTGGGCGAGGCCTCTGGCTTGAGGAGCAGGGAGCCTATAGTCCCTAGGTCATAGCGTCCATTGTAATTATGTGATTTTTATTAGGGGTGAGACGTGGTGGGTATGTTTCGTCTCATTTTCGGTGAGGAACTATGACTGCTTCCCATACATTGTGATTTGGTTTTTACCAAGGCGGTGTGAGATTCCGACTGTTGGTACCCAGAATTATATGTTAGCGATTCCCTGGTTGATGATAGCATTAAGAACCCTCATCCTCGAGTTATAGCTCGTTGGATGGTTATTATTAGACTTGTGTGAATAGTATAGTATTTGTATATGATTATGTGATATCATATAATTGTCTCTACAGTAAAGAGACATAAGAATTTTGATTGAATCTCTTTTCGGGAGATTTTATCCGGACTAAATTGTGATGAATACATATTAAAGTGAAAATGATGAGTATATAATTATATGAGTATATATATTACGATGGGTATCGAGGGCATAATGGACCTCAACGACCAACATTGTCAAGGGGTAGTGTATCGGAGCGGTTCCTTGTTTGGATTTCACTTGCGAGACGTCCCACGCATTAAACACTGTGCAATGTTGGGAGTGGAGAGAATTTAGTCCTTAGTACTCATATTATATTAGTATATCTCGACAATCGAAAATGTCAAGGAGTAGTGTATCGGGGGGTTCCTTGTTTGGATTTCACTTTGCGAGACGTCCCACGCACGAAACGCCGTGCACTATTGAGAATTCAGAATAGTAAATTATTTATGGTACATAAGAATTTGGGGTTATATGCATCATGAATTGGGGGCATAATGAATCTCGGTAATCAATACTATCAAGGAGTAGTGTATCGGGGGGGTTCTCTGTTTGGATTTCGCTTGCAAGATGTCCCACGCACAAAAGGCAGTGCAGTATTGAGAATTGGGAGAAGTTGAGTCCTTAGCATTCGATGATATTAATTCGTTTATTTCAATAACTAGAATATGAGAAATTCAAGTAAGAGAAAATGTTTATGTATATTATATCTTTAGTAAGTTGACGAATATTTAAGATTGGCAGTATTAGAAGTTAAGGGATATGATTTTGATGGAATTTTAAATGAGTATAAATTTGGGAGTAGGTTAGATTATTTTTTCCACTAGATTGGGTCGGGAAGTTATTTGAGGATCATGTGCATACGTTTAGGTGCGCGCTTTAGTTGAGAGGTGAGTTGAAGTTTCTGGAGAGTACGACTCCACTTTAATCATGTCATAAAGCATTTATAATTATTATGCTTTTTAATGCACATGCTAACAAGGTTTTCGCACCTCGGGCTCTAACCCGTTTATATTTTTCTCTATATATATATATTGTATTATTTTAGGTGTTCCTCCGCAAGGACTCCATTGATGTTATCCATACAGTGTATTCGAGGAAGCTGTGGCAGTAGCGGACTGTTGCATAATTTTGAGATAGATGATTCTTGTCTTTTGTATATCTAGATTAGGATTCCGTTTGTATATCGGGTTTACACCCAAGAGTTATAGTGGTAGCTTTTTTTGTATATTTATTTTCTTAGATTGTTGTACTGTCTGTGACCTGAGAGCATATTCAGGTATTTTATTTTGTACATTTTATTGTACTCTTGTACTATTCTCTTTTTATATAGCATGTATGTGTTCTTTATCATATTCACTAGTTGCTATAATGTTGGTTGGTTATTACTTTGTATGTTTTAAAATTTTTTGGCACCCTCTTTTTGTGGTAATGGGTATTTAGCTGTGTTTATTTTAGTATCATCAGTAGATGCTGAGAATGATCCACTTGAGATTACTGATTATTTTAGTATAGGGCTGGCCACCCGTTATTATTTTAAGTAGGGTGTCACACACACACACACACACACACACACACACACACACATATATATATATATATATTAGATGGTTCATACCTCTCTAGTGCTATCATGGGATGTTGCGCGTTGTGGGTAAGACCACTGGCTTGAGGAGCAGGGAGCGTATAGTCCCTGGGTCACAGCGTCCCGTATTTTACCATGTGTGACTTTACAGGGGTAGGACGTATTGGGTATGATTCGTCTTACCTTTAGGTAAGGAACTATGTTTGCTTCCCCTATGCTTGTGATTTATTTTGGGTTCGGTGGGGAAATTCTGACTTGGTTGCCTTGGTGAATGTGTAAGACGTCCCTGCAAGATGATAACATTATAGAGAATGAATATATATGTATATATTTTTGTGACCAGTGCCCTATAAGGGGTCCGAAATACATATCTTATATGTGTTATATATGTGTACTTGATATGGAAGGATTTATCTTATATATGTATTTAGATTCAAGTCATATACACCTTCAACATTTATAACTAGAGAAAGTTATTAAGTAATGAATTGGTATATAATCCCTAGGATTTAGATTTCTAACACCCTTACTTTTGATTAATTATTTTGTATTACTTTTCCATGTGGGTTGGTTATATAAAATAAAGGAAATGGAAGTAAATATTAATTTAAGTAATTTAAGAGTTAATATTTATGAATATTGCATATTTACCATTACGCGAAAGTAAATAGTGTAATATTATGTTATGTTGAGTCGCTGGGCTTTAAAGCGACGGTTATGATTTTTATTACATTCGGGTTATTATAAGAATATTAATATGACGTTGGAATAGAATAAAAATGAACGATATCTCGGATGTCAGTTTAGAGGTCACGGTTAGTTCAGGAATGGTTGAGATAGTCAAAATAAGTGTCAGGTGTGTTTTAGGTTTTCGGGGTACTTTTGGCTAGTTATGACTTAAATATGATGTTACGAGTCAGTTTAACTAAGTAGTATAATTTAATGTTAGACTTAATGTATTTGGGCATTTACGTCTTACAAGATCATATATATCTCATTTGTGTATTTCTAAACCTAGAGAGTTAGAGAGAAGTGAGAGCTTGAGAGAAAGAAGAGAAAATAGGAGATTTGCCATTTTCAGTTCAAAATTGTTTCAATGAAGAAGAATTCGAGACTAAAATCTTAACGCAAGTTATTAAACTTGAATAAACATATGATTGTGTTGAATAAATTGCATTTATGGTTTGTGTTCTTGAGTTTGAACCAAAAATGGTTATAGATGATTGTGGTGTTTAAACCCTTAGGTATTTGATTCAGACATGATTAGAATTGGATATATTGTTGGGTTAATGTGTAGGAATGATTTGGTGAAGTTATCAATGAATGATATTGGGTGTAGTGGATGCAAAGAGATGGGGGATTTAGGGTTTATATCAACCCGTAGCCCCAATTGGGCATCTCGACCAGGGTGAATCGAGTTGCCCTCCTTAACGAATCAATTTGCTAAAATGGAGGCAAAATGTCTGGGGAACCGAATCAATTCGGGTTAAGGCCGAATTTATTTGGTCTTAGATAGAAGGTTGGTTTCATCAGCCGAATCGATTCGCTTTTTCTGCGAATCGATTCGCTTTCAGGGACGAATCGATTCGGCCCTAGGCGAATTGATTCGAAAATCCTACTGTTTTATGAAAATTTTCCAACTTGGTTTCTACTCACTTTTTTTTGTATTTAACGCTTCTTAAATTATCTTAGGATGCATTAAGAAATATTATGATTTCATATAAGGAGAGTGGTTCTCTAGGATGGTAAATGAGTGCTCGGGCTCATTTCAGGGACTAGTTATAGGAGTATAATGCCTCTTTTCGTCTAGTAAACAAGAGTAGGGTTAGTATAGGGTTGGCTAGAGTTGGGTTGGACCTTCGGGGGCTAGTATGATAAAAAATTATCTCCTGTAGCCAAATTTTATATGTATATATGGTTTCGGATATAAGGATCATATGTTTAAAATACTATAGTTTGTGACTATGGAACATTTACACATGCCTCTCTAAATGCTATCATAAGGGAAGTATATGATAGAGGTAAATCCCCTGGCTAATAATGCAGGGAGAGTATAGTCCCCAGGCCACGATACTTGTTGTTACATTGCATGATTGTATGGTTCAACGTGAGGTAATTCTGGGTATGGTTATGACTCACTATCGAAGGTATATGGTCGCTTCCCATGCTTTGCAATTTAGTATACCCATGAGTTCTTGGTTATAGGCCCTGGAAGATGATATTATTTAGGGGCGCATCCAGTGGGGTGACTCCCAGAAGTATGGTCTTAGAACCGTTATTATATGATTGTAACTGTTCGCACCCAAATGGAACTTCACACGAATGATTAATTGATTTAAGGAAACTGTGAACCAATGCTCCTACTAATTTTATGGGTAGTTTAACTTATCATGAATTGTACGCGCTAGGATGTTCACTTAGGAGAGATGTGAGAATGATACTTTGAACGAAGCGCGAATTTAACTTGTTTATGAAATTTAGCATTTATAATTGTTATGCACTTTATTCACATGTATATCATATCAAACGGGGCCCTAACCCGTTTATATTTCTTCTTGTTGTGTGGTTTTTATAAATGTTCAGGAGCTTCGTCGCATGGGCGCCCACTTTGACTTTCCTTCCCGGGGTTAAGGAGCTAAGGCATTTTGCGGATGTTGTAGGATTTTTGTAGTGGACGCATCATTTCTTTTTGATAGTATACCTATGATCCGTCTGTACATTCAGGCGTGTTGCCCAAGTTTAGTATTCGTGCATACAGTCATACTTGGTGCAATCTTTTGTATTTAGTCTGTTAACCGCAGTTTATTCGGTTATGCTTTCTAGAATTGTTATTATACTGTTATATATTTATATATATATCAACCTTTTGTTATAAATTTAATGATGGAACTTTCTTTTATCCAATTTGCAAAATTTTATATGACATCTATTTTCAAAAATATTCGGTGGTTGTCTCGTAATAATATTATGCGACAGTAGTGCTAAGAATGGACCATTTAAGATTCCTATTTTTATTAGAGTAGCGGGCTGGCCACCTCTTATTTTAATAAATGGGGTGTCACAAATGGTATCAGAGCATCAGGTTCTAGAGTTTTTAGAATCTATGGGGACTTATCACGTTCTATCGTAGAGTTCTTTGATAAAGAGCCCTATTATTAAGACTATTTTGCTTATCTGCGTTTACGATTTTCCCATAAGGGTAATTTTTTTAACTGTATATTGATTTAGTTGTTTTTTATCTCAGATGCCGCCTCGACGAGGTCGCCCGACAAGGCCAAATCAATTAGGATATGATGTAGATCCCCCACCACCGCAAGGCACTATAAATGCAACGGAGGTGGATAATATTGTGTCCTAGGCATTAAATGCTACAATGACCGCCATGGCACAACAATTTCCCAAATCTCGACAATCGGTAGCCCCGGTGGCTCAAGCCCATGCGAGACCTTTCACATGGGAAAGAGTTAGAGAATCCTCCCTGAAAGGACACCCTCCAGAATTTCAGGGTGGCGCTGATGTGATTGTTGCAAATTAATGGAAGAATAATATTCAATGCCATGTTCACATAGTGGAAGGTAGCGAAGAACGGAAACAGATTCTCGCCACTCTTAAACTCATGGAAGCAGCTCTCCAATAGTGGGAGTCTGTGAGCACTCCGGAATAAAGGGATATTATGACTATCTCAGCATTGTAGACTTTGTTTAATCAAAAGTACTTTCCTCTAGCAATTCAGAAAGACATGAGGAGGAAGCTACATGATGTGATTCAAGGAGAGAGAACAGTGGCGGAATATGAAGAATAATTTACTCACTTGGCAAACTCTGTGTTAGACTAGGTAAACCCAGAAGAAAGGAGGATTTCTAAATTTATTAAGGGTTTGATTTGGTGGATAAGGCAGCATCTGTTGGGAAACCCGACATTGAAAACTTTTGGTGATGTGATGAATATAACTTTACTCCATTGCCAGGATCACTGCCTTCATTTGAAGGTGAGTAAGAAGATAGGAGTTTTTGGTCAATCTAGTAAACAATGAGGGAATGGTTCCGGTGGAGAACTATCACCACCATAGCAGTCTGGGAATAAACAGAAAGAGCGAGACCTCCAACAGGGGGACTTAGCTAAGAAATAATGTTTTGGGGGTTTCAGCTTTGGCGGAGCTGGTTTAAGGCCCGATCGGGACACTCAGCAACAACAGAAGTTGGGTCAATCAGTCCAAACGGTCAGAGGGAATAATGGGGGTCGAGGCCAGCGGGGCCAAGGTGCAGGGTAGTTTCGGAACAATAATCGAGGCTGACATCTGGAGAGTTTTACGATTCGTTGTTTTTAGTGTGGTGATACAAGTCACATGAAGAGAGATTATCCATAGTTGAATAGGGGCAATTTCTAGGAGGCCCTCAGAATCCACAAGCACATCCATAACCTCCAGCACCTATCCCAGCCGTCCCACTGCAATAGGGACAACTTCAGTTTGGGCGTATGTATAATATCCAAGACGTATTATTTCCCCCAGCACCGTTAGCACCGCCAGCTATTGAGTGTAAGTTTCCCATCGAGGGGTTTATGGGTCGGGTGTTATTTGACACTGGAGCTGCACACTCATTTATTGCTAGGCAATTTCCTCTTTCAATGGGATTGATTAAGTCTGTCGAAAGTACTTTAACTAGCGTCGAGTCTTCTATGGATAATGGATCACTTATGCTTTTATTTGTAAAGGAGTGGTAATATACTTGGTTAGATTTCTCTTTAAGTCCGACTTACTCGTCCTGGATATGGTTAGGTATGATGTTATTTTGGGAATGGATTGGTTAGTGAAGTATCGGGCCATGGTAAATTATTATGGGAGGAATATAATTTTTGCCATTCCAGGGCAAGAAATATTCTTGGTGGCTATGCCTCTTCCGGAGGGAGGTTCAAGCACCCACTTGTATTGTATGAAGGAGAACACTTAACAAGAAATTATCATTTCCTTAGACTCGATTCCCGTTGTCAGGGAATTTGAAGATATGAGATCCCTGGCTTACCTCTAAGTCGTGAGATTGAGTTCGTAATTGACTTAGCGCTGGGAACCAGGCCGATTATTGGAGCTCCGTACCATATGGATACTTTAGAAATGAGGGAGTTAAGGGATGAAATTCAGCAACTGTTGGGGCAGGGTTTCATTCGGCATAGTACGTCTCTATGGTGTGCCCTTATACTATTCGTAAGAAAGGGAGATGGTTCCCTCCAATTATGTATCGACTACCGTGAATTGAATAAGGTGACCATAAAAAATAAATACCCGTTACCTCGAATCGACGACTTGTTTGATCAATTAAGAGGAGCTCCATACTTCTATAAAATATGTTTGAGGATAGGATACCACCAGTTGAGAATTCGAGAGCAAGACACGTCAAAAACCGCATTCTTGGCAAGGTACGGGTCCTATGAGTTCTTGGTTATGCCCTTTGGGATAACAAATGCTCCCTCGGTATTTATGGACCTTATGAATTGAGTATTTTGGGACTTTCTATAACAGTTTATGATCATGTTTATTGATGACATTATAGTCTATTATCGAAATGAAGCTGATCGTGCCGAACACTTGCGATTATTCCTCCAGACACTAAAGGATCATCAGCTTTATGCCAAGTTTGAGAAATTTGGCTTTTGGTTGTAGGAAGTTCAATTTTTGGGGCATATCGTGACGGTAGAAGGTATTTTCGTGGACCCAAACAAGGTTGCAGCAGTGAGGGAATGGGATCATCCCATGACGCCAACTGAGATCTGTAGTTTCCTGGGATTAGTGGGGTATTATCATAGTTTCATTAAGGGGTTTTACAAAATTGCTGGCCCTTTAATGAACTTGACCCAGAAGGGAGTACGATTTATTTGGGATGACTCCTATCAGCTAGCTTTTGACGAGCTGAAGGATAAATTAACTTATGCTCCTGTACTCTCATTACCAAGATCGAGAGTAGACTATTTGGTCTTCACATATGCTTATCTACAAGGAATATGGGGTGTACTACAACAGGAGCATAGCGCCATTACATACGTGTCTTGCAAGATTAATCCCCATGAAAATAATTATCCCACGTATGGTTTAGAGCTTGCCGCGGTGGTGTTTGCCTTGACGATATGGACTCACTACCTCTTGGGTGAGAAATTTATTCTTTTCACGTACCACAAGTCATTACAATATTTGTTCTCACAAAAAGATCTAAATATACGGTAACGGTGGTGGTTGGGGTTCGTAAAGGAGTATCAATTCGATATTCACTATCACTAAGCAAGGCAAATATGGTAGCTGACGCGCTGAGATGAAGACCCGTGGGGTAACTAGTGAAGGTATGGAAAGCCAAGTGGAAAGAACTTGGTTAGGATGATGTTATATCCAGAGAATGCATGTCGATGCCGACTGTTACACCAGCTATTGTGATGCGAGTCATGAAAGCACAAGGAAGGGATAGAGACTGTTAAGAACGGGTATGTAAATTATTGACCGAGGGAGCGGAGTCCTACTCTATTAGTCCTGAGGGTGGGTTACTTTACCACGAAAAACTTATAGTCCCGGACGAGGGAGACTTAAGGTGTGTTGTCCTAACAGAATCTCATGGTTCAAGATTTACAGTACATCCAGGCGGGGTTAAAATGTGTCAAGACATGCGTCATCAATATTGGTGGGCGGGAATGAAAAGGGACATTTCTTAATTTGTCTCCCAATGTGCCACTTGTCAATTGGTAAAGGGGGGCCACCAGCGTCCAATGGGATTATTGCAACCGTTAGAAATACCGATGTGGAAATGGGAGAGTATCTCAATGGATTCCATCACATGATTGCCGATGTCGCAAAGTGATCGTGATTACATTTGGGTAATTATCGATCGTTTGACCAAATCGGTACACTTCCTACTAGTACAGTCGGATTTGAATACAGCACGCTATGCCCATCTCTTTATTTCAAAAATTATGAAACTTCATGGGGTGCCTATCAATATAGTATCAGATCGAGACAAAAAATTTGAATCCCATTTTTGGCGAAGTTTCCAAGAGGCGATGGGACCGAATTGGGGTTGAGCACAGAATACCATCCCCAAAGCGATGGGCAAACGGAGAGGGTCAACCAAATGTTGGAGGATATGCATCTTATGTGCATCCTTAATTTTAAAGGATGATGGGAACAATACCTTCCATTGGTCGAATTTTCATACAAAAATTCGTACCAATTTACGATAGGTATGGCACCCTATGAGGCATTATATGACTGATCGTGTCGATCACCTACTTATTGGTTGGAAGTAGGAGACAATAAGCTCGTTGAACCTGAAATGATCTAAGACACCTCTTCGAAGATTGATCTCATTCGAAATCTCATACCAAGTGCACAAGATCGCCAGAAGAGCTATGCCGGCGCAAATTGGAGGCATGTGGAGTTGAAAGTGGGGGATCAAGTTTTAGTGCGGGTGTCCTCAATGAAAGGTGTGATGCAATTCGAAAAGAAGGGAAACTTGTGCCCCGCTACGTAGGTCCTTTTCCCATTATTGCAAAGGTAGGCCCCGTCGTTTAGCAACTTGCGTTATCGAAACACCTACGACAAATTCACGATGTATTCCATGTCTCATCTTTGAAGAGGTATAAAAGATGTGAGGGAGACCATTGGCATGTTTGTTAGATGATATTGAGTTGCAACCCAATATTTCGTATGAGGAATAATCGATTGCCATTTTAGACCACGATGAGCATAGACTAACATCGAAAGTGGTGCCATTGGTCCGAGTCTAGTGGGGACACCACAATGTTGAGGAATCAACTTGGCAAGGAGAGGGGGATATCCGAGAAAAGTACCCACACCTCTTTCTCTTAGGTACGCCTAAATTTTGAGGGCAAAATTCCCTTGTAAGGGGGGAGTATCTAATATCCCTTACTTTTGAGTAATTATTTTATATTAATTTTCCATGTGGGTTGGTTATATGAAATAAAGGAAATGGAAGTAATAATTAATTTAAGAGTTAATATTTATAAGTATTGCATATTTACCATTACACGAATGTAGATAGTGTAATATTATGGTATGTTGAGTCGCTGGGCTTTAAAGCGGAGGTTATTATTTTTATTCCATTTGGGTTATTATAAGAATGTTAATATGACGTTGGAATAGAAGAACAATGAAAGATATCCCAGATGTCAGTTTAGAGGGCACAGTTAGTCAGGGAATGGTTGAGATAGTCAAAACAAGTGTCAGGGGTGTTTTTGGGTTCCAGGGTACTTTTGGTTAGTTATGACTCAAATATGATGTTACGGGTCATTTAAGTAGGTAATAGCATTTAATGTTAGACTTAATGCATTTGAAAATTTAAGTCTTGCAAGAGCATCTATATCTCATTTGCGTATTTCTAAACCTAGAGAGTTAGAGAGAACTGAGAGCTTGAGAGAAAGAAGAGAAAATAGGAGATTTACCATTTTGAGCCCGGAATCGTTTCAACGAAGAAGAATTCGAGACAACGATCTTGAGGGAAGTTATTAAACTTTACTAAACATATGACTATGTTGAATAAATTTCATTTATGGTCCGTGTTCTAGAGTTTAAACCAAAAATGGTCATAAGTGATTTTGGTGTTGAAACCCTTAGGTATTTGATTTAGGCATGATTAGAGTTGGTTATATTGGTGGGTTAATGTGCTGGAAAGATTTAGTGAAGTTATCAATGAATGATATTGGATGTATTGGAAGAAAAGAGATTTGAGGGATTTATGGTTTATATAAACCAATAGCCCCAACTGGGGATCTCGGCCAGGGCGAATCGATTCGCCCTCCTTAGCGAATCGATTTGCCCTCCTTAGCGAATCGATTTGCTAAAATGGAGGCTACAGGTCGAGGAACCGAATCGATTCGGGTTAGGGACAAATCGATTTGGGCTTAGACAGAAGGTTGGTTTAATCAGCCGAATCAATTCTCTTTTTCAGCAAATTGATTCGCTTTCAGGGGCAAATCGATTCGGCCCTTGGCGAATCAATTCGAAAATCCTATTGTTTTATGAAAATTTTCCAATTTGGTTTTTACCCCCTTTCATTGGGATTTAAGGCTTAAGAACCTTCTCATAGGAAGCATTAAGAATATTATGATTTCATATAAGGAGAGTGGTACTCTAGGATGGCAGGGGAGTGATAGGCCTCATTTTGGGGACTAGTTATTGGAGTATAATGACTCTTTTCATATAGTAAACAAGAGTAGGCTTAGTGTAGGGTCTAGTAGTGTTGGGTTGGACCTTTGAGGTCTAGTATGATAACAATTATCTCATGTTGCCAAACTTTGTATGTATATATGGTTTCGGATATAAGAATCGTATGTTTAAATTAATATAGTTTGTGACTATGGCACATTTACACATACCTCTTTAAATGCTATCATAAGGGAAGTACACGATAGAGGTGAATCCCCTGACTAATAGTGAAGGGAGAGTATAGTCCTAAGACCACGATACCGGTTGTTACATTGCTTGATTTTATGGTTCAAAGTGAGGTAATTCCGGGTATGGTTATGACTCACTACCGAAAGTATATGGCTGCTTCCAAGGCATTACAATTTAGGATACCCAGGTGGTCTTAGTTATAGGCCGTGGAAGATGATAGTATTTAGGGGCGCATCGAGTGAGATGACTCCCTAAAGGATGGTCTTAGAAACGTTATTATATGATTGTAACTATTCGTGCTGAAATGGTACTTCACACGAATGATTAATTAATTTAAGGAAACTGTGAACCAACTTTAATTTTGTTTGGTCCCTAATGATTCTTGTTTCGTATGGTCATATTAAATTGGTACACTTGGCATGTTAAATAGAGTTAGGGTGCTCCTATTAAGTTTATGGGCAGTTTAACTTATCATGAATTGTACGTGCTAGGATGTGCACTTAGGAGATAGGTGAGGATGATACTTTGAATGAAGTGCGAATTTAACTTGTTTATGAAATTTAGCATTTAAAAATGTTATGCACTTTATTCAAATGTATATCATATCAAACCGGGCCATGACCCATTTATATTTCTTCTTCTTGTGTGTTATTACATATATTCAGGTGCTCCGCCGCTTGAGCACCCGCATTGACTTTCCTTCCCAGTGTTAAGGAGCTACGACATTTTACGGATCTTGTGAAATTTTTGTAGTAAACGTATCATTTCTTTTTTATACTATAGCTATAATCCATTTGTAAATTCGAGAATGTTGCCCAAGTTTAGTATTTGTACATACTGTCATACTTGGCGTAATCTTTTGTATTTGGTCAGTTACCCGACAACTTATTCGCTTATGCTTTCTAGAATTGTTGTTATGCTATTATATATATATCAACCTTTTATTATAAACTGAATGATGGGAAATTGCTTTATTCCAATATGCAAAATTTTATATGACATCCGTTTTCAAAAATATTTGGTGGTTGTCTCGTATTAATATTATGCGATAGTGGTGCTAAGAATGGACCATTTAAGATTCTTGTTTTTATTGGTGTAGCAGACTGGCCACCTCTTATTTTAATAAGCGGGGTGTCACAAGATTGTAATTATTATGTTATGGGTAATCAAGATACGCGAGTTGGATAAATGCATAGATTTGAGGGTGAGTTCTCCTTAGCTGAGTCAGGTAGTCTAGTTAAGAGTTAATGATTACGTTTAGGTGCACACTGTAGCTGAGAGGTAAGGTTGAGTCTCAAGAGAGTGTGACTCCACTTCAATTATGAAATTACACATTTATAATTATTATGCATTTTAATTCACTTTCTATACCTATTCTCAAACCCAAGGGCTCTACCGTTTGTATCTTTTCTCTTGCAATATATTTTGGTGTAATATAGGTGTTCCACCGCAAGGGCGGCAATGATTGTTATCTTTTCTTGAGTCTTTTTGGGAGCTGTAGCATGTGCGGGATGTTATAGCAATTTTGTTATAGACGCGACTCTTTTTTGTAATCTAGTTAAGAATTCACAATTGTAAATCGAGGGTGTATACCCAAGGGTTTTATATATATCCCGCATGTTTTTGTCTCTTAATATTATATAGTCTATTACCCGACAGTTTTTTTGGGAATATTCTTTTGTAAAACTAATGATTTTATGTACATGCTCACATATCTTAGTATTTACTATGTTTATGCTTAGTAGTTTAAGAATGTTCGATGGTCATATCACTTTTAAAATAGAAAATTATTGGCACCTATTTATTTTATATAGGGTGCTTATTGGTTATAATTATATTCATCAGTTGATGCTGAGAATGATACACTTGAGATTCCTGTTTCATTTTAGTAAAGGGTTGGCCGCCCGTTATATTGAATAAGTGGGGTGTCACATCCTTAAGGGATACTAGAGAAGACATATAGGCATATGAAAAATAAAGTGCATCTTTTTCATCAGAGAAAAATATTATCAATATTTTCTACCATAAAATTATCTTCCACAAATCTTGACATATTCATAAATCAACTTAAAATTCAATAATCATGTGATTTTCAATTAAGCACAAATATCTCAAGTGTTAATTTCCTTCAACAATAATATTTTTCATGAAAGTCAATAGATCAATTTTTAAGTAATGAAACATATCATGAGGCAAAAAAAACTCAAGAAATTCGGATTGTTAATAACAAGAAGCTCATTAATACTTTCATATTTTTAACAAATAACTCAACTATTTGCTTAAGAATAACTTCAAAATCAATCAATAAACAAATTTTTTGAAAATGGATGTGGCATAAAATAATCAATTTTAATATATTACAAATACTTGATAATCATATGAATTTAAATTCAAGTGCAAATATCCTAAGTGCCATTTTCTTTTCATCTAAAGAATAGTTTTCACACATATCTATTTTTCTAAAAACAACAACATTCATTCAAGAGGGGTAATCATATAATAAGCCAAGGGGCTGAATAAATTCAAATTGTCAAAATCAATGAAAGCATATATGAATAATCATAGGATTTTTCAAATGATCATTAATAACACAGAAGTTAATATCAAAAATCATATTCTTCATGAATGTCACTAACATTCAACAATAGGGCTAAATCTCACTCATAAATATCAACATGATCATATCATCAAAATCAATCAATGCATATCGCAAAATCAACATGTAGCATATATAACAAGCGAAATTTAAATTTGCAAATATACACTTGCCATTTTTTGTTAAAAAAATGATAAATTCATTAATTAATCCAATATTATTATCCACAAAAATATATATCTAAATGTAACACGCAAAGATTATGAATTATAATCTCAAAAGTTTATCATCAAAATCAAGTGCGTGTCTAACAACAAAAATCATAAAGAATAATAAATGTATAAATTAACATGTGAAGACTTAATTATTAACGTCAAATTAACATACTAGAAAGAGTTAGTCCAAGCATGATAAATAATTGAATGATTTTCAGTTAAGATCATATGATAAATTAATAAAGAATTATGAGATATTTCGAGAAGGGTGTACCTCACAACCTTACCAACGATATTTCCATAAGATTCTCAAGTCTGGATTTTTCATCCACTGGCAATGATACTTGAAATGTCAACATTGCTTTCCATACAAAACCAAAGGCTTTGAAAATCTATAAGTCATCTCAAGATGCAACCTATACAATCTTTGTAGATTTTCTCTTTGATACCAAGAAAGTGTTAGGTCCATAAAGCAATATTAAAATAAATATATCAAAATATGTTTACTTATCAACATTTTAAAATATCAATCATGGAGTTGTTAAAAGATAAACATCAATGTCATAATTATATACAAAAACAAAATATTCATCAAAAGAAAATTTCGAGCCATGTGTCTTTAAAGAAAGAATAGACTTATGTGACACCCCGCCTAATTAATTACCGGGCGATCACTCCTTTATTAAATTAACATCAAGGTGAACAGTTGGTTCATTCTTAGCATCACTGTCGCAAATGAAAATATTTTCCAATTTAAACACCCTAATTAATTAAGCTAAGTGTCAAACCCATTTGAAACCCGTATTTCCATTTTATTAAATCTGATTATAAAACCTTTAATCATTACCATATTAAGAGTCACACATTAAGTATGAGAATAGAAATGAACATCCAAGAATTTAACCATCAATAATAAATCCCAACATTTACAACACTAAAGGAAAACATCCTGACAGTAATAAATCCCGAAATAAAAATGCTGAAAGTAAAAAGAATTATAGTCTTTGACAATATCAACTAAATACTGGAAAAGGGCGACACATGCCCCCACTGACATAAAGCTGAACTAGAAGTAGAGTCAATAATGAGGTCGCCTAAGCAATGGCCTGCAACTCCCACAAAAGCTACAGCGCGTTCCATCCAAAGAATCCTAAGTAAGACGCCCCTGTGGCTGGGCACCTGTAATACATATATATATATATATATATATATATACACAAGAGAGAAGAGATAACAACAAACGGGTCAGATCCCGAATGTAAAACAGTTTTAAAATAGTTTAGCAAGTATTTAAAATGCTTACCGGCTAATGCAACAGTCATATTAGTATGCGACACTCTCTTGAGAATTCTCACCTCTCATCTAGTGCGCACGTCTATCGTACTAATGAACCCCATATACTTATCTAACTTATTCTTCATAAGACTTAACACGTGAAATTAAGGTTATGATATTCATTTTAGGAAAATCTATCTCTTCAAGATTTCTTACGTCATTTAGAATAATTTCGCATTGTTATAATGTTTTCGAATACTTACAGTGAAGTTAATGAATTTCATACTTTACTTAACTACTATTTTACTCAGTAGAAAGTTCTCATATAGTTACACGAATATATATTAATTACTCGTATAATATATATACAAACAGCACCCCACATAAAATCTATGGTGCTAGACTTCCATATATAAGTATATATATACCAATCACTCATAAATTATATATATACTAACGGCACCCCACATAAAAACTATGGTGCTGGCATACTCTGCTATCAAGTCCCCGTATCACACAAACTAAGGAAAATTCTAGTTCGAAATCACTCTCGAACTGTATTAACACAAACATAAACAACATTGAGGCGAAGCATAGATTCCAAGTCTCTAAGAGATCAGTACATACCCTCACATCTCTTAGGACCATCTGACCATCGATCAGATAGCCTGTACCAAGGATATCTATCTTCTAGGGTACGAGTCAATATCCCCTATAAAGGCACATCGAGATAAGACTGTCCCAGCGCGATAACCTCAGGGATAGCAAGTAGTGCGGGTACAATTTTTTTACACAGAAATAATATATGCACAATCACACAGTCATATATAAATATGTATTCACATCCACATTATTAAATTAGGTACTCTCACGACCCAAATTTTTCATTATCCGTTATTACACGTTTTACTCCATTATATCGTATAACGGCCTCATTCCGTTTTATTCTCGTAATTAATTTATTCTAAACTCACTTCTTGTCACTCGAAGTGTTTTCTTAATCTAAGTAAAATCTCAGTAGGTCCTCTCTTGCCTTCTAATCCAACTTATTAGATGTTTCGATTATTTAATCAACGCGCGTATGATTTCTTAAGTCTTAAAGTATCCCCCTTTACCCTTTATTTCCCTTCACATTAAAGTTCCACTTTATGGGATTTCTCTTGACCCTACTGGTCCTCTTTATGTTCCATTATATTCTAGCAACCCTAATCAAGGTTTACTACGCATAAAATCGAATTAAGCTAACACGAGCAAAAATGAGGTTTTCCCAGGAGGGTCGATCGATCGATGAAAGGGGGTCGATCGATCGAACCTTCGATCGATCGATGATCTGGGCTCGAGGAGTTATGGCGAAACTACAGAAAACCCAGCTACGGAATTCTTACCCTAAACTCCTCCAAACCATCGTATTACAGTCCCAAACTCCCAACAATTCATACTACAAGTATTGTATACCCATTTAAACAATATCCTAAGTAACACATGCGAATTTTCATCATCTATAACAAGGAAAAAGGGTCAAAATCTTTATAACTCTCAAGAACCCTAATGTTGCTTTGACTTCCTTTCTTTAATTCTTTTTCCAGATTTTCTATCACGAATACCATGGAAATTCGTGGCTCAACCTCTACATGTGAAATGGATTTCCAGAAATATAATCTCTATCACTATAGCATGCAATTTGTATCTCCAATTAACATTTTTCTTCAAGAACACTAATTCTAATAAACTTAAGACTAATATAAAAGGATGCATTAACTTGATAAAACCAAGATAGATACTTGACTAGAAATTTAGTCTCTGATTTGGGGAAGAAAAAGGTGTGGTTGTGATCCTCTTCGCGCGTTCTACGATTTGGCGGTGACGGCGGTGCAATCGGAGGTGTTCTTGTCCTAGAACTCCTTGGAGAGCTTCTCATCTTCCTCTCCAATGGCCGTCATTAGTTTTAGGCTATGTTAACCCTAAAAGATAACACTTAACATCTGATATAACCCTTGCAAATTCGTGGGTTTAGTTACCCATAGTTATGAAATGTTCGAAACGCCCTCCCGGGGTACTAATTAGGCCTAAAAACTCCCTGAGACCCAAACTAAACCCCCGGGTACACTTTTCTGACGATTTTGACCCTTCCGGACACTTTGGCGCACTCAAAATGACCATAAGAGCAACTTATAATTTATTCACTTTTATAAATCAACATTTAGTCCCAACACGACACCGGCGCGTCCCGACTTAAATTTCCATAATTGCCATTTTATTCACACGTGACAATTTTATAAAAATAAATCTCATATATTACTATACTCATCCAGTAAAATTCAACAAATAACAAATTTCCAATAATTACTAACTCTCGTCACGCTAATAAATATTAAAAACAACATTCTGAATTAAAATTAAATTAATTTATCTCAATTAAATTTAATAAATCCCTAAATTTAAAAGCCATAAAAATACGGGGTATTACATACTTCCCCCCTAATAACGGAATTTCGTCCCGAAATTCAAAAAATAAGGTCTACCAGGTAGCACAATTCTGGATATCCTTGTCAGTACGCAAATTATCTACATAGTACGGCGTTCAATCACTATAGTCCTTTCCTCACATCAAGTTTGTTTATCATTTTCATTGGAGACACTTCACATTGCTCTCCCAACCGACAACATTCGCATAGGTCACGCCTATACGTTATAAATTTCCATTATCTCACTATCATTAGGAGGCCGCACCTCACTACATGACAACTACTCGGATTTATGTATATACAAGACTCCCATTCTGAGAAAAATCATACGAACATTTGACCACTCTTGTTCGCCTAAAACAGTCGTGGAATTCCACCATAGTTATCAGATTATTCTCGACCGATCCAAAATTCTGATTATCTACTCACCTTTAAACATACGGAAGGAGAATAGTCGAGGTTCTTCCATAAAAAAAACTTAATAAGCACCTCGTACGCGACAAACATGTATGAGTGCTTCTACAGAGCATTCCTGAAATCATAGTACCAAGATTCCAAAATCTCCTTCACGTGGCTCCATTAATCTTTAATCATCGTGCGCCTATTCCCTGGCTAAGGGTGATGCATCCTACTTGAAACGAAACCTTATCTCCGCTGGTTCCTGAAATCCCATATCAAAGGTGGGATTCACCAATCTCATCCTGATTTAGAAATTCATACTGCGTCGGACCATACATTGGCGCGATCCTTCCTTTCAAAGGAAGTCTGAGGCATACTAGTTAATATTGTAAACCAGCCCAAAGGAATATCAATCACTTCCTTCTTGGCGACTTAATTCACATGTTCGGGATGAACCCTTGATCTTGTTTTGAGGATGGAAACCCATCCAAGAACTTTACCGACTTTACCGACCTCTTCCAATTTCAGGAATTATCGATAAACACAAAATTCTTTGGTTGATTCTCCTCTTTTAACCAAACCTTACCTACGGGCGGTGCATGTAGAGACTACTCACTACATCCCGCTAAACATCAATTTTTCCCTTGAAATGTCTCACAGTAAGTGACACGTAATACTCCCCATCCTTCCTTGGTGTATGCCGAAAGTTCCGACCCGTGCTCTTCTCTCCACGAAGTGCACTTCTGGATCTCTTATACCATACTAACATCATTACTCTTTGTTTGCGCAAGTCGCTCTCACACTTGACTAATAGCAACTCTGCTCCGAGTGTGCTTCATAACAATTAAATTCTACTCTATTCAAGGAATATCCTTTCTTAAATGGCTTCCCACTGCCTTCCAATCAAATTAGGGTGTGCTATTCAGATTGCACACTTATGTATGGATTATCGCCCCTTATGTGACGTTTAATCCACTCTATCACTTCCACTTCGTTATACTACTCCCACAAACATATTTTTCACACGTCTATTACCACGTCCCTTCGACTCGGACTATTTTAACAGTAGCTAACCCAGATGCCCACATTTTGCAACACCCCGACCGCCCTAGGAGAGCGAACGGCGTGCTACACATCAGTGAAACTAACTAAATCCAACAAAGTGTAAGGAATAGGCCATTCAAATTTCATAACCATAAAAGAGGAATAATAAATCTCAACCTTCTTCAGATAAGTACAATAATTTCCCAATTATGTACAACGACCACAATAAATCACTAACTCTTTATTCATCAAAATAATTACAGATCATCTCTTTCATATAATAAAGTTCTTTCTAGATAATCCATGTTAAAAATCATTCCAACTCCTTATTCACCATGGAAATCAAAACTTTTAAATTCTCCTTATCATCGTTCCACCCCTCAACTCGTGGGGATAACTTTCAATGCCTTCTTACCACAAAATTCGGCTCCAATGGCTTAAAAACAAAATTCAACTGCCAACTTACATATGTAATTACTTGATCCCATTTCGACCAGGGTACCGAACTCATGGAATAGTGACCAAACGTCTCCCTATTTCCAACCTTATGCTAAGTTTCATGCGTGGGATATCTCACAAAGCGAAATCCAAACAAAAAAAACCCCTGATACACTACTACCTAGCATTATTGGTTATCGAAATCCGTTAGGTCCTCCGTCCATAGCATGTACCCCTTTATTCCGTCCCTTAACGAAAAAGTTACAATTTCTCCCGTAATTATGCTTAACAAAGAACGTTTCACCAACTTCACTATCGTCCCATATTGGTTGATGGTAATTGCATTCTATAAACCTCGAATACATACGATCGGAATTCTCGAAATTCCTTTCCTTAATAATAGGGGTATAACTCTTAACTCCCACATCTATAGAGGATAGATATAACACTGCAGTCTTCCTATCACTAAGTCCGGAGTGCTAAACATAATACTGAGTCAAATCTTTTCACTCAACGATAAATTCCGATACATATTGAATCATACTGACAAAGTCTATACATACATTGGCATCGAATATCTCGAGCCCACTATCTCCTTTGAAGTCTCTAGGATAGATAAAATAAGTGCGAGTCCGACCTTCTTTCAGGTGAAGTCTCGCCAGAACAAAAATGAAACATGTTGCACTAATGCAACCACTCCGATAGGCTTGTAATAAATGCCCACTATCGTACTAACCATTTTTACAACGTTTTATCAAAGATAATACCATATTCGTATATCGCATCACTACGACGAGTAACCTCAATAAAGTTCATAACACTTTTAATATACTCATTCATCCTCCGCGGATAGCACAAAAGAAAAATCCCGCTACACTAGGGAAAAATATTCACATTTTAATAACGTTTATAATTATATGCATTAAACTCGTCTCACATGCTAATCTAGCAATGAACAAAATATGGTGACTCGCTCATGTCACATAAACACGCCGCATCCTCTAAGGATACAACTTATACTTCCATCCTGGCAATCGTCTTGACTGCACAAATGGTTTTCGAACGTACCATGTCTGCTCAAACCAAAACAAAATTATTTTAATCGTCGTCCTTTACTAGGAACCGTATTCTTATCCCTTTTTCTCACTTTGGAACATATTATCGAGAGCGATTTCACTCCGCACAAAAATACCTCAACACATAATCCACTTGCTACCTGTCCTACTAACCAGGTTAGGATTGTCCTTCTCTCGGACTTTAGTAAACTCGATTCCTGTTAGCTATCCCGATTATACCCTTAGTCTTTTAGGCCATAAAGAACATGTTACTGACTATAATAGTCCTTACTGAATTTACCATCTCTTGGTAAGAATTTAACTATCTGAAGCATTTAAATGGGTCCCCTGATGTGTATCCATATCCCTTTGTGTTGCTACACCACCACCGTTGTATTCAGTCGTATTCTCGACTAAATTCTTTGATTCTTTTAGCTTCCCCCCACAAAGAAAAGTTATCATCTATTTAGACAAAATACAAAGTTGTCAACCTCTAAATCGGACGTCCATCAAAATTTCCTCTTTGAGTGTTATCAACTATTATTACGAGTCTATCTCCCACTTGGAGTCGTTTTCTCCACTCGTATCTACATCTTCCGATACAAAATTCGCTAGCGGTTAAAATTCATCTTCACGAATGGACCCCTGTCATGCCCTCCCGCGATGTGTTCAGAACCACGTTTTCTTCTAATCCTGAACAGTTAAGGAAGGAACATACCGTCAACACTGTACCTAAGGTTCTCCTATAGGCATAGCATTCCACTTCTAAAATTGGTGATTGACTCCCATCATTATAACTTCGTCCTGAAAGACAAGAAAATTTTCTCTAAACTTTCACTTTCAGTTAGCCACACTATGTCCTATATCTAAACCTTTGGAGACTTTACCTCCTTTGGTAAGCACACACAATTCCCGCATTTCTAGGATTTCCACAGACAGTTCTCTACCCGTTTTGTAACACATTGGGTAAGTTTACTCTCGCACCTCATTCGATCATAGAAGCACTTGGAAATCATTGTTGCACCATAGTCGCCATTCTAGTTGTGGTTTCTCATTCCATAAGGGAGGTGACCTTGACTATGGTCATCATCCTCGGATATATTTTACAATCTCAACTAAGCCTTGCCTCCTGATGTCCGCTTAAGGATCCTCTTTTGACATCCGTCATTGCTGGGCACATGGACACATCGGAACGAAATTAGAATTCACTAATGTATACACACTATAGCAGGAGAACAAAATCTCATCAAAGAAATCGACAATCCTAAACATAGGGCTCTATACCAAACAAGGCAACGCTGAAAGCACAATAAGCCGCACAGATCCTAAAGGACACTAGAACCTGATGCTTTGATACCACCTGTGACACCCCACCTAATTAAATACCGGGCGATCACTCATTTATTAAATTAACATCAAGGTGAACAGTTGGTTCATTCTTAGCAGCACTGTCGCAAATGAAAATCTTTTCCAATTTAAACACCCTAATTAATTAAGCTAAGTGTCAAACCCATTTGAAACCCGTATTTCCATTTTATAAAATCTGATTATAAAACCTTTAATCATTAACATATTAAGAGTCACACATTAAGTATGAGAATAGAAATGAACATCCAAGAATTTAACCATCAATAATAAATCCCAACATTTACAACACTAAAGGAAAACATCCTGATAGTAATAAATCCCGAAATAAAAATGCTGAAAGTAAAAAGAATTATAGTCTCTGACAATATCAACTAAATATTGGAAAAGGGCAACACATGCCCCCACTGATATAAAGCTGAACTAGAAGTAGAGTCAATAATGAGGTCGCCTAAGTAATGGCCTGCAACTCCCACAAAAGCTACAACGTGTTCCATCCAAAGAATCCTAAGTAAGACGCCCCTGTGGTTGGGCACCTGTAATACATATATATATATATATATATATATATATATATATATATATATATATATATATATATATATATATATACACAAGAGAGAAGAGATAACAACAAACGGGTCAGAGCCCGAATGTAAAACAGTTTTAAAATAGTTTAGCAAGTATTTAAAATGCTTACCGGCTAATGCAACAGTCATATTAGTATGCGACACTCTCTTGAGAATTCTCACCTCTCATCTAGTGCACACGTCTATCGTACTAATGAACCCCATATACTTCTTTAACTTATTCTCCATAACACTTAACACGTGAAATTAAGGTTATGATATTCATTTTAGGAAAATCTATCTCTTCAAAATTTCTTACGTCATTTAGAATAATTCCGCATTGTTATAACGTTTCCGAATACTTATAGTGAAGTTAATGAATTTCATACTTTACTTAACTACCATTTTACTCAGTAGAAAGTTTTCATATAGTTACACGTATATATATTAATTACTCGTATAATATATATACAAACAACACCCCACATAAAATCTATGGTGCTAGACTTCCATATATAAGTATATATATACCAATCACTCATAAATTATATATATACTAACGGCACCCCCCATAAAAACTATGGTGCTGGCACACTCTGCTATCAAGTCCCCGTATCACACAAACTAAGGAAAATACTAGTTCGGAATCACTCTCGAACTGTATTAACACAAACACAAACAACATGAAGGCAAAGCATAGATTCCAAGTCTCTAAGAGGTCAGTACATACCCTCACGTCTCTTAGGACCGTCTGACCATGGATCAGATAGCTTGTACCAAGGATATATATCTTCTAGGGTTCGAGTCCATATCCCCCATTAAGGCACGTCGAGATAAGACTGTCCCAACGCGGTAACCTTAGGGATAGCAAGTAGCGCGGGTATGATTTTTTTACACAGAAATAATATATGAACAATCACACCGTCATATATAAACATGTATTCACATCCACATTATTAAATTAGGTACTCTCACGACCCAAAATTTTCATTATCCGTTATTACACGTTTTACTCCATTATATCGTATAATGGTCTCATTCCGTTTTATTCTCGTAATTAATTTATTCTAAACTCACTTCTTGTCACTCGAAGTGTTTTCTTAGTCTAAGTACAATATCAGTAAGTCCTCTCTCGCCTTCTAATTTAACTTATTAGATGTTTCGATTATTTAATCAACGCACGTACGATTTCTTAAGTCTGAAAGTCTCCCCGTTTACCCTTTATTTCCCTTCACATTAAAGTTCCACTTTATGGGATTTCTCTTGACCCTACTGGTCCTCTTTATGTTCCATTATATTCTAGCAACCCTAATCAAGGTTTACTACGCATAAAATCGGATTAAGCTAACATGAGGAAAAATGCAATTTTCCTAGGAGGGTCGATCGATCGATGAAAGGGGGTCGATTGATCGAACCTTCTATCGATTGATGATCTGGGTTCGATCGATCGATCAAGCAGTTATGGCGAAACTGCAGAAAATCCATCTTCATAATCGTTACCCCAAACTCCTCCAAACCATCGTATTACAGTCCCAAACTCCCAACAATTCATACTATAAGTATTGTATACCCATTTAAACAATATCCTACGTAACACATGCGAATTGTCATCATCTATAACAAGGAAAAAGGGTCAAAATCTTTATAACTCTCAAGAACCCTAATTTTTCTTTAACTTCGTTTCTTTAATTATTTTTCCAGATTTTCTATCACGGATACCATGGAAATTCGTGGCTCAACCTCTACATGTGAAATGGATTTCCAGAAATATAATCTCTATCACTATAACATGCAATTTGTATCTCCAATTAACATTTTTCTTCAAGAACACTAATTCTAATCAACCTAAGACTAATATAAAAGATGCATTAACTTGATAAAAGAAAGATAGATACTTTCCTGAAAATTTTGTCTCTGATTTGTGGAAGAAAAAGGTGTGGTTGTGATCCCCTTCGCACGATCTACGATTTGGCGGTGACGGCGGTGCAATCGGAGGTGTTCTTGGCCTAGAACTCCTTCGAGAGCTCTCCTCTTCCTCTCCAATGTCCGTCATTAGTTTTAGGTTGTGTTAACCCTAAAAAATAACACTTAACATCTGATATAACCCTTGCAAATTCGTGGGTTTAATTACCCATAATTATGAAATGTCCGAAAAGCCCTTCTGGGGTACTAATTAGGCCTAAAAACTCCCCGAGACCCAAACTAAACCCCCGGGTACACTTTTCTAACTATTTCGACCCTTCCGGACACTTTGGCGCACTCAAAACCACCATACGAGCAACTTATAATTTATTCACTTTTATAAATCAACATTTAGTCTCGACACGACATCGGCGCGTCCCGACTTAAATTTCCATAATTGCCATTTTATTCACACGTGACAATTTTATAAAAATAAATCTCATATATTACTATACTCATCAAATAACATTCAACAAATAACAAATTTCCAATAATATCTAACTCTCGTCACGCTAGTAAATATTAAAAACAACATTCCGGATTAAACTTAAATTAATTTATCTCAATTAAATTTAATCAATCCATAAATTTAAAAGACATAAAAATACGGGGTATTACAACTTAATGACAAATTCAAGCACTAAACACATTTAGAAAAAAAATCTGATTATTAATAATTAATAAGAATATAAAATGCAAAAATCATATGAAATAATATTTCATGAAAATAAGTATATTAAATATGAAAACAACATGTCATAATATTTATCAAGTAAAGAATGTGTTTAACTTAAACAATCATATAAACAAGAAAATAATATAACACTAATTTTATTCTCATAAATTTTTGTTCAAATGCAAATACCAGTTTTGAACCTAAAAACTTTATCTTTTGGAACCCAATATGAGTGGTTTATAAGGGTTAGCATACATAGTTGTTTCTTTAGGAATCTCAGCTAATTTAGTATTGTTATACTTTCTTTTTCTAAAATGACAAATTTTGGAATAATGTGTATGTCTACCACAATATGTGCATAAAGAGTTAGAGTGACTATATGAGGCATGATTTTTAAATAAATTAAAATAATTCTTTTTCTCATTTTCTTCATCATATCCTATACCTTTATTATTAAACCAAATTCTTTGGTTTTCCATAATTTTATGAAAATATTATTTCTTTTACTGAAAGTATCTAATGATTTCTTTAAATAATCAATCTCCTTTTTCAACTTACTATTTTCACATTCAAGAGGGGTAGTGACAAGAACAGATAACTCCTTTTTTAAAGACTTAATTTGATTCTTTAAGGATTCATTTCCTAATTTTATATTATCAAAGTCTTTTGATATAGAATCACATTTGGCATGAGTATTTTTAAGTGCAATGAACTTCTTTCCAATATCTTCATATTTTTCATACAACTAATTAAATGCATCTTGTAATTCATCATAATCATCAACAATATCATCTTCAACATCATGATTTGCACTATGAGTAGAATATTATTCATCATCACTAAAGCTAGGGTTAGATTTACTAATTTCCATGAGACATGGAGTAATTGAGTCTTCAATACTTGATTCATCAACATGGCATATAGGCAAGGGTTGAATATTCTTCCATTGAGTGCATTCAAATTAGAACTTTCAAGGAAGTTTTCTTTTAAAATAAAGCTGGAAACATATAATCGATTATTTATATATTTTGTTCTCACAAAATGAAATAATGAATAGCTACAAAAGATCAAACATTTTAGCATATAAATAATAAAAAAATAAAACACAACATTTAAAATAAAGAAATAAAATTTTTCCATGATATTTAACTCTAAGATTGTTAAATTTGAAAATAAGAAATTAGAGCCTTGGCTCATTTGCCAATTGTTCCCAGATTATACTCAAGAGGGGGACGAATCAAGTTTATTAAACTTTTTGGGTTTATAATAATAATTCAGAAAATATTTAATTGAAAATACTTTATCCAAATTTCAGATGAATAAATCTTAAATTATTCAACCAATTAATATTAACTAAATATTACCAATTAATTTATACAAGATAAATCACAGATTTTAACACCAAATAAATAAATGGTCAATTTTCGTATTTGATAAATAAATTTCTTCTGGAATTAATCTTAAAATGATTCACATAAAGAATATCAAATAAATACTCTCAATTAATTAAAGAAGTTATATTTCAAGATTACAAGACCCAATAAATTTATAAACAATTTTCATAATTAATATTAATTAATATTCTCGAATTAATTAATTATAACAAAAATAATTATTTTAATCTTAAAATAATTTTACCAAAATTTCGAATTTAATATGCAAATATAGTTGTGCAAAAAAATAAAATTAAACAATCACAAGCATAAAATATAAATGCTGAAAATAAATGACACCGTAATTTTCAATGTGGTTCAGCCAAATCTCGTCCTACATCCAAGCGCCAAGAGCAACTTCCGTCTCCCGTGCTTCACTATTCCTGATCCTATTATGACACCCCGCCTAATAAGATACCGGGCGATCACTCCAATATTAAATTAAAACAGGAGTCTCATATGGATCATTCTTAGCATCACTGTCGAAAATCCATTTAATTACTAATAACCTAATAGGCCGGTGTAAAAATTTTACTTAACTACTCTTTTTAAACGAAAAAAATTAAAACATCCACACGGTTTTGCGTAAATGAAACTGAATTAAAAGAAAATAAAATAACCGAACACTCGGTCAAAATATACAACCATATCGAATGGTGTGCTAAAAGAATAAATAAATGCAATTGGACCATTGGTCCGAACATTTACACGGTACCTCCTATCTAGAGTACAAGAATGGAAACGGCTACCAAAAAGCTGCACGCATCCACAGCTGCTGCAGCTGACGTCTGACTCAAAGGAAGTGCCATCAAGGCGTTTCTGTGTCTGGACACCTATATATATATATATATATATATATATATATATATATATATATATATATATATATATATATATAACAAGAAAGGAAAAGTAGATAAATGGGTCAGAGCCCGAGTTGTGAAAATATTTAGCAAGTGCATAAATGCTTTATTTTAAAAATATGTATTATCTCATATTTAAATTGGTATCGCACTCTCATGAGATACCCCTCACCTCTCTTCTAACAGTGCACACCTAGCGCATCTATCTAGAACATTCTAGACATCCTAGTCAAGCTACCCTGCTAAACTATTCTATCACCCAACCACTATCAACCCTAGATAGTACAAGTAATGTACTAAGGGCTAACTTCTCCCCAGTCTCAACACTAAGCCAAGTTCGTGCGGGGGGTGTCTCGCAGAGCGAAATCCAAACAAGGAACCCCTCTGATACACTACTATCCGTCAAGGTCGATCGTCGAGATCCGCCAGTCCCTCAGTACAGGATATATATATATATATATATATATATATATATATATATATATATATATATATATATATATACACACACATATAATAAATCTTAATATAAGATCACTAAGGATTAAACTTCTCCCCAGCCTCAACACAATGCCATATTCATGCGTGGGGTGTCTCACAAAGCGAAATCCAAACAAGGAACCCCCCCGATACACTACTATGTGGCAAGGTCGATCGTCGGGATCCATTAGACCCTCGGTACTCGATTCATCCATATATATATATATTCATACTACAATATACATCGGGATCTATCTCTCGGAATGAGAATTCATTTAATTTATTTCCATTTATCTCAAAACCTTTCATTTCCCTTCCTATATCCAGGAAATGTATATATAAAAGCCAATTCATTATCATGAATTATTTTAACATATCATATACTTTTGGAAGCCAGTTTTATTATCATAAAAATGCTTTTCCATTTCAAAATATCCCATTTCCCTTTTTATATTCTGGAAATGTATTAAAAGCCATTTTTATTGCCATAAAAATGCTTTTACCATATCATATGCTTCCACATCCCTTCTTTCATCCGGGAGGTGTTACCGAAGCCAAACCATTTATCCCATTTCCCTTCTTCCATCCAGGAAATGTAAATTAAAGCCAATTAATTATCATAAATTACTTTAACATATAACGCGTTCTAAGACCGCCCGTACGGCGCGCCCCTAAATGACCATCATCTTCCAGTGCCTATCAATTACGACACCTGGGCACCTACATGCAACACGTCGGGAAGCAGCCATATGCCTGCGGGCTAGTCATAACCACACCCCAAGTTACCTAACCATCACAGAAAACATAACATAACATAAACGCTCATATGGCCCAGAGGACTATATCCACCCTCCATTCATTAGTCAGGGGGCTTCACCTCAATGCAAGAACTTCCCTTATGATGTCATTTAGAGAGGGTGTTGACTATAAATCATTAATTATGAAAATCATTTCTTTTTCCATTTTAAAAACATTCATATTTTATTTTCAAAATCATTTATCTCAAATTATATATAAACTTTAATCACATAGTATACATACAAATCCTATATTCCTCCTCGAATATATATAAATGGCCATTCTGCCAATTATATCTAGCGATGACCGATAATCCCAAAGATTCCCTCAAGGAATCATAATCATGCATTCATGTACGCATGATACTAAACCCAAAGTATTTTCTTACTTTAATAAGTAGTGCATACCTTAATCCCATCTACGGATTTATTGGATGTCTCCAAATATTACCATTTCTCACTAAGCGAATATATAACTATATTGACAAATTTTATTCTAATCCCTCTAAAGGTTTATTTATCCTCAAAACCCTCATTTAGGAATCCCCCATATCATAACTAGGGTCCCTCATACAAGTCTCCAGATATAATTTAACTCCCCATAATCACAAGAGGAGAAAACTGGCAATTCTGCCCAAGGCGAATCGATTCGCCCCTTTTGCGAATCGATTCGGGCAGGCGAATCGATTCGGTTCCCCATCCGAATCGATTCGGAAATGGTTCTGCAAACAGGTCCCTAAATGGATAATAGATTCGGTCTAAATCCGAATCGATTCGGCCCACTGCAGAAACCCAATTCCCCTTTGGGCGAATCGATTCGGCCTGGATCCGAATCGATTCGGCCCATTCGAGGGTCACTGTTTGGGCAATTTTTCAATCTCCAAAATACCCAAAACTCAATCCAAATTCATTTTCATGGTTTCTAATCTACACCAAAAATTATCCCAAACATCTACACAATTAATTCTAGCCTTTATTTTTCCAATTTCCGATTTGATTTCCGTGTTGGTAATTTCAACCTAGAACTTCCATCTTGTAAAAATCATATCAAATCGTACAAAAATATGAAAAATACGCGGTTAGCACCCACGCGACCATATCGAAAATATCTACAACTTTCGTGTTTTGTCCAAGAGCTAAATCATTTATCTTCCTGGCCAAAACAGCCCCACAACCTACGGATTTACTATTCATTATCTTCCCCAAAATCCCAAACTCCATTCTTCTCCATTTTTGTTGTTTCTAACCTCATCCAACAACTCAAAAAACATCTAATATATGTTTTACAACTAACACATCAATTATTTTGGGGTATTAAACCATTTCTCTTAGTTTTAAACCCTAAAACCATAAAAACCCCAACTTTGGCATTTCTCCCATTTCAATTCAATTTTATACTCCATTAACATGGTTTTAACACTAAAAATCTTTAAGAGTTTACATTACATCAATATGTAAACTTATATCTAAGTTTTACAAATTCTATTTTAGGGTTCTACCAACTATGATATGAAATAAATGCATAATTGAAATAAAGCAAGTAAACACTTGCCTGGAGGATGAAATCTGACAACCTCGAGTCGAATCCGGTGGAGTTTGGCCCGGATCTCCATTTTCTCCTCCTCTCTCTCTTCTCTCTCTTCTTTCTCTATTCTTCCTCTTTTCTCCCTCTATCCCTCCTTTTATAAGGAGAAAAAGGGTTTTAACCCTTAAAACCCAAAAACGACTCGTTTACCCAATTACGAGTTACTTTTACCTCTAAAATTACCCGAAACTCAATTTTGACTTTCGGACACTCTTTTCCGACTATCTCGGACATTCCGAGACTCATGGCGCAGTCAAAATTCCCATCCAGGGTACTTGACTACAAATCACTATTTCAACCCAAAATAAAAAAATGCGGTATTCCCATTAAAATATTTTCTTCTATCGCCTTACCCGGCAGCGACATATTATTAAACTACTCCAATTTATTTACTTAACACCAAAAGTAAATGTACCATCCATCGATAATCATCTAATCCTTGAAAATCCCAAAAATCACTATTTCGAGAAATTCCCAACTTGCCAATTTATTCTCAATTAGGGAATTTAATGGTCTCCAAAAGGACGGGTTGTTACATACTCCCCCCCTTACAACGGAATTTCGTCCTCAAAATTCAGATACGACCTAAACCACCAAACCTAGGATCGCTCCAAATCCTAATACCTCAAGAGGAACGATATTAATCCAATGGTTCCCAACCATACACTATACGGATACCGCGGTCATAAAGTGACTCCAATAGCGTCACATTGTACACATAATTTCTAGTGCCTTCCGGCATAAAACTTCAAATTTATATACTACGCCCATTCAATTTCAGGCGGTATATAAACCAACTTACTAAGGTGCCCATACACCTTTCTAATCTATGCACATCTGCACATTCATAGTGAACGTCTGACATGTAACACTCTATCCCAATAAGGGCCTCCTTTTCTCGATGTAATACTCACCTCTGGGTCCTCCCAACTCGCAAAATTCTATTCTCCTAACCTCGGCGCCACTAATTTTACTAAACTTACATCCTAATAATACTAAAGTCTATACGATGTCCTACCTACGCGAGACGAGTCTAATCCTAAATATATCCCTAGTGCCCAAGGCCTCTCTCAACTCCCGACATTTGCTTGGTTTCATGCGTGGGACGTCTCGCCAAGGCGAAATCCAAGCAAGGAACCCTCCCGTTACACTACTCCCTCGCGTTGTCGTTCATCGAGATATAGTGACCGAAGGCACACCAGCGGGACGTCCTAAATCCTACTAAGATACCTACAAACTCACTCCTACTACTCTATCCTTCCGCCCATACGAAAGGAAACATAACAAATCGAAGTGCCTACTTTCTATAGGAACACGACGAACATCATCCCCACAACATACCTTCTCAAAATTTGCCCTTTTTTTTATCAAGGCTAGCTATTATCCTCAAATCAATTTCTCTAAGTCCAACCTCACCCACCCACTGTGGCGAGAGGACCACTTTAGTGCTTTTCCATAGAAAAATATTTCCATAAGCATACCATCATCACATTGCTCATAGTCTATGGTGGTTGATCCACACTATAAGACTTTTCACAAAACCAACATCCTTGCATCCTATAACAGCTCTCCACTCCCGACGCCGTTAAGAGTCATGTGTGGAGAGTCTCGCAAAGTGAAATCCAAACAAGGAACCCCTCCACACATTGACACTTGACTTCGTCGGTCATGGAGTTCCGTTATTTCAAACATGCAACCGGGATAGCCCTATCCCCTATTTTAACAAAAAGGTGATCTGAAATCCTATCTCTAACTAAGAGTCACACCACCCAGCGCTCGCACAAATTTTTAAGTCCTTGCGCAATCAATAATGAGCTTAATCTTACAGCTCAACAATAATCCTGCGGCCTTAAATCATATCATATCTATAAGGTCGCCATATATCCAAATCATGATAATGAAACTTCTGCTCATCGAAGTCCCATTTACCCATAATAATAACGGCGAACTCAACCTGTATCCAGGTGAGAAATCGCAACAACAATCCGTTCCACCCTGGAACTTCGGACACGATAGTTTTTCCATCATTAGCCTGCTATCGCTCCGAACAACTAATAATATTATATGCTCACCATATTACCATACTCGTATAAAAATATAAAACGAGTATCACAAGCCAGATATATATATATATATATATATATATATATATATATATATTTAAAATATCCACACCCGCCTTTATATAGCGAATGAAGGAAAATAAAACTCTGTTGTGGCGGAAAACACATAGATATGCATTATATAATGTTATCGAGACCTCCACAAAACTCAAATTACACACACGAGACTAGGGCTAATAAACACCACAACTTATCTAGCCATGCCAATTATACCTCTTCCTTCTGAGGTGAAACTTATAACAATAACTTTTCCCGGCTCCTTACAATCATCTTACTAGTCCTCTTAACTTCTTCGTTAAAAGGAAACTCCATTATGAGCTTTAACCTTAAATCTCCAACTAAGCCCCACCTCCTGTCACCTTCCTCGATCAGCACACCATTCTCGAATGAGCGCGCAAAAGATTTCTATAATCTTATAATATGACAGGAGAATGAAATCTCACAAGAGAAATCAACAATCCTAATCCCGAGTCTCTATATCAAATCGAGAGCAACGCTGAAAGTGTAGTACGTACGCACAGATTCCTAAAGACACTAGAACCTGAGGCTCTGATACCATCTGTGACACCCCGCCTAATAAGATACCGGGCGGTTACTCTCATATTAAATTAAAATAAGAGTCTCATATGGATTATTCTTAGCATCACAGTCGAAAATCCATTTAATTACTAATAACCTATTAGGCCGGTGTAAAAATTTTATTTAACTACTCTTTTTAAACGAATAAAATTAAAACATCCACACGGTTTTGCGTAAATGAAACTGAATTAAAAGATAATAAAACAACCGAACACACTCGGTCAAAATATACAACCATATCGAATGATGTGCTAAAAGAATAAATAAATGCAATTGGACCATTGGTCCAAACATTTACACAGTACCTCCTATCTAGAGTACAAGAATGGAAACGGCTACCAAAAACCTGCACGCATCCACAACTACTGCAGCTGACGTCTGACTCGAAGGGAGTGCCATCCAGGCGTCCCTGTGTCTGGACACGTATATAATATATACATACATATATATATATATAACAAGAAAGTAAAAGTATATAAACGGGTCAGATCCCTAGTTGTGAGAATATTTAGCAAGTGCATAAATGTTTTATTTTAAAAATATGTTTTATCTCATATTTAAATTGGTATCCCACTCTCATGAGATACCCCTCACCTCTCTTCTAATAGTGCACACCTAGCGCATCTATCTAGAACATTATGGGCATCCTAGTCAAGCTACCCTGCTAAACTAGTCTATCACCCAACCACTATCAACCCTAGATAGTCCAAGTAATGTACTAAGGGCTAACTTCTCGCCAATCTCAACACTAAACCAAGTTTGTGCGTGGGGTGTCTCGCAGAGAGAAATCCAAAAAAGGAACCCCCACGATACACTACTATCTAATAAGGTCGATCGTCGAGATCCGCCAGTCCCTCAGTACAGGGTATATATATATCTATATATATACACATATAATAAATCTTAATATAAGAGCATTTAGGATTAAACTTCTCCCCAGTCTCAACACAATGCCATATTCGTGCGTGGGGTGCCTCGCAAAGGGAAATCCAAACAAGGAACCCCCCCGATACACTACTATGTGGCAAGGTCGATCGTCGGGATCCATTAGACCCTCAGTACTCGATTCATCCATATATATATATTCATACTACAATATACATCGGGATCTATCTCCCGGAATGAGAATTCATTTAATTTTTTTGCATTTATCTCAAAACTTTTCATTTCCCTTCCTATATCCAGGAAATGTATATAGAAAAGCCAATTCATTATCATGAATTATTTTAACATATCATATACTTTTGGAAGCCAGTTTTATTATCATAAAAATGCTTTTCCATTTCAAAATATCCCCTTTCCCTTTTTATATTCAGGAAATGTATTAAAAGCCATTTTTATTATAAGTAAAAATGCTTTTACCATATCATATGCTTCCACCTCCCTTCTTCCATCCGGGAGGTGTTACCGAAGCTAAACCATTTATCCCATTTCGCTTCTTCCATCCAGGAAATGTAAATTAAAGCCAATTTATTATCATAAATTACTTTAACATATAATGCGTTCTAAGACTGCCCATACGGCGCGCCCCTAAATGACCATCATCTTCCAATGCCTATCAATTACGACACTTGGGCACCTATACGCAACACGTCGGGAAGCAGCCATATGCCTGTGGGCTAGTCATTGACACGCCCTAAGTTACCTAACCGTCGCAAAAAACAAAACATAACATAACATAAACGCTCCTATGGCCTAGAGGACTATATCCACCCTGCATTCAATAGTCAGGGGGCTTCACCTCAACGCACAAACTTCCCTTATGATGTCATTTAGAGAGGGTGTTGACTATAAATTATTAATTATTAAAATCATTTCTTTTTCCATTTCAAAAAAATTCATATTTTATTTTCAAAATCATTTATCTCAAATTATATATAAACTTTAATCACATAGTATACATACAAATCCTATATTCCTCCTCGAATATATATAAATGGCCATTCTGCCAATTATATCTAACGATGAACGATAATCCCAAAGATTCCCTCAAGGAATCATAATCTTGCATTCATATACGCATGATACTAAACCCAAAGTATTTTCATACTTTACTAAGTAGTGCATACCTTAATCCCATCTACGGATTTATTGGATGTCTCCAAATATTACCATTTCTCACTAAGCGAATATATAACTTTATTGCCAAAAGTTTATTCTAATCCCTCTAAAGGTTTATTTATCCTCAAAACCCTCATTTAGGAATCCCCCATACATAACTAGGGTCCCTCATACAAGTCTCCAAATATAATTTAACTCCCTATAACCACAAGAGGAGAAAATTGGCAATTCTGCCCAAGGCGAATCGATTCGCCCCTTTTGCGAATCGATTCGGTCAGGCGAATCGATTCGATTCCCCATCCGAATCGATTCGGAAATGGTTCTGCAAATAGGTCCCTTAATGGAGAATCGATTCGGTCTAAATCTGAATCGATTCGGCCCACTGCAGAAACCCAATTCCCCTTTGGGCGAATCGATTCGGCCTGGACCCGAATCGATTCGGCCCATTCGAAGGTCACTGTTTGGGCGATTTTTCAATCTCCAAAATACCCAAAACTCAATCCAAATTCATTTTCATGGTTTCTAATCTACACCAAAAATTATCCCAAACATCTACACAAATAATTCTAACCTTTATTTTTCCAATTTCCGATTTGATATCCGAGTTGGTAATTTCAACCCGGAACTGCCATCTTGTAAAAATGATATCAAATCGTACAAAAATAAAAAAAATACGCGATCAGCTCCTACGCGACCCTCTCGAAAATATCTACAACTTTCATGTTTTGTCCAAGAGCTAAATCATTTATGTTCCTTGCCAAAACAGCCTCACAAGCTACGGGTTTACTATTCATTATCTTCCCCAAAATCCCAAACTCCATTTTTCTCCATTTTTGTTGTTTCTAACCTCATCCAACAACTCAACAAACATCTAATCTATGTTTTACAACTAACACATCAATTATTTTGGGGTATTAAACCATTTCTCTTAGTTTTAAACCCTAAAACCATAAAAATCCCAAGTTTGGCATTTCTCCCATTTCAATTCAATTTTATACTCCATTAACATGGTTTTAACACTAAAAATATTTAAGAGTTTACATTACATCAATATGTAAACTTATATCTAAGTTTTCCCAATTCTATTTTAGGGTTCTACCAACTATGATATGAAATAAATGCATAATTGAAATAAAGCAAGTAAACACTTGCCTGGAGGATGAAATCGATGACCTCGAGTCGAATCCAGTGGAGTTTGGCCCGAATCTCCATTTTCTCCTCCTCTCTCTCTCTTATCTCTCTTGTTTCTCTATTCTTTCTCTTTTCTCCCTCTCTCCCTCCTTTTATAAGGAGAAAAAGAGTTTTAACCCTTAAAACCCAAAAACGACTCGTTTACCCAATTACGAGTTACTTTTACCTCTAAAATTACTCGAAACTCAATTTCAACTTTTGAACACTCTTTTCCAACTTTCTCGAACATTCCGAGACTCACGGCGTAGTCAAAATTCCCATCGGGGGTACTTGACCGCAAATCACTATTTCAACCCAAAATAAAAAGATGCGGTATTCCCATTAAAATATTTTCTTCTGTCGCCTTACCCGACAGCGACATATTATTAAAATACTCCAATTTATTTACTTAACACCAAAAGTAAATGTACCATCCATAAAAAATCATCTAATCCTTGAAAATCCCAAAAATCATTATTTCGAGAAATTCCCAACTTGCCAATTTATTCTCAATTAGGGAATTTAATTGTCTCCAAAAGGACGGGTTGTTACACCTATTACTTGTAGGATCAAACCACAACTTTACAATAGCAAAACTAGTTACTAGTACCATCTTCAAATCTAAAATCCAAGCTTCAAATATTTACAACAAATGGAGTAGATTTTATGTATAATGTTTGAAACTCTTTATAAATACAAAATGAGTCTGAGTTTCTTCTTGATTGAGACTTCACACATGATTATGATTTTTGTCGCAGAATAATATTTGTGTGCTTTTGGATTTCTTTGTTGATAAGGTGAGTTGAAACTTCAGTTGCTCTCTAAGTGTATGAGTTGAATATAATTTTAAGTTGCTCTCTTTTTGGTGTATATCAGATATCTTCTATTTTTGATTATTTCTTTCATGGTGTATCTTCAACATATATTGGTATTCTATTTGTATGCCTCAAATAAGAAAAAATGACAGTTGGAGATCTTATAAAAAAAATGGAGCTTCATGTTCTTCAACTTGGAGAGAGCAGATTGAGAGCATTAAATGCTCAATATCTTGAGAGAAAAATCATATCTCGATGAACCCCTATTTTATGTAAGAAAAAGTAGACTAAGAGAGAGAGATGTTAGATGTAAATGAAATATACAATGAACCTTGTAAATCGTCTTGTGTAGTAGACATAAAATAGATAAGATATCTTCAATAGTCAACCCACATATATGTATTTGTACAAAATCCTTCACATGAAAGAAAGAGATAAGGGTTACCAATTCTGCAAAATAACACCACTCAAATGAATTGATCATGTGGCCCAAGAGTTGATATCAGATAAAGGACTATTTAACATTTAATAATACTCAGGTTCACAAGACATATAAGGACACGCGGGGGAGAGTGTATAAGAATAAAATCCGACTTTGACAACCCGAATATAATAATGATATATAATGCTTAAATCACGATTAGCTTATGTGTTATGGATAATATGTTATTATTGTATATAATTTTAATTCATTATATTTACTCTAATTTTACCTTCATAAAGAATGAAATATTTAATTAGTTACAAACACCAAATTTTGAAGTTTTCGGTAAGAATGTTCATGTTGGAGGCTAGTTTTAACCATTATAATATAATAATTGACTTTAGGTATACTAGATATTTGTAGATATATGAATTAGGTTTGTAACATAACAAACAGTTCATCAAACGGACATCCGAGTGAGAAGATATTGTCTTTTTACGAATAGGGGGTAAAGTAGTCATTTAGCCTTAAATGATATTTTGTTTTACATGATGCCACATGTTATAGTTTGATTGGGCCAAGGGGGTGACCTTATGCCGAGTTATAACCCTTTAATTAAGCTCTTCCTTCAGCATATTTCATCCATGGAAGAGTTTTAACCTAAGGAAAGAGAGTTTTGAAGTTTAGGAAGAAGGTGTGAGGAGAAATTGAAAAATATTGATAGAAAATTACGTAAAAGCCCCTAAGGTAATTCCATCCATAAATCTTGTTTATTTTTTTTTATTACTTATTTAAATGATAGAAATCATCATTTTTTTACTGGAATTCCATGCCTTGATGTGTACTTATGGATAGATTCAAGTTTAAGCAAACTTAAATGGGTGAACCCTTGAAAATGCTTCGTTTAGAAACCTTGTGTATTCAAACTTCCATATCTTTTTGTATACTTACTGAAATTGATTGATTCCAATTGGATATTACAATAGACTCATATATGTATATCAAATACCAAAATCATTTAAAAATACCAAGACATGAATCTTGGGTGATGGTTTGAAGTTCGGGTATGAAATCTGCCCCAAGGGTTAAAGTATGCATGCCCTATGTTCGATGTTTTTCTTGACATGGCAAATAAACCTTAAAAATTAGGAAACCTTAATTTTGTATTATTCAATATGTTTACTGATATTGGGCATAATATCATAGATATTTATGATGGATAAAATTATGAAAATTCTAGAAAGTTGATTGAATAATAGAGGAGCCTATATGGCAGATTTACGATGTATTAAAGCGATGGGCATATCTTTCTCTAGGAAACTTGAAATGATGCTCCGTATTTTGTATTGAAATCCTAATATGATAAGTATTGACTTACCAAGAATAAATGAGTGTATGTTTATTCTATGATTTCGATATGTGAAATATATTAACATGAGTTGGATGGAACTTCAATTGTGATTAATGATTTGAATAGAACCATGTGATACTTACGGATTGAGTTATGTTTAAGCTATTCCATGGATTTTTAAGATCCTTATGATGATGGTAATATTTTAACAATGATAGAAAGGTAAGAAGAACTGATTGAACAAGTACTGGATAAAGGCAAGGGAAAAACGAGTTAAACTGTCAAGGTGAGTGTACTTCTGATTGTTTCATATATACAGATATATGAATATAGCTCTAATAGCATGATTTGTTTGAATACTTCGGTATTTAGGATTTTTTGGATATTCAAATATCCAGGATTTATTTGGGTCTTATGATCCAGGATTGGAATTGGACAAAGATCCAATGATTTGATTTGTCGTATGACAAGGATTTGTTGGAACTCATGTTCTAGGATTTGTTATTGCCAATGGGCGGAATTATTTGAATCTTATGATCCAGGATTTGGTATTGCTAATGTGCAGGATTGTTCGGATTTTATATCCACATATTCGATATAAAATTGTTATTTCATTGTAGGGAAGGACTACATCACTAAGCTCAATGCTTACGGTTTATATTTTAACAATTTCAGGTTTATACGCTTCCAGCTAGGATACCATATGATCGGTAACTTTGAGAGTTGCACCGTTTGAAAGAGCTGGGGTTTAAACATGGGGATTTTATCATTATCACACTGAAGATTTTAATATACTCACGCATTGTATATATTGAGTTTGCATGGATTGAGTTCATGAGTGTGAAATTTTATCACTGTTAATCATAGTATTTTATGTCCGCTTAATTATGACTCTGATATTGATTTCATTATTGTATAAGAATAATATTATCTTCATTATGCACATTATGCAAAAAAATATTGATAAATGAATTATATTTTCAATGGTCTCAAGATTATGATCCAATTATTCTAATAACAAATGATTAGTATGGATATTGGGTTTGGGGTGTGACACCGATGTAAAGATATAATATAGGGTTGGCTTCCAAATATACTGCAGAACTGCATGTAAACTAAATATTATATAACATGCAGTACACAATTATCTGCATTAAGATGAATAAAATCGATCTAGGAAAAATGGCACACTATTTTATTTTAAATGTCCAATGCAAACTAGGACTTTTATTATCACTATCAAAGCAAGATGGTACAAAAACTGAAACAATATATAAAATGTATGGATATCTGTTAATTGTTTAAGGAAACAAAAAAAACATAAGTTAACTTATAAACGTTACATAAAATATATGTTATCAGTTTTTTTTTAGTTAAAAACAATTCAATTATAAGATTGTTTGAAATAATACATACATATATACATATATATATATATATATATATACAAAGAAAAGATTTCATATAAAGAAAATGTCTTGATCATTCTAATTAAAGAAGGAAGTCAAATCTCATGGCCAATGCTGACACACACACAAGCCATGTCTGAGATGGGGGCAAATGACCAAAGGATTCTATCACTTCAAATGTCAAAAAATAGAGATCATGGACTATTATGTTATCTTGCAAAAAATACACCCCCATAAAAATATGAAGGAAAACATTAAGTTATATGAGGACATCAAAAAAATGTGTGTCTCCAAGAAACCTATATATATATATATATATATATATATATAAAATAAAGTATAAAACCTATGTTTGACATAAGCTTACCTAATGATGTCAATTTTGGGATTTACATATAAGCCATCATGGAAAAAAGAAATAGTGAGGTGAACTCTAATATATCTATAATATTAACGGTCTTACCCTTCACATACTAACTAAATATTTTATCTAATCTAATCTCGCGCCTCTCACCATTTCCCATACCTCGACCATACCCTCTTACATAACAAATTTGATTTCCTCGAGCCTCTCCCCACGCCCCATCAATCTCCCACCCTCTTACACAACCCTTAATTTTATCTATATATCTCAAACCCATGGGCAAACCCCCCTCTCTCATATTTTATATGAGTTGAAGAGCATATATTTTGTCACACCATCATGTCCATCCTAATCGATCTCCCTCTACCTTTGTCGTCCACCTTTGTGAGCCATCCCTATCATTGTGTGTTCTAACTTTGGACACATTTTTGTGTTTTTTTATTTTGTAACTGATTTCTGTAGAATAAAAAAGGTATTTATGTTTCAAATTGGGTGTTGTATTTATATTACTCGTAGTTTTCTTATGATGATTTGATTGTTGTGTAACAACCCGAGGTCTTGGAGACGAGGATTTATTTATTTTGGGAGGAATAAATATTATTTTAATTGGAGATTAATTAAATTGGCATTTGAGGTCAAAATTTGGAGTCGTTAGAAAGCGTGTCAAATGGCGATTCTGAGGGTACCATTGGGTCCGGAAGGGTCGAGAAATTCGAAATGACTGTACTTGGGGTCTATTTGGGTTCCGAAATATTTCTAGGACCGTTTGACTCGAATTAAAGTTACCGAGTCATTTAATGTGTGTATTATCATATAAAGATGTGCATCTTGGGAGAATAGGCTAAATTATCCTACGGGAGATTTATTCTCCAAAGAGAGAAAGAGAAAAAAAAAAAAAAAAAGAAAGAGAGAAGAAGAAAGAAGAAGAGAAAGAAGGAGAAAAGAGAGAGAAAGTAGAGATTTTCGGTAAATACGCGATCTCAAGGCGGATTCAGACCCTACGAACCCGAGGCAAGTGATTAAACTTTCTAAATAATTGTTGTGTACCATTTATTGCATGATTTGTGGATTGAATATTTGGGTTTTAGGTTTAGTTTAATAAAAAAAAAAAAACTAACTTTTGATTAAATCTAACATTTCTTATGTAGATCTTGGATTTGATGATAGAAATTAGTTTAAATGTATTCTAGAATGAATATTGATGATATATATGTGATTGGGTTGAAGAAAAATGGAGAGAAAATGATTAAAATGGATTTTGGGTATTTCAGGCTTACAAAAAGTAGCCATTTTCGAGCCCCCAGGTAGGCCGAATCGATTCGATCCCCTAGCCGAATCGATTCGGAAATATACAGGTGCCCAGGTCTGAGTGACCGAATCGATTCAGACCCCAGCCGAATCTATTCGTCCTGAGACAGAGTCCGAGGTCTGATGACCCAAATCGATTCGCCTTCCTAGACGAATCGATTCGCTGGGCCGAATCGATTCAAAATTGGCCCGAATCGATTCGAAAACAGGGCTTTTGTGGGATTGTTTTTCTAAGAAGAATTTCATCTCGTTTTGTTTGAGTTTATTGATTGGGGACCTCTATAGGAGATATTTGGAGTATGTTTTGGAGACTTTTAGCGAGTTTCCCTTATAAGAAATTTTGGAGTCATATTGACTAAATTTGAGGTATACCGATTTCAAAGTTTAGTATATTCTAAGTGGGGAAGCCCATTTTTATTGGGGATTTTATTTGGAGATAATAATGATTTCCTGTTTAAAGAATGAGAATAAATTAGAGATAATGGATCTTAGGATCCAATCCCAAATGCGATAACTTTAAAGGTTTATGAAATGAATTGAACACTATTATGTATGGAGAATTATAAATGCTAATTGATGTGCATACGGATATAGAAGTATCTGTATTGATGATTGATTTGGGAGATATCTCACATAATGAGAATTGCTAATTGAGGTGCATTAGGTTAAAGAATATCCTTAACTTAAAGAGAATTGAGAAACAATTCATAATTAGAAGCGACATGTGAGCTTCAAGTGAGAAATAGTATAGTGTATACTAAGTAGGGAAGATGTGTGAGAATTGACGATTAGTATATCTTGAGGGAAATATACTAAACCATGATATTAATGTAATTATGCCAATGGGCGTATATTGAAAATGAAAATGATGTGATAGGTATACCTTATATTATGGTATACCTTTATATGATGTGTTGATGTATGTATACCTTATATGTTGGTATATCTACATATAGTGAAGGATACCCCCTCCTTGCTATCATTGGGAAGTTGCGCGCGATGAGGGTGAGCATCCTGGCTTAATAAGCGGGGTGTGGATATTCCCGAGGTCATAGTCATCCATTGTGATTATTTTGCGATATATTTATGCATTCTTTTTGGGGGTGAGAAGTCGGGGGTATGTGACGTTCTCACTTGCCGGTTAGGATCTATGACCGCTTCCTGGGACGATGTGTGCTTGAGTTGATCACGAGGTGGGTGTCGTTGAACCCCACCATGTGGCCCCAGTTTTCTACGTTTATGGGCTGCTAGAAGATGATAGCATGTGAGCCTGCGTCCTCGAGCTATAGTTCGGTTGGATGGTTATTATTGATTGTGTTTGTACTTGGGTATCAAGGGCATAACGGACCTCAAGGACTAACATTGTCGGGACTAGTGTATCGGGGGGGTTCCCTGTTTGGATTTCACCTCGGCGAGACGTCCCACGCACGAACCGCAGTGTAATGTTGTAAATTGGGGATAAGTTAGTCCTTAATGCTCATACTTATATATATATCACCTATCCCGACGATCGACAGTGTCAGGAGTCGTGTAACGGGGGGGTTCCTTGTTTGGATTTCGCTTCAGCAAGATGTCCCACGCATGAAACGTCGTATACTGTTGAGAATTGGGAATATTAATTAATTAAAATTGGATTATAACTCGGGTTACATGCATCATGCATTGAGGGCATAATGAACCTCGAGGATCGATACGGTCAGGAGTAGTGTAACGGGGGGGTTCCTTATTTGGATTTCGTCTCAGCAAGACGTCCCACGCACGAAACGCAGTGCCATGTTGAGAATCGGGAGGAGTTTAGTCCTTAACTCTTGATGCTAATAACTCATATAAAAATATATGTAGTGTTTACATGCCAAATGAGGGCATAATAGAATCTATGAAATTCTAGTAAATGAGAATGTTGATGTATTGTGATGATGTGGTTGATTATGAAACCTTACATGTTCAATAAATGAACAAATAAAATGAGAATTATGACACATTAAATGTAAAGAAATGTTATAAATGGGAATGTAGATAAGTGTAGATTTAGAGATAAGTTAGATAGCATAATCTAATATTTATTTTGGGATCTGGTTAGATTTAATTGCCTAATTAGAATTGGGCATACATTTGGAGATCACGTGCATACGATTAGTTGCGCGCTTTACTTGAGAGGGGAGTTGGATTTTAAAGGAGAGTTCGATTCCACCTTAATCATGTAATAATGCATTTATAATTATTTTGCATTTTAATACACTTGCTATAAAATGTCTTTCAACTCGGGCTCTGATCCGTTTATATTTTCTCCTCCATGTATATATTGTATTACTTCAGGTGTTCCTCCGCAAGGACGCCATTGATGTTCATCCATCCGATATTCGCGGAGTTGTGGCAGTAGCGGACTGTTGCGGAACTTTGTCTTAGTCGACTCTTAACTATTGTACATCTAGATTAGTTTTTAGTTTGTATATGGAGTTAGGAATCAAGTGTTGTAGATAAACACTTTCATATTTCGTTTCTCAAATTATTGTATTGTCTGTTACCCGACAGCATATTCGGGTATTTCATTATTGAGATTTTGTTGTACATTGTATTGTACTCTTTCTTATTATTGGAGTTTACACATATAACTCATCATAGTTAGATGTATATTGTTGGTTATATTGCATTATTGGTTTTGTTGTTTTTGTTAAATAAAAAGTTTTAAATTTTTTACAATCCACTTTCAATAATTTCGGGTAGTTTGCCTTATATTATTAGTATTGTCAGTTGATGTTGAGACTGTGCCATCTGAGATATCTGAATTAATGTAGTATATGGCTGGCCACTCATTATTATTTTGAACGGGCTGTCACAGATGGTATCAGAGCATCAGGTTCTAGTATTTTTAGGATCTGTGTGCGTTACTACGATCTTCCGTAAGCGTTCTTGACGTAGAGCCTTAATATTAGGACGGTTGTATTCACACGTCTATATTTATTCTGTGATTTGAAAACTTTTGAAATGCGTTCTGATACAATTGTTCTTATTTCAGATGCCACCGAAGGGAGGTCGTTTAGTCAAGGCAAATAAAGGGAATGTGCAACCCCAAACGCCTCAAAGGAATGTGACTACGGATGAAGTTGCCAATATTGTGGCACAAGTAGTAACTGCTACCATTTCCATGATGGCGCAGTAATATGCCGTTCAAGCAGCCCGACCCCATTTAGGATTGTCTTCATAGGAGAGAGTGAAGGAAGATTTTAGAAAGGGGCATCCTCCCGAGTTTGCAGGAGGAGTTGATGCAATGGCTGCAAGTTAATGGAAGAATAGTATACAGAGGCACCTTCGTATGGTTGAGTGTAGTGAGGTGCATAAACAATTTTTAGCCACCTTTAAGTTATCGGGTGCAGCTCTTCAATGGTGGGAGTCTGTCACCACATCTGAACAGAGAGATACCTTACTTATAACAGAGTTTTGGGAACTTTTCGATCGAAGGTATTTTCTTTCCTCTACTAGGAATATGGGGATTTTTCAGGTAAAAAGAACGGTGGCAGAGTATGAGGAAGATTTTCTAGATGGGAGAAATTAGTACCTGATGAGGTAAATATGGAAGAGAAACGTATATCGAAGTTTGTTCGAGGTTTAGATTGGAAAATTCGACAACATTTTTTAGAGAGTCCTAAGTTAGCGACTTTCATCAAGGTAGTGAATGCGGCACTACTAAAGTGCCATGAATATCGTCTTCGTTCGCAAGTGGGTAAGAACTTTGGAGATTCGAGTTCATCAAGTAAGCTTGGCAAAGAGAGTGCTAGTTATGCGAGTGGGCAAAAAGTATTTGTGGGTAAGTGTTTCTTTTGTAAAGAATTAGTTCATAAAAAGAGAGATTTTCCTAAAAGAGGTAAAGTACCACGTTTTGATAAAGTTTTGGAAGTGAAACCCCTACAACAGATTCGAGGTCATTTTAGACCGGGGGATTTTATTTGGGAGCCCATTGATGAGGATGGGTAATCGAACTAGAGATGGATGATGTAAGTTAATTTTTCCTTTATGAATAGGATTATTACTATATGAAGTTTCGGTAATATTGTATGGGAGATAATTGTGAATGTGTAGTGCTATATCCCTACTTGTATCTTTTGACCCTAAGGGATTTTTTGAGCAAGTTAGGCTCCTATGTTAATTATCTTTCGATAGAATAGATAATTTTGTGATATGCTCAAAAAGATCTATAAACCTTGTGGTAAATGTAACAATGGTTATGGTGTGATAAGTAGTAATGATAAAGCTACTTCTTTTTATATAGTCATGTTAGACTTATATAATTGTTGTATTCCAGTTATGGATGAGCCTTATAAATGGCAATATGTTAATATGATATGAGATATCATTAATGAAAAGAGTTTTAAAGATTGTGGATTGATGGGGCGCAGGAAAATTTTAGCTCATGATTATGCTAATTTTTGTGAGCTATACGTTGTTATATGTATGATGATTTAAAATACCTTGTGTGGGACATAAGGCACTTTATGTAAATATTGTAAGACATAAAACTAAAAAATATATATATATTTTTCATAATTGCTTTTCAAAAAAAAACTTTTTCTAGGTCTTGGGACATATCAAAATGATTTCTTACCCAAAATATTTTTTAAAAACTTTAGTTCGGATTTAACAAGCTCTCAATCCCCGACGTCGCCTCATAGTAGTGTATTGGGAGGGTTCCTTATTTGGATTTCGCTTAGGCGAGACGTACCCCGCACGAAAGTGGCGAATGTCAGGAATTGAGAGGAGTTATTTCTTGGACCATTCAAAATTTTTACACGATTAAAATGTTAGTATTAGTTATATTTATGGTAACGTGGAACATTGGAGGCAAATGAAGCCTAATTATGATTGGTATAAGTGATAGCTCGAATATAAAGAGTGTATGGGCACCCTAGTTGTGGAAATTGGTTTTATAAGACTCAAAAATCAACTTAAAATAAAATAAATTAAATTAATTCGTCGTGGGAAGTTAGAGATTTGGAGATAGGATTAATGAGGATGGATGTAGTAAAACTAGTTGAGCTTTGGAGAATTAGGCTTAGCTAAAATTTTGAGGACAAAATTTTCGTAAGTGGGGAAGTTTGTAACAATCCGAGGTCCTGGAGACGAGGATTTATTTATTTTGGGAGGAATAAATATTATTTTAATTGGAGATTAATTAAATTGGCATTTGAGGTCAAAATTTGGAGTCGTTAAAAAGTGTTTCAAATGGCGACTCTGAAGGTACCATTGTGTCCGGAAGGGTCGGAAAGTCGAAATGATTGTACTTGGGGTCTATTTGTGTTCCGAAATATTTGTACGACCGTTTGACTCGAATTAAAGTTACCGAGTCATTTAAACTGTGTATTATCATTTAAAGATGTGTATCTTAGGAGAATAGGCTAAATTAGCCTACGGGAGATTTATTCTCCAAAGAGAGAAAGAGAAAAAATAAAGAAAGAAAGAGAGAAAAAGAAAGGAGAAGAGAAAGAAGGAGAAAAGAGAGAGAAAGTGGAAATTTCCGGTAAATACGCGATCTCAAGGCGGATTCAGACCCTACGAACCCGAGGCAGGTGATTAAACTTGCTAAATAATTGTTGAGTACCATTTATTGCATGATTTGTGGATTGAATCTTTGGGTTTTAGGTTTAGTTTAATAAAAAAAAACTAACTTTTGGGTAAATCTTAGATTTGTTATGTAGATCTTGGATTTGATGATAGAAATTAGTTTAAATGTATTCTAGAATGAATATTGATGATATATATGTGATTGGGTTGAAGAGAAATGGAGAGAATATGATTAAAATGGATTTTGGGTATTTTAGGCTTACAAAAAGTAGCCATTTTTTAGCCTCCATGTAGGCTGAATCGATTCGGTCCCCTAGCCGAATCGATTCGAAAATATGCATGTGCCCAGGTCTGAGTGCCCGAATCGATCCGTACCCCATCCGAATCGATTAGTACCCCATCCGAATCGATTAGGCCTGAGACAGAGTCCAAGGATTGATGACCCGTATCGATTTGCCTTCCTGGCTGAATTGATTCGCTGGGCCGAATCGATTCAGAATTGGCCCGAATCGATTCGAAAATAGGGCTTTGTGGGATTGTTTTTCTAAGAATAATTTCATCCCGTTTTGTTTGAGGTTATCGATTAGGGACCTCTATAGGAGATATTTGGAGTGTGTTTTGGAGACTTTTAGCGAGTTTCCCTTATAAGAAATTTTGGAGTCATGTTGACTAAATTTGAGGAATACCGATTTGAAATTTTTGTATATTCTAAGTTAGGAAGCACACTTTTATTGGAGATTTTATTTGGAGATAATAATGATTTCCTATTTAAATAATGAGAATAACTTAGAGATAATGGATCTTAGGATCCAATCCCAAATGGGATAACTTTAAAGGTTCATGAAATGAATTTAACCCTATTATGTATGGAGAATTATAAATGCTAATTGATGTGCATACGGATATAGAAGTATCCTTATTGATTATTGATTTGGGAGATATCTCACACAATGAGAATTGCTAATTGAGGTTCATTAGGATAAAGAATATCCTTAACTTAAATAGAATTGAGAAATAATTCATAATTAGAAGCGACATGTGAGCTTAAAGTGAGAAATAATATCGTGTATACTAAGTGGGGAAGATGTGTGAGAACTGACGATTAGTATATCTTGAGGGAACTATACTAAACAATGATATTAATTGAATTGCGCCAATGGGCGTATATTGAAAATGAAAATGATGTGACAGGTATACCTTATATTATGTTATTCCTTTATATGATGTGTTGATGTATGTATGCCTTATATGTTGGTATATCTACATATAGTGAAGCATACCCCCTCCTTGCTATCATTGGGAAATTCCGTGCGATGAGGGTGAGCATCCTGGCTTAATGAGCGGGGTGTGGATATTCCCGAGGTCATAGTCGTCCATTATGATTATTATGCGATATATTTATGCATTCTTTTTAGGGGTGAGAAGTCGGGGGTATGTGACGTTCTCACTTACCGGTTAGGAGCTATGACCGCTTCCTGCAACGATGTGTGCGTGAGTTGATCACGAGGTGGGTGTCGTTGAACCCCACCAGGTGGCCCCAGTTTGCTACGTTTATGGGCTGCTGGAAGATGATAGCATGTGAGCCTGTGTCCTCGAGCTATAGCTCGGTTGGATGGTTATTATTGATTGTGTTTGTACTTGGGTATCAAGGGCATAATGGACCTCAAGGACTAACATTATCGGGACTAGTGTATCGGGGGGGTTCCTTGTTTGGATTTCACCTCGGTGAGACGTCCCACGCACGAACCGCAGTGTAATGTTTGAAATTGGGGATAAGTTAGTCCTTAATGCTCATAATTATATATATATAACCTATCCCGGCGATCGATAGTGTAAGTAGTAGTGTAACGGGGGGTTCCTTGTTTGGATTTCGCTTCGGCGAGACATCCCACGCATGAAATGTCGTGTACTGTTGAGAATTAGGAATATTAATTAATTAAAATTGGATAATAACTTGGGTTACATGCATCATGCATTGAGGGCATAATGAACCTCGAGGATCGATACGGTCAGGAGTAGTGTAACGGGGGGTTCCTTATTTGGATTTCGCCTCGGCGAGACGTCCCACGCACGAAATGCAGTACCGTGTTGAGAATCGGGAGGAGTTTAGTCCTTAACTCTTGATGATAATAACTCATATAAAAATATATATACTGTTTACATGCCAAATGAAGGCATAACTAGAATATATGAAATTCTAGTAATAAAGAATGTTGATGTATTGTGATGATGTGGTTGATTATGCAACCTTACATGTTCAATAAATGAACAAATAAAATGAGAATTATGACACATTAAATGTAAAGAAATGTTATAAATGGGAATGTAGATAAGTGTAGATTTAGAGATAAGTTAGATAGCATAATCTAATATTTATTTTGGGATCTGGTTAGATTTAATTGCCTAATTATAATTGGGCATACATTTGGAGATCACGTGCATACGATTAGTTGCGCGCTTTAGTTGAGAGGGGAGTTGGATTTTAAAGGAGAGTTCGATTCCACCTTAATCATGTAATAATGCATTTATAATTATTTTGCATTTTAATACACTTGCTATAAAATGTCTTTCAACTCGGGCTCTGATCCGTTTATATTTTCTCATCCATGTATATATTGTATTACTTCAGGTGTTCCTCCGCAAGGACGCCATTGGTGTTCATCCATCCGATATTCGTGGAGTTGTGGCAGTAGCGGACTGTTGCGGCACTTTGTCTTAGTCGAATCCTATCTATTGTACATCTAGATTAGGATTCAGTTTGTATATGGAGTTAGTAATCAAGTGTTATAGATAAACACTTTCATATTTCATTTATCAAATTATTGTATTGTCTATTACCCAACAGCATATTCGGGTATTTCATTGTTGAGATTTTTCTGTACATTGTATTGTACTCTTTCTTATTATTGTAGTTTACACATATAACTCATCATAGTTAGATGTATATTGTTGGTTATATTGCATTATTGGTGTTGTTGTTAAATAAAAAGTTTTAAATTTTTGACAATCCACTTTCAATGATTTTGGGTAGTTAGCCTTATAATATTAGTATTGTCAGTTGATGTTGAGACTATGCCATCTGAGATACCTGAATTAGTGTAGTATAGGGATGGCCACCCATTACTATTTTGAGCGGGTTGTCACATGTTGTTGTAAATAAGAAAGTGTTTTTGAATTGATTTGGTTGTAAAAAACAAAGAAAGAGAATATGGTGGGTTCTTCATAAGGCTTTTGTATACTATGTGTTTGATAAAATTCCAACATTAGGTTTATACTTTGTTTTTTGTTATCTATGATTTGCTTTTGATTTTGATGCTTTAGTCTTAGTTATGTGGGTCGAATTGGGTTTCTAACAAAAACCCAGAATCTTGAAGTTGTTGCTATTATTGCATTTGAATTATGGTGTTGGGATCAGACCAGTATTCCCTGGGAGACTTATAAACGGGTCACCTACCCGGCCCCGACTAGTGATTCTGTTCAGTTTGTCTATTTGTTTTGTAATTTGATCACCAAAGCATTCCTTTATGAGCATAATAGGTTAGCACCCAAAGAAAAGTAAGTAGTGGAACCTCAAACGCTACCTCCTACTCAAAACGAAACACGAGAGATAGATGAACCCTTTGGGGAGAGCAACATTGTTGCTACAAATGCCTAACGATCCTTCGAAATATGAGAAAGCTTTGGACGTACCTGCTGCGTGAAATTTACTTGATTTTTTACTCATGTGTCATTTAGAAGAACTACCTGAATTTTTAGGTATTAATGTCTTCATTGGTTGTTTGGGGTTGTGATTTTTGTATGGGTTCAAATCAATTATTGTTATAAAAGGGATTTGGCTCATTGAATATATCATATCGTTATTATTATTATTATTATTATTATTATTATTATTATTATTATTATTATTATTATTATTATTATTATTATTATTTTTTTTTTTTTTTTTTTTTTTTTTATTATTATTATTATTAATGTTGTTATTGTTGTTGTTCTGATAAAAAAATTGATATATCATTGTTAGAAAAACCTTTTTTTTAAACTATTTTTTTCATGTTTTTATACAAACATTGATTTTTTTTTTAAATTACTTTCATAAATCTCTATTTTAAATAGTATTTAAAAATGAAGTATCAGTAGGTAGTGAGTTGCTCTATGTTGAAGTTTTACTAGGCAAAGACATAAAAAAAGAAAAGAATAATACGCGTGTGTAGTGTGTTGAAGTAAAGTGGGGAAAAAATGGTGTCGAACTCATAATTAACTCTTACTATATCTCACTTGGAGGGCTTTATAAAATTATTCTGTGTTAACCAAGTTCAAAACATCTTTTGACCAATATGACTTGCTATTTCATATCCGAGGCACTGTAAACAAATCTTTTGGTTGGTGCTTTTAGTCTGTAAACTGTATGGAATTGAAAATATTATTTTTGTTTAAGATATGCAGGTCCCACGTTATTGACAAAGGTGATATAACAAATTCAAGTTGCTGACCAAGAAATCAAAGGAAAGAAGGATAAGGACTGATTTGACATAATGTTTACACGGGACCCAAGAAATCTCTTTAAGTTATGAGCCTATAGATTTTATTATAAGGTTTCTAAAAATATATCAATGTAAAAAACTAAAATATATGCGTATATAAACTTTAAAATAAATATAAATATTCATTTAAATATATTAGAGCAAGAAAAGTACAAAATATTAGAGCATTTTATAAATGAATACTTTGTATTATATCTAAGTATATATCAGTGTAAAAAAATTTTGTGTGGATGAGATAACTTTCAACTTCTCAACATTTAAATATTTAACTGTGGTACTGTGGTTATGAAGGGTTGTCCAATATTCTGACTATGGCCGAAAGTTTGATTGGATTATGGTTGTAAGTTATGACTAGCTGGATGGAATCCACAACCCCTACCCAAGCTGATGTTGTTGTCCATAAAATTATCTTCCTGGATTTTGCCTATTGTACCGATATTTGGCATTATATAAAGTGACAGTCAAAGAGATACTCTCAATTTTAATGAGATGCGCGGGGACCACTGTTGAAATCGCAGTCTTGCAGTGCGTGAGGTCAAATATTTTTGACATGTCCTTTTGAATCGTAATTTCTTTTAATAAAAATTGTACTGATTTTTTTTTATTCTTTTTTTTTAAACAAAAACAATAGTGCACTTAATTATATAAAAAAATGATCCAACTAAAAGCGTGAGAACAAAAAAAAATTAAATAAAAAATAAGTTTGACTAAATTAAACATGACATAGATGTGAAATTGTTTTTCGAGGTATTTTGAACACAATCCAAGTAAAAATGGCACGCCGAAAATTATTTTTTTTACCAAAAATGAACCCAACCAAAATAAACAAAACAAGAAACGACATGTCATAATTTTTTTATCAATCTAGAAAAATATTCAAATAAAAGCATCACACCACAATATTAAAAAAAACAAACCTGACAAAAACAATGAGAACGGGATACAACATGATTTTTTTTCCAATTAGGATTTTATCCAAGTAATAGCGGGACAATACAAAATATTCGTTTAAACCAAAAATGAATCAACAAAATGAATATGTATAAAGACAATTTTTTTAAATTACAATTTGTTTTGTTGAACGAAATTTTTTCCGTTTTGTAATTACGTACTTTGAAAATTTTCATCTTTTTGCAATTATGTATTTTATAAATTTTTGTCGTGCCTTCAGGGTGAATCGTCATATAAACAAAGAAAATAAGTCCGACTAGATTAAACATAACATAGACATGAAATTGTTCTTTTGGATATTTTGAACACAATCCAAGTAAAAACGGCACAACGAAAATAATTTTTTTAATAAAAAAGGAGCCCAACCAGAATAAACACAACACGAAACGACATGTCATTATTTTTTTATCAATCAAGAAAAATATCCAAATAAAAGCATCACAACACAATATTTAAAAAAAAAACGAACCTGACCAAAATAAAAGTGACAACACGATACAACATGAAATTTTTTTCCAAACAGGATTTTATCCAAGTAATAGCGGCACAATACAAAATATTCGTTTAAACTAAAAACAAATCAACAAAATGAATATGTATAAAGACCTTTTTTTAGTTACAATTTGTTTTCTTGAACGAAATATTTTTCGTTTTGTAATTATGTACTTTTGAAATTTTCACCTTTTCGCAATTACGTCTTTGTAAATTTTTATCGTGCCTTCAGGGTGGATCGTCATATAAATAAAAAAAATTGTCCAATAGTTAACAATTATTACGAGATCCATGATGGATTATTAGTATTGTCGTTGGATTATACTTTTCTTAAACATGGTGAATCGTCATATAAACAAATAAAAAATTTCTCTAAATTTTTAAATCGTTTACAATTATGTGTTGAAAAAAAAATTGACTTATTAGGTTCGTACCACAGTGTATGTATGAATGTATATAAACACGATGTATATATGTATGTATGTATGTATGTATGTATGTATGTGTGAAAAAACTTTCAAGTTTTTTCCAATTTTTTAAACTAATAGGTTCGTACCATATATTATTTCAAAAATTGTTTATCTAATGTGAACTACATACGACATCTGGTCCTATCAACGATACATACTTTCGAAAATTAGCGTCGTGTCTTCAGGCACAGGCATACCCTAGCATATATATATATATATATATATATATATATATATATATATATATATATATATATATGGAGAGGTTCACAAGTGGACCAAAAGAATGGACTTTTTATTGGACCTTAACAAAAAACACATAATAACACATTAAATTTAATTCCTATAGTGAAATTGGTCCGCGCTAGCGTCACCAAATACGCGTGTCGATCGATCCCCCCCCCCCCCCCCCCACACGCCCTCCACCCACCCCACCCCACCCCCACCCTCCCACCCCCACTCCCATGGCAGCCCTGCTGTCATAAGGGCTGCCACAAGGGTTGCTTTGGTGATGGGGGTGGGTGGGGGGCGGTGGGGGGAGGTGGGGGGGGGGGGGTAGTGGGGTGAAGGTGTGGTCTCGGGTGCCGCTGGCGCGGACCAATTACACTATAGAAATTAAAATTACTGTGTTAATATGTGTTTTTTGTTAAGGTCCATAAAAAGTCCATTCTTTTGGTCCACTTGTGAACCTCTCCCTATATATATATATATATATATATATATATATATATATATATATATATATATATATATATATATATATATATATATATATATATATATATATATATTAATAAAGTAGATGGGATTTGATAGTCACATAATCTGTTTCTCTTACTAACAGTGACGCATGGTCCAAGCTATTACCTATTACATACGAATAATGGTAGACTCCCCGAATGGGGAGCTACCGATTCCTTCCCCACAAATCTCAACCCTTGATCCATTAGACCCCAAAATAATCTTGAGCGTTGATTTACTTTTAAAAAATAATGCATTATAACTTTAGAGTTATAATTTATTTTAAACTAAAATTAAAAGATATTTCTTTAATTTTTAGATTATTTATTTTAGACTGATAAATAACTATAGTTATGATTTATTTTAAAGTTAAATAAATTTGTGGGGAAAGAATATTTAATGGATCAATCTTGACCCTTAGTGTATTTTTAAAAAACAATACATTATATCTCTATACTTGTTATTTATTTTAAACAAAAATTAAAAGATATTCTCTTAATTTTTTAAATTTAACAAAAGATTAATAAATAACTAGAGTTATGATTTATTTTAAAAATAAATAAACTTTACAATAAATTAATATTTAATGAATTAATTACCAAAAAGTCTTTCAAACATTTTTAATACACATTTAGTTCAATCATTTAAATTTTATTCCAAAAAGTCCTCAAATACTAATTTAATCAATATTCTGTTATTTTTAAAGGTCTGTGCCAGCGGTACACTTTGAGTGTTTTTATTTTGAAAAAAAATATTTGTTTAAATTTTAGGGTCCGTTTAATACATATTGGGCAAAAGTGTTGGCATGGCAAAATTTGCCAAGACAAATTTTGCCTAGGTAAATTTTGCCTAGACAAATATTTTTTTCTCACATTAGACTATCAAACACCAAATAAGGTAAAACAAGTTTTTTAGGCAAAACATTTTAATAACACATTTTTCGTCCATATTAACATATATAATAATAAAAAATATATATATTTTTTTAATTTTGTCCCAAGTCTTATTTAATAAAAAACAGTTTTTTCTTTTCTTTTTTACTTCCCGTTTTTATTTATTAAAAAAGTAACAAACTATATATAAAAAAAAAGTTTTTTAAGCCAAAACTACTTACTAAAAACAGTTTTTACATTAAAACAGTTTTTAATTTTTACATTAAAACAGTTTTTACGTTATAACAGTTTTTAATTTTTTTTACATTAAAACAGTTTTTATATTAAAATATTTTTTTGCATTAAAACAGTTTTTACATTAAAACCTTTTTAAATTTTTTACATTAAAACAATTTTTACATTAAAACAATTTTTTACATTAAAACAGTTTTTACGAAAAAACAGTTTTTACATTAAAATAATTTTTTACATTAAAACAGTTTTTACATTAAAACAATTTTTTATATTAAAACAGTTTTCACATCAAAACAATTTTTAATTTTTTACATTAAAACAATTTTTACATTAAAACAGTTTTTTACATTAAAACGGTTTTTACGAAAAAACAGTTTTTAAACAGATTTTAATTTAAAACAGTTTTTTTAACTATTTAAAACAATTTTTAAAATATTCATAACAGTTTTTTTTAATTATTTAAAATAGTTTTTTAATTGTTTTTTAAAATATTAAAAGCGTTTAAGAAGTTAGCAAATTTGTTGGCAAATATTTCTCACCCATATAGCAAAGCAAAATTTGCCAACATGTTATGCATAAGAGGTGTTGTACATTGGCAAATAGCTTGTAGGCAAATTTTGCTATCAAACACACCAAATTGTAGGCAAATGTCATATTTGCCAACTTATTTGCCATTTGCCATAGCAAATAATGCTATCAAACGGACCCTTAATGTTTTAGATTCACGATTGATTAGTGTTGCTCGCGCGACCCTACATTCTCGGGCCAAAATCATTTATTAACCGTGGGTTCACGCCAACGGCACTTATCCATCGCGAATCTAAGACATCAAATTAACAGTTTTTTTTTAATTAAAACCAAATTTATAAAAAAAAAAGACCCCCCCCCCCCCCCCCACTTTTTCATTGGTTTCTCATGTGAAAGGGTTAAAAATAACTCATTTATTCCCTCAAACACCCATTTACCCAATATTCTCTTATTTTTATAGGTCCGCGAGCGGCACCCTTATTTTTAAACTTAATTTTTTTAATTCATTTAGTCCCTCAAACACCCATTTACCGAATATTCTCTTATTTTTATAGCTTCGTGCCAGCGACATCCCTTATTTTTCAACTAAACTTTACAACATTTAAGACAATTTTGCATTTCTTAAAACCGTTTAAAGATGTAAAAAAAAGTTTATTTTTATTTATATTAAATTAATTTTTATTTTTTAAAACAGTTTTTTTCAAAAAAAATATTTTTTATATTAAAATAATGTTTTCGTAAAATTATCGCATTTAATTGGATCGGATTCGAGTTATTTTAATTTAGTCATATATAAAACACTTTTTTTATATAAAAAATACAGATTTTTATATAACAAAACAATTTTTTAATTTAAAAAAAAACAAATAAAAATGGAGCTCAGGCATTCGGTATGAATTGGGGAAGGAAGAATCGGGAAGTGTAGCATCACTCATTACATACTGACATATGTGAAATGACAATAGCCTAACAATCTACATAAAATCTTTAACCATATATTTTCATTGCTCAAACTATGAGGTATTATATATATATATATATATATATATATATATATATATATATATATATATATATATATATATATATATATATAGAAAACATATCTAGTGACATTCAAACATGAGTATGAAAAATGTGTAACATAATAATGTGTACAAATAATATATGTATTGGAAATATTATTTTCAAGAGTTCTATAAATGTATATTAAAAGATTTTAATATCTTTATCAGTTATATGAATATATGTATGCGACATTCCATTAGGATTACTTACCTGCTTTGAAAAAAAAATTAACCGCATGGGATAAAACAAAGATAATATGTGAGCAGCATATTAAAAAAACATAACACTTATACATAAAAATAACATGATTAGGTATATGAAAACATTCAAATGGATAAACACAACAACTTATCTATGTTATAAACCTTAAGCTATTGAGATATGTTTTTAACTTGTTTAACTGCCTAAGAATACATGCTTAAGATATAGCATAATATGTAGCCTTTTAACTAGTATATATATAAAAAAAAATATACATATACAACAGTCAGTATAGAAAATGTACATATATAATACATAAACAATAATAAATATATTAAAAAAATTCCATTATTATTATCAGAATAAAAGTACTATATTTTGACTGGAAATAAATGTCTAACACGTAATAAAAAAAATATTTATAAGATAGTTATATAAATTAGTGCGTGTGTGAGTATAACTATATATTATTATGTATATACAACTAAAAGGTATTTATATGAAATGTATGTATAGATATTATTTTGTAACACCCCGCTTAAAATAATAACGGGTGGCCAACCCTATACTACATTAAATCAGGAGTTTTAGATGGTCCAGTCTCAACATCAACTGCCGGTACTATATAATATAGGACTAACTACCCGATATCATATAAGCGAGATGTTAAAATAATTTAAAATATGCAACAGACAACAAACTAACACTATAACACCTCCCATAAGAAAAGAAAAATGCATACAAGAACTATGATAAATGAAATGCTAGAAAAAAATGAAATAATTAACTACAACATAATATACTATAAAAAGTAGACCCGAATAAGTTGTCGGGTCAAAGCCAATACAATAATTGGAATGGAATAAATATAAACATCTATAAATATCCCTTGGGTATAAACCCGATTTACAACAAGAATCCTACCTAGAATTTAAAAGTAGGAAGCGACTACCATCAAAGTCCCACAACAGTCTGCACCTATCACGGTTCCCCCTGACTCTGGATAGAAGGTCATCCGGCACCCATGCGGTAGGATACCTGTAGTATTATATATATATATATATATATATATATATATATATATATATATATATATATATATATATATATATATACAAGCAGGAGAGAAAAGTAAACGGGTCAGAGCCCGAGTTGTGAAAATATTTAGCAAGTGTGTTAACCGTGCGTAATAAATATCGGTGCACATATTTCATAATTAAAATGGGATCGCACTCTCATGGAGCCCCAACTCACCTCTCATCTAAAGGCGCGCACCTATTCGCGTCCTCAATTTTATTAGTTAAATTACCCCCCATTTTATTAGGATAACTAACTTGTCATAGGCCTAGCCAATACCCACGAGATCTACCTTCCTAACTTAACCCAAGAATCCACCCCTTTTCTAAACACAACTAAGTATTTATTTTCAATCATATGTGCCTTATTAGGCTTAGTGGATTCTAGTTTATACTTTAACCAATTATAATTTAATAAGTTACACAATATGCATTTGGGTTGAAACATAGGATTTAATTTCTAATTAATAAGCATGCAAAATTATTATTGACACAACTTCCCTCCAATTTCAACGTTGCGCTGCGTTTCGTGCGTGGGGTATCTCGCAAAGCGAAATCCAAAAAAGGAACCACCCCGTTACACTACTCCTTGTCAACGTCGAACCTGGAGATCCATAATGCCACACATAAATATCGACAGAACTTCTCTCTACTCCCAATAATGTACTACATTTCGTGCATGGGGTGTCTCGCAAAGCGAAATCCAAACAAGGAACCACCTCGTTACACTACTCTTTGACAATGTCGATCATAGAGATCCATAATGTCGTACATACCATAACTGGCAGAACTTTTCTCCAATTTCAACACTGCACTGTGTTTCATGCGTGGGGTGTCTCGCAAAGCGAAATCCAAACAAGGAACCACCCCGTTACACTACTCCTTGACAATGTCGATCATAGAGATCCATAACGCCATATATACAATATAATACCACCACTATTACCAAAACTCCAATAATATCCTTGGGATGATGTAACCGAAATATTCCTTAAATGCGATACATCAACCCCCATCAATCTAGTACACCATAATCATCCAAGATGAAATCTACAAAGATTCTATATCCTTCCGTCTATAGGATATATAAATATATATATAGGCATTTCATTCTAACCATATATATATATACACACCATAATCCAATCCCATGACCATGTATACATACCATATATGATGTACAAAGGCCATGCACAAATAAATACCCGGCTATATATAGCACCGATAAATTGCATCAATGTTATCATCTTCCCAGTGCCCGGCTCACGTAGCAATACTGGGGCCACCATGGTGGGACTAAACGACACCATCTCGTGGTAAACTCACGCACACGACGTCCCGGGAAGCGGTCATAGCTCCAAACCGGCAATGAAACGAAACATACCCACCACGTCTCATCCCAAAAATATAAAAATGTAAATCACATAATAACACACGGGATTACTATGACCTGGGGAATATCCACACCCTGCTTTTCTAGCCAGTATGCTCACCCTCTACGCGCGCAACTTACCAATGATAGCATGAGCGGGGTATGCTTAACCAAATAAGTATATATATCATTCACATTCATAATATATATACATCCATATGATCCAATCATATAATTAAACATTAAACCATCATATACGGTTTAAGTATCCATACCACATATGTCCACAACATAAATATATCCATATTTTCATATCTATATAGATATAAAAACATATATATTCACATATCCATATTTCTATATATGCAAGTTAATTCTCATTCATGTTTATAAGATATCTATATACACTCGGCTATAAGTATACATATTCCTCAATATTCAAGCCGTCACAACAATTTCCTTTAAATTTACCTCAATATGAGAATACAATCTCTCACTTGAAACATATTCAATCATTTTTCCTATGATGAATAGTCTCCCAAAAATCATATGTATATATATACTTATATATACCACATTAAGGTTATCACCCAAAATTTGGTGTAGGAAACCATTATTATACATACCATCTATATCCGAGAGCAAATCAATACCTCCAATACAAATTTTGACTAAAGGTATACACCTAACCAAAAGTCTACAAACCTCAACTTATTCCACTTTGTTTCAAGTGTTGAAATCCCATGTGATTATTTCCACCTAATTATGTGTAAACTATCCTAACTAGAATTATACAACCTCATATTCTAGTAGGTAGTACGATCCCATCGTTCCCAAATTTTGCCTAATGTTCCATTGTTCTTGCGAACCCTTACTCCTATCGCATTTCCAATTGTTCCTTAATTTAAACATTTCTATGGATTCGTGACCCCTCTCTCTCGTTAGTCCCCAATTATAACTTAATAGAATCCTATCGCTATAAGGATTCAATATGAATATCGGCCTATAATTTTCTAACATACCTTCTCAACTCTCCCTCTAGGAGTTCTAAACCCCCTATCGTCTCTATAATTTACTTTGGATTTATAATTAGGATTCTAAACGCTAACGAGGTATCTCCAAAATCTCTATACACAACTCTAATACATACATGGACATATTTCTCCCCAATTATACCAAGGAGTCCAAAAATCATAATATGTAAGAAACCCCTTATGTGTCTCCAAAAATATTCCTCTTACATCATTTGATAAGACCCCCAAATCAACAAACCCAACCAAAAAGGGTTTGAAATCACCACAAAGAAAACTTCTCAAAATGCCCTGTTTCCGAATCGATTCGGCCCCTCTGAATCGATTCGGCCCAACAGCGAATCGATTCGGCCCATCCGAATCGATTCGGTCCATAGGACCTGAGAGTCTGCAACCTTTCGAATCGATTCTCTAGGGGCGAATCGATTCGGCCCTAAAGACCTGAGGCTTATGCAACCTGGTGAATCGATTCGGTGGGGGCGAATCGATTCGGCCAGTTCAGAAAACCACGAAAATGGCTAATTTTCTACAACACCAAATGCTCCAAAATTGAAGTTATACCTCTATTAGGCCTTAATCTTCAACCCCAGCATGATTTCCAACATCAAAACTCATCCTACACCTAATCTCATCAATTTATATCCCTTAAACCCAATTAAAATCTTCAATTTCAAGATTTAAACCAAAATTTAGGTTTTGATATTAATACCCAAAAAAATCCATTCTTTAGCCCACAAATTATGAAATAAAATACACAAATAACTTATTTAGAAATATTAAACACTTGCCTCAGATTTGTAGAGGTTGAATCATCCTCGATGTCGCGTTTGGACCGGGAATCTCCAAGCTTCCTTCCTCTCTCTCTCTTTTCTCCTTCTTTCTTCTTCTTCTTCTTTTTTCTTTCTCTTCTATTTCTCTCAATTGATAAGGCTTAATTCGTAAGCCTTTAGACCCCTTTAAAACAATAAACCCAATTTAAATGTTAATACACACTTTAAATGACTCGTTTACTCCAATTCGAGTCAAACTGACTTAAAAATATTCCAGAGCCAAAATAAAACCCAATTACAGTCATTTTGACTATCTCGACCCTTTCGGATCGATGGTACCCTTAAAATCATCATCCGGAATACTTTGAAATATCCTCTATTTTTGGACCTCAATTCCATATTTTAGAATTCTCCAATTTAATTAAATTTTATTTTCCCAAAAATTTAATTTCTCAGTCTCCAAAGTCATGGGTTGTTACAATCTTCCACCCTTATAGAAATTTTGCCCGCGAAATTTAAGATGTGCCTAGGACCTCAATATCATCTAGTCCTTACATCAACCCTCAGGATCACTATGCCGATCCTTTCTAGTTCTCACGTCGAACCATATAGATTTTTAAAATGAATAACTACCCCGAGGCGCCCATACACCTCATACCCGAGTTTCCACTCGTAGAATTATAATCAGGCTCCATTAGCCTCAAATCATAATATACTATCACCATTATAATCTATAATAACATATTAAATATATAAAAGTTTTAAAATTCTCAATGGTTAAACTCTCCTCAGTTCCTGACGCTAGCTGCCTTCGTGCGGGGGAGGTCTCGCAAGCAAAATCCAAACAAGGAACCCTCCCAATACACTACTGCGTAGCTAGGTCGGGGATTGAGATTAGTTGAACCAGGGCTAAGGTTTTATAAAAATATTTTCATATTTTAAATACTGCCCGAAGGCCTATGTAACAATAAATAATATAAATAAATTATGCGTCTTTCGACATGCCAAACAAACACCTTATGTTTAGGACACAAGGTTTCAACAAATACAACACTATAAGCAATACCTAGTTCTCAAAACTAGCACATCTATGAGCTAAATTATCCACTCAACATACACCTACTAAACTTTGAATCTCACAAATCTAAAACTTCTTTACATTACATTAACGCCTTTCCACAATATAAGTCTCCCCTCGTAGGCGCACTATAATCACATGCCCTACCTGCCCATAAGACAAAAGTCTTATAGTCACTATTCAATGAACCTTGACATTCCTCACCTCCGGAATTCAATATTATAACTCTCGACGTTCATGCTATCGCACAAAGTATGACTTAAACCCAAATAAAGGTATTCTACCTTATACTTCCATAATCTAATGGTTTCACCTCATCCAAGGATCTCAATTCAAGACCCTCTACTTCTTCGAGGACAATCATTACTCCTAAACCTATTTCTCCATAAGAGAAACATCTTCCCCAAAATCCTTCCTAACATTTTGAAGGATAAAACATAATTGCAACTACCGAAAAATTCCCTCAGTCCTACCTAACGAAACCGAGTCTCCAAATTTCTTACTCCCTCTTCCCAGAAGGCAATACTCTTGATATTGGGACAACTACACCTACCTCACCTCGGTAAGAATCACCAACATCAGGTTTCCTAACAAAGGTTAACGGGTTTCTCAACCTAAACCTCCCCAGGACTACGCTGCATACCTCTCCTCGGACTTACCTTACTAAGTCCAAGATTCACCATTCGAGTAAATCTTCCTTTCTTACTCAACTGCCGATAAATCACCTCACACCACTGCTAAAAATCTCCTCAATATCTCCTCTGGAATCGGGGAAAACAAATACCCCCGATTAAAGCGTACCCAAAATATGCTATGGGTATTGTACTTCTAATCCTATACTTTCCTAGACGACAAAATCTAGGCGACGTCTGAAACAAAACAAGAACAACTGTTATCAGAACGCCAATCAAGTGAATATACTTCACAGAAGAAAACAACGCAGTGAACACAACAGTCCTAACTGTAGGGCTTTATGTCAAGAACGTAAACGGAAGAATACAGAAAACTCGCACAGATCCTAAGGACTCTAGAACCTGATGCTCTGATACCATCTGTAACACCCCGCTTAAAATAATAACGGGTGACCAGCCCTCTACTACATTAAATTAGGAGTTTCAGATGGTCCAGTCTCAACATCAACTGTCGGTACTATATAATATAGGACTAACTACCCGATATCATATAAGCGAGATGTTAAAATAATTTAAAATATGCAACAGACAACAAACTAACACTATAACACCTCTGATAAGAAAAGAAAAACGCATACAAGAACTATGATAAATGAAATGCTAAAAAAATTGAAATAATTAACTACAACAGAATATGCTAGAAAAAGTAGACCCGAATAAGCTGTCGGGTCATAGCCAATACAATAACTAGAATGGAATAAATATAAACATCTATAAATATACCTTGGGTATAAACCCTATGTACAACATGAATCCTACCTAGAATTTAAAAGTAGGAAGCGACTACCATCAAAGTCCCGCAACAGTCCGCACCTGTCACGGCTCCCCCTGACTCTGGATAGAAGGTCATCCGGCACCCATGCGATAGGATACCTGTAGTATTATATATATATATATATATATATATACAAGCAGGAGAGAAAAGTAAATGGGTCAGAGCCCGAGTTGTGAAAATATTTAGCAAGTGTGTTAACCGTGCATAATAAATATCGGTGCACATATTTCATAATTAAAATGGGATCGCACTCTCGTGGAGCCCCAACTCACCTCTCATCTAAAGGCGCGCACCTATTTGCGTCCTCAATTTTATTAGTTAAATTATCCCATATTTTATTAGGACAACCTAACTTATCATAGGCCTAGCCTATACCCACGAGATCTACCATCCTAACTTAACCCAAGAATCCACCCCTTTTCTAAACACAACTAAGTATTTATTTTCAATCATATGTGCCTTATTAGGCTTAGTGGATTCCGGTTTATACTTTAACCAATTATAATTTAATAAGTTACCCAATATGCATTTGGGTTGAAACATATGATTTAATTTCTAATTAATAAGCTTGCAAAATTATTATTGACACAACTTCCCTCCAATTTCAACGCTGCGCTGCGTTTCGTGCGTGGGGTGTCTCGCAAAGTGAGATCCAAACAAGGAACCACCCCGTTACACTACTCCTTGTCAATGTCGATCATGGAGATCCATTATGCCACACATAAATATCGATAGAACTTCTCTCTACTCTCAACAATGTACTACATTTCGTGGGTGGGGTGTCTCGCAATGCGAATCCAAACAAGGAACCACCCCGTTACACTACTCTTTGACAATGTCGATCATAGAGATCCATAATGTTGTACATACCATAATTGGCAGGACTTTTCTCTAATCTCAACACGGCACTGCGTTTCATGCGTGGGTGTCTCGCAAAGCGAAATCCAAACAAGGAACCACCCCGTTACACTACTCCTTGTCAACGTCGATCCTGGATATCCATTATGCCATGTATACGATATTATACTACTACTACAACTAACATCACCAATAATATCCTTGGGATGATGTAACCGAAATATTCCTTAAATGTGATACATCAACCCCCATCAATCTAGTAAACCATAATCATCCAAGATGTACTCTACAAAGAATCTATATCCTTTCATCTATAGGATATATAAATATATATATAGGCATTTCATTCTAACTATATATATATACACACCATCATCCAATCCCATGACCATGTATACATACCATATATGATGTACAAAGGCCATGCACAAACAAATACCCGGCTATATATAGGGCCGATAAATTGCATCAATGCTATCATCTTCCCAGTGCTCGACTCACGTAGCAATACTGGGGCCACCATGGTGGGACTAAACGACACTCATCTCGTGGTAAACTCACGCACACGATGTCCCGGGAAGAGGTCATAGCTCCAAACCTCTAATGAGACGAAACATACCCACCACGTCTCATCCCAAAAATATAAAAATGTAAATCACATAATAACACACGGGACGACTATGACCTGGGAAATATCCACACCCTGCTTTTATATCCAGGATGCTCACCCTCTACGCGCGCAACGTCCCAATGATAGCATGAGCGGGGTATGCTTAACTAAATAAGTATATATATCATTCACATTCATAATATATATACATCCATATGATCCAATCATATAATTAAACATTAAACCATCATATACGGTTTAAGTATCCATACCACATATGTCCACAACATAAATATATCCATATTTTCATATCTATATAGATATAAAAACATATATATTCACATATCCATATTTCTATATATGAAAGTTAATTCTCATTCATGTGTATAAGATATCTATATACACTCGGCTATAAGTATACATAATCCTCAATATATAAGCCGTCACCACAATTTCCTTTAAATTTACATCGATATGAGAATACAATCTCTCACTTGAAACATATTCAATCATTTTTCCTATGATGAATAGTCTCCCAAAAATCATATGTATATATATACTTATATATACCACATTAAGGTTATCACCCAAAATTTGGTGTAGGAAACCATTACTATACATACCATCTATATCCGAGAGTAAATCAATACCTCCAATACAAATTTTGACTAAAGGTATACACCTAACCAAAAGTCTACAAACCTCAACTTATTCCACTTTGTTTCAAGTGTTGAAATCCCATGTGATTATTTCCACCTAATTATGTGTAAACTATCCTAACTAGAATTATACAACCTCATATTCTAGTTGGTAGTACGATCCAATCGTTCCCAAATATTGCCTAATGTTCCATTATTCTTGCAAACCCTTACTCCTATCGCATTTCCAATTGTTCCTTAATTTAAACATTTCTAAGGATTCGTGACCCCTCTCTCTCGTTAGTCCCCAATTATGACTTAATAGAATCCTATCTCTATAAGGATTCAATATGAATATCGGCCTATAATTTCCCAGCATACCTTCGAAACTCTCCCTCTAGGAGTTCTAAACCCCCTATCGTCTCTATAATTTTCTTTGGATTTATAATTAGGATTCTAAACCCTAACGAGGTATCTCCAAAATCTCTATACACAACTCTAATACATACATGGACATATTTCTCCCCAACTATACCAAGTAGTCCCAAAATCATAATATGTAAGAAACCCTTTATGTGTCTCTAAAAACATTCCTCTTAAATCATTTGAGAAGACCCCCAAATCAACAAACCCAACCAAAAAGGGTTTGAAATCACCACAAAGAAAATTTATCAAAATGCCCTGTTTTCGAATTAATTCGGCCGCTCCGAATCGATTCGGCCCATCCAAATCGATTCGGTACATGGTACCTGAGAGTCTGTAACCTTCCGAATCGATTCGCTAGGGGCGAATCGATTCGGCCCTAAAGACCTGAGGCTTCTGCAACCTGGCGAATCGATTCGGTGGGGGCGAATCGATTCGGCCAATTCAGAAAGCCACGAAAATAGTTGATTTTCTACAAACCCAAATTCTCCAAAATTCAAGTTATACCTCTACTAGCCCTTACTCTTCAACCCCAACATGATTTCCAACATCAAAACTCATCCTACACCTAATCTCATCAATTTATATCCCTTAAACCCAATTAAAATCTTCAATTTCAAGATTTAAACCAAAATTTCTGTTTTGACATTAATACCCACAAAAAACCAATTCTTTAACCCACAAATTATGAAATCAAATACACAAATAACTTATTTAGCAAGATTAAACACTTGCCTCAGATTTGTAGAGGTTGAATCATCCTCGATGTCGCGTTTGGGCCGGGAATCTCCAAGCTTCCTTCCTCTCTCTCTCTTTTCTCCTTCTTTCTTCTTCTTCTTTTTTTATTTCTCTTATATTTCTCTCAATTGAGAAGGATTAATCCGTAAGCCTTTAGATCCCTTTAAAACAATAAACCCAATTTAAATGTTAATACACACTTTAAATTACTCGTTTACTCCTATTCAAGCCAAACTGACTTAAAAATATTCTGGAGCCGAAATAAAACCCAATGACAGTCATTTTGACTATCTCGACCCTTACGGGATCGATGATTCCCTTAAAATCATCATCCGGAATACTTTGAAATATCCTCTATTTTTGGACCTCAATTCCATATTTTAGAATTCTCCAATTTAATTAAATTTTATTTTCCTAAAAATTTAATTTCTCAGTCTCAAAAGTCATGGGTTATTACATATTTATAAGTATATATCTATATAAATAACTAATTATATATATAACATAACTAAATAAATATTATAAAAGTATGTTTGGAATCATCAAAATTTTTACATTAGACTAAAATGTACATTAATTGTAATTATACAAATTAAATATTAATTATGTATTTAAGTTTGGTTTGCAAAATCACGTATTTTGTTTACCCTTCCTTGCTTATGTGTATGTGTGTGGGGTTTATGGACTTTTTTCCTTTCAACCACCATTTACTAAGGTTGTTTACGTTTTCTTGGTTTTCCAAACTCATGTATCACCTATTTAGTGAGATTTTTTGGTTATGCATCAACCGTCGGGGCATTATTTTGGTTTTAATTTTGATTATGTTGGGGCATAAATTGTTAGGGCATTATTTTTGTTTTTATACTACAATAGAATTCTACTTTAGTAACTTTGTTATTTGAGTATTCTTTTGGTTTTAATTTAGATTTTGGATTGTTTATTGGCAATTTCATTTCAAATTAGATATTTTCAATTTCATTTCTTATTAGATATCTTCAGTTGTGGATTTTGCGTGGCTAAAAGAGTGTTGGACATGTATCATGTCAACATTGTATGCTTTGGAGCGATAAATTGTATAATTTTTCACAGAGCCTATGTGGAGGAGCATGTATGGAGGTCGAAATAACAACATAAGATAGCCATTGAAGGGTGATCCTGAAATTTACCCATGGCTATGGTCAGATCAACATAATGATTCTTAGGGATTTTTTGGGCTTTTCATGTATTGACTTGTATGAAAAAACTTCATTTAAATTTTCAGTACCACCTTTAATAGATTGTGCATAAGCTTCAGCTATGTCTAATAACATCTAAATCAATATATGCAAGTTTATTGCTCACTATTTTATTGCTCACATCTAAATCAATATATGCACGTTTAAAACAATATATGCGTATATTATCTCACTATTTTATTGCTCATGTTAGCTTTTGCCCCTCTTAGTTGAAGGACTGTACATATTAATTTGTTATGATATAAACATTATTCTTTGTAACTCCTTGATAGAAGTCCTTATTATGAGTTCATTAAATGTCACTAGGCATGACTGATCAGAATTGTTACATGTAAAGTTATTGCTTTACGATAAATCTAAGTTACTAATTCACATGTAAAGTTATAGTTTAGGATATGAATTTGACATGACTTATCAAAATTGGTACATGAATTTACAATTTGAGATTCCCAAAATCGACAAAAACTCAAATCAAACAAGCAAATTTATGAAAATTTGTTCAACGGATTGTTTTGGAATTGTCACCCATAAACTCTCTCAGTGCCACTCTGAGGGTGCAACAACAAATTTATTAAACGTATTTAAATATTTTCTTCTTATTTATTAATCCTTTACACTTTTACTTTATGTGAATTGTACATTACGATAATAATCATTATTATAATAATTACTATAATAATTATTATTGTTATTATCTATTTGTAGTTCGTGTTTGAGGAGCTGATCGACTGACCAGAAGTGTCATCGTGCAGTACCTCTCGTTGAAAGACACCGAATTGCATCTTCTCGGGGCCCACTTAAAAGATAGCTCAATGTTAGAAGACAATCCCAAATCGTCATGAATGACAGGGTCAACATCCCAAGGAATCTGGCATTTCCTTAAGGAATATTCATTAATGATTAAGTTGTCACTCTCAAAACATATATTGGAAAGACCAAAAGACTTAGTAATCGGACAAGCCTCACGTAGTGCCAAACCTTCAGCGACTAAAGCTAAATCTATCCTCTTTTCATTTCGAAAGGCCATGTCAATTGTATCATTAGAATCTCGAAGGATACCACCAATTTTGGCTGTTTAGAAGCCTTGCAGAAGGCAACGTCAAGATTAAATTTTAGGACTACATGAGGTGGAGGGGTCCACCTATCCATACTTTGGACAATAATAGGTCTACAAATACCAGGACTAGGATCCTGCTTGAGCTCACTCTCGAAGCTATTCACATCCCTTAATATCTATCCAATAGTGAAAGCGATGGGACACAAGGATTGATTGAAGACATCATGATTTAGTCTCTTCCATATGCTCCACATTATTGATGCTAGCTTGCAAAAGGATAGTTACAATATCTTCTACAGAAGTGGCACGATCTGCAACACTAGACAACCATTTCAATGTTGAGAATTGGTATGCCTCCATCCATTCATTCCAATCTTCACACTCCAACCAAATTGACAGTATACACATAAGGTCAAATTACATATACTTAACTGCTTTGTATTTTTCAGTTTCTAAGGTGAAATTATATATTCAGACATGATATTGGTTGTTGTTATATTAACATACAAAATAAAAAATAGGGTGTTTTTATAGAAGGAACAAAGGTGCTCAGGTGATATTCTTTTTTTCTTAACATTTAGTGACCTATTTTGAAATGTTAGTCAATTTTTTGAAAGTTGATATCATGGTTTACCATCGTGATAAGATTATACACTTTTATTAAAGAACATTTGTTTTGTTGTGTGTTCTCACATTTGTAGTTTTGCAGAAACCTTTATGTTATTTCAATTTGTTTCAGAAGTAAAAGGTAGTTTGGTTTAAAGTAGGATTCCATTTGGTCAATTCCAGGCTGCTAACTTTTTCCTTCATTCACAACACTACTAAATAATCACAATTACAACTTTGAGGATTCCATTCGATCTTATTTATAAGACCTGATCACAGATATACGTTTAACACTGTGCTGAAATGCATTGGTACTTGAATAATTTTTGTTAAACATATGAACACATTGATGCTCAAATGCGACCTAATTCGTTTATGTTTTATGATTTATTTTGCAGATTTAACAAATATGGTTTTCCTTGCTATGTTTGTTATTAAGGCATTCTCATTAAGTTGGGTCTGCTGCCATTGAGAGAACTCAGTCTCACATCACTGGCAAGCAGCATAATGGTTATGGCGTGGTGAGGGATTTTCTGGCAGAGTATAATGAATTAAAGGAGAAAGCAAGGGAAGAGGGAATTTTAGCGAGGGAGAAAGAAGTCGAAGAATAGATAAAGAAAAAGGAGAAAGAACACGAGAGTTGATGTAGAAGAAGTGATTCTTTAGACGGATAGAAATCGCGACCGTGAGTGTGACCAGTACCAAGGTTGGGACTGATTTCATGAAAGGTCTCGTGATAGAAATGGTAATAGAGGAAATCATGATTAGTGAAAAGGGTCAGATTCAAGGCACAAAAATTTCAGAAGCGGAAGAGACGACAACATGGACCGGTAACGTGAGCGTGACAGTAACAGATCACGTTCACCTGTAAGACATGGTCACAGGAGGTAGTGAAATGTGTAAGATTATTCTTTAAACCTTTAAGTCAAAAGAGGTAGTCATTTCTCCAGTTCTACATTTTTTTTCTTAATGTTTGCTTATTGGAGTCTCAAAAAGAGATACTTCCATCATGGGTGAACACACTTTTTTGTTCTCATAGCTTTATTGAGACTAATATCTTTATTATCTTCATCCATATAAAACTAGAGGAGAAAGTGTTGAGGTAGGTATAACTTAATCTGTTGGAATGAACCATACATGTTTTCTATGTGATTCAACAAAAGTGTTTCAGTATCATTAAAACTATTTTCTGAAGTGTTATTAATGAATGAATGGTTGTGATTAAAGATACACAACAATTTTCTAAACTATTTCAGTATAAATGAATGAATGGACTAACTGAATGTTTTCTAAAATATTTACTATCATTGAAACAATTTTCTAAAATGTTGAAACTGAGTGGAGCAATGTTTTCTAAATTTTAAATGGATGCCTTATGTATCTTATTGAAACTAGTTTTTAAATTCCAATGGATGCCTTATCTAAATTCCAATGGATTTTAATATCATCATTGAAACTATTTTTTAAAATGTTGGACATTATTAAAGTGTGGGGAAATTGAAACACGTTAAACATAATGAACAATTGAATCAATACTTGGAAAATTTATGACTTATAATTTACACAATTTTATACTATGAAAATTTACGCTTATAATATACAAAAACATTTATTATTTACATTTTTGTGTGTTGTAATTATTTTTGCTAAAAATATGATGTTTATACGATGTCCAAGATGGACTATTATTATTTTTGCGAACTAAATATGACTTGTGGTCCAATCAACGACATACACTTTTGAAAATTTGCGTCGTGCCTTCAGGCACGGGCATACCCTAGTATATATATTCACAAAATCCATCTAATCCGTGTGTATCACCTGAAGCACTAGCCACTTATCCCCAGTCTATTCCCCCACTCTAAATTAATTACATTCTCCTCTTGATTAAATAATATATTGCGTTTCTCATTACTGAATTCTACCGGACTCTCTTAACTAGTCTGAATTTCATAAATTAGAAATCACTCTATCCATTCAATCTCGTATACCCCGAGTATTAATATTCCATAAATACCATACGTACAAGTATATCGAGCTAACTCTCGTCTACTCAAAATTTTCCTTACTCAGTTTTAATAATCACTAACTTAAGCTCAATATCATCAACTATGAATTCATATCAACTAAGGGAAAATACAGACGAGGTCTTATAATCATCTGAATCATAATTATGCCTAAGACAAAATACATCCCTAGATTACCGACTAAAGATTTTTGTCTCCTACTCCCTTTCGTATAAAATTCACAACTAATTCCATATTTTGGATAAGAAAGTAAACCAAACCAGTTCGTACAGGGGCAAACCGGTTCATCTTGTTAATCAAAATGACATGGTTTTGATTCGGCAAACTCCAACTTATGTTCTTCCCCAATTTCCATCCCAATAACCCTCTAAATCATTTCTCTAAACTACCCAATCAATATAAATCATAAAGGGTAATATTTTACATGCTTTCAACACTCATCAATCATCTTAATTGAAAAGATTTAATCATCAATCATCAAATTAATCCATACTTATGGGTCTCAATTATGAACACCCAATTTAACCTAGTTTCAATTTGCCAACCCAATTACCTATGATCAAACCTATAAATCTCTATCAAGATCTGATCTTTATGAGATGGAATTCATTCAATAATATCATACATCAATTTACACTGTTATTTATGGAATTTATTTCACCCAAAAACCTGTAACACCCCATGATTTTTGAGAATGAGAAATTAAATTTTGGGAAAATAAAATTTAATTTAAATCGGAGAATTTTAAATTTGGGAATTTAAGTCCAAAAATATAGGATGTTGTAAAGTATTCCGGATGACGATTTTGAGGGTACCATTGATCCCGGAAGGGTCGAGATAGTCAAAATAACTGTCATTGAGTTTTATTTCGGCTCCAGAATATTTTTAAGTCAGTTGACTCGGATTGGAGTAAACGAGTCATTTAAAGTGTGTATTAACATTTAAAAATGGGTTTATTATTTTAAAGGATTTAAGGCTTACTGATGAAGCCTTCTCCTTTAAGAAAGGAGAAAAAAAAAAGAGAAAGAAGAAGAAAGAAAAGGAGAGAGGGAGAAAAGCTTGGGGATTTTTGGCCAAATCGCGACATTGAGGACGATCCAACCTCTACAAATATGAGGCAAGTGTTTAATCTTGCTAAATAGCTATTTGTGTATTTCATTTCATAATTTGTGGGTTAAAGAAATGGATTTTTGGGTATAAACATCAAAACCTAAATTTTGGTTCAAATCTTGAAATTGAAGATTTTAATTGGGTTTAAGGGATATAAATTGATGAGGTTAAATTTAGGATGTGTTTTGATGTTGGAAATTATGTTGGGATTGAAGATTAAGGGTTGGAAGTAGTATAAATCGAATTTTGGGAAGTTTTAGGTTATAGAAAAACAGCCATTTTTGTGGCTTTCTGAACTGGCCGAATCGATTCGCCCCCACCGAATCGATTCGCCAGGTTGCAGAAGTCTCAGGTCTTTAGGACCGAATCGATTTTCCCCTAGCGAATCGATTCGGAGGGTTGCAGAATCCCATGTCCCTTGGACCGAATCGATTCGGATGGGCCGAATCGATTCGCTATTGGGACGAATCGATTTGGAGAGGCCGAATCGATTCGAAAACAGAGCATTTTGAGAAATTTTCTCTTTAATGAATTCAAACCCTTTTTGGTTGGGTTTATTGATTTGGGGTTTTCTCTTATGAAGTAAGAGATATATTTTGGTGACTTATAGGGGGTTTTTCACTTAGTATATGATAGTGGGGACTTCTTGGAATAATTGGATAAGAAATATCCATGTATGTTGTGAATTTTTAGGCCGACCTTTATGTCAAATCCTTATAAGGATAGGATATTGTTAAGATACAATTTGGGGCCAAATGGAAGAGAGTGGTCGCATACTCTTAAAGAGTAAGGGGTCTCATATCCTTAGAAATGTTTAGACTAAGGAACAATTGATAACTCAATAGGAGTAAGGGTTCCTGAAATTTATTTGAATCATAGGTGAAATTGGGAACGTTTGGGATCATACTATCGACTAGAATAAGCGGTAGCATAAATTCTAGTTAGGATAGTTTACACATAATATGACCATTGAGATTCCAATACTTGAAAGGAGGTTGGAATAATTTGAGGTTTTAGACTATTAAGTCATTGATGTGCCTATGGTTAAATAGTACTAAAGGAAAATATGTACTTTTAAATATGGATGAAATGTGTAGTGATGGATTCCTACACAAACTATTGGGTGATAACCCTAATGTTGAATATATATGTATAGATATATACATATGGTTTTGGGAGACTATTCATCATAGGAAAAATGATTGAATATGTTTCAACTGAGGGATTGTTTTCGCATATCAAGGTAAATGATATGAGTTTGTGGTGACGGCTTGTATATTGAGGATTTATGTATACTTATATCTGGGTTTGTATATCTTATACATATGAACGAGAACTAGTTTATATATATAGATATATGGATATGTGAATATGTGTATATATATATATATATATATATATATATATCTGTATGCATATAAATATATGGATATATTTATGTTGTGGACATACATGGTATGGATATTTAAACCGTATATGATGGTTTATTATTTGATCCTATGATGGGATCATATGGATGTATGTATATTGCGCATGTGAGCGATATATATACTTATGTGGTTAAGCATACCCCGCTCATGCAATCATTGGGAAGTTTCCGCGCAGAGGGTGAGCATCCTGGCATATAGATCGGGGTGTGGATATTCCCCAGGTCATAGTCGTCTGGTGTGTTATTATACGATATATATATTTTGGGATGAGACGTGGTGGGTATGTTTCGTCTCATTGCCAGTGGAGCTATGACCGCTTCCCGGGACGTCGTGTGTGTGAGTTATCACGAGGTGGGTGTCGTTGATCCCCACCAGGTGGTCCCCAGTTGCTATGTGAGCCGGGCATTGGGAAGATGATAGCATTGATGCATTTTTATCGGCGATATATATAGCCGGGTGGATTATGTGCATGTCCATTGTACATCAGATATGATACGTACACTTGGTCATGGGTATGGATGATTGGTATATGTATATATATGGTGAGCATAAAATACCTATATATATATATATATATAAATATATATATATATATATTTATTTATTTATTTATATATCCTATAGATGAAAGGATATAGAATCTTTGTGGAGTACATCTTGGATGATTATGGTGTACTAGATTGATGGGGGTTGATGTATCGCATTTAAGGAATATTTCGGTTACATCATCCCAAGGAAATTATTGGAGTTTTGGTAATAGTGGTGGTATTATATTGTATATATGGCATTATGGATCTCTATGATCGACATTGTCAAGGAGTAGTGTAACGGGGTGGTTACTTGTTTGGATTTTGCTTTGCAAGACACCACACGCATGAAACACAGTGCAGTGTTGAAATTGGAGAAAAGTTCTGCCAATTATGGTATGTACGGCATTATGGATATCTATGATCGACATTGTTAAAGAGTAGTGTAACGGAGAGGTTCCTTGTTTGGATTTCGCTTTGCGAGACACCCCACGCACGAAATGTAGTACATTGTTAAGAGTAGAGAGAAATTTTGTCGATATTTATGTGTGGCATAATGGATCTCCAGGATCGATGTTGACATGGAGTAGTGTAACGGGGTGGTTCCTTATTTGGATTTCGCTTTGCGAGACACCCCACGCACGAAACGCAGACCAACGTTGAAATTGGAGGGAAGTTGTGTCAATTATAATTTTTGCATGCTTATTAATTAGAAATTAAATCATATGTTTCAACCCAAATGCATAGTGGGTAACTTATTAAATTCATAAATGGTTAAAGTATAAACCGAAATCCACTAAGCCTAATAAGGCACTCATGATTGAAATAATTACTTAACTGTGGAAAAAGGAGTGGATTCTTGGGGTATAATAGGAAGGTAGATCTCATGGGTATAGGCTAGGCCTATGATAAGTTAGGTTGTCCTAATAAATGGGGGTAATTTAACTAATAAAAATTGAGGACGCGAATATGTGTGCGCCTTTAGATGAGAGGTGAGTTGGGGATCCATGAGAGTGAGATCCCATTTTAATTATGAAATAAGTGCACCGATATTTATTATGCACGGTTAACACACTTGCTAAATATTTGGGGTAGATTAATCATGTAGGTTGATAATACTTGCGCAGGTGCTCTGCATTCCATGCATTCTTAAACTCCTCGCCTTCTAGAGTTGCTATTCGGTAAGTTCCTGGTCGAACAACTTCTGTAACTCGGTATGGTCCATGCCAGTTTGCCTCCAATTTATTATTCTTTTGAATTACTTTCTTCAGCATATAGTCTCCTTCTTTCAGGTCGCACTTCTACACCCTCTTGTTGTAGAACAAAGTTGTTCGCTGCTGATAAGCAGCATTTCTAATGGCTGCTTCTTCTCTAACTTCCTCGAGCATGTTTAAATCAAGTCTTCTCATTAAGTCGCTGACAGGGGAATTGAAATTCAGTACCCTGTGTGTTGGGAGGCCCAACTCGGCAGGTATGACAGCTTCACTTCTGAATGCCAGCATGTATGGTGATTCTCCAGTTGCTACTCGGGGAGTAGTTTGGTAAGCCCAAAGTATTGATTGTAGCTCGTTGATCCAGTTTGCTTTTGCATCATCCAATCTTTTCTTTAGACCGTTCAGCAGCGTTCTGTTTGTCACTTCAGTTTGACCATTGCTTTGAGGATGGCCTGGTGCTGAGTGGACCTTCAAAATATTTGACTGATGGCAATAGGCGGCAAACTCGTCGTTATCAAATTGTGTCCCATGGTCTGTGATGAAGGCATGAGGGAGACCATATTGGTAAATGATGTTCTTCCAAACAAATTGGTACACCTCCTCGTATGTCATATCAATGAGTGGCTCAACTTCTACCCACTTAGTAAAATAATCCACTACGACGACGAGGTACTTGAACCTTCCTCGGGTCATTGGCAGTGGTCCAACCAAATCAATTCCCCATATGGCAAATGGCCAAGGGGAAGTTATGGGTGTCAATAATGCTTGTGGAGTTCTTCGGATGGAGGAAAAATGTTGGCACTTGTCACATTTCTTGGCATAGGCTATACAATCTGCCCTCATCGTCGGCCAGTAGTATCCCTGCATCATCACCCTTTGTAAAAGTGTCCGACCAGCTACATGTGCTCCACAAGACCCTTCATGGATTTATTCAACCAAATATTTCACCTCGGTGGGATGTACACATCTTTGTAAACCAGCCATAATTCCTCATCTATATAAAACACCATTAGTTAGTACATACCGAGCAGCTTTAAACTTCAATTTCTTGGCTGCAAGCTTGTCAGTTGGCAACTCTCCTTCCTCGATATACACCCTGATGGGATCCATCCACGATGGACCTAAATCAAGGGTGATAAAGTTCATCATCCGATCTTCATCTACACTCCGACCAGCCAACACTTCAATTAGGATTGTTCGTCGTAGCTCGGTGCGAGTAGCTGATGCTAGTCGAGCTAGGGCGTCTGCTCTCGCATTCTCCATTCTTGGTATTCTGACCAGCTGAATAGCGGTAAATTCTGACAGCAACTCCTTTTCCTTTGCATGATATCTAATCATTAATTCTCCTCTAACTGCATATACTCCCATCATTTGGTTTACAATCAATTGAGAGTCACTGAAAATCACCACCTGTTGTGCCTCCATGGTTTTTGCCAAATTAAGCCCTGTAATCATGGCCTCATATTCAGCCTCATTATTGGAAGCTTTGAATTGGAAACGCAAGGCGTATTCCATGTTGATCTCGTCTGGAGTGCTCAGAACTATCCCCGCGCCACATCCTGCAGTGCAAGATGAGCCATCTACATATAGCCTCCATATAGGTAACTCGTCTTCAAATTTTTGATCAGTCAGAGTTCCTCGGTGAAATATTTACTGCTTCTTTTCATCTTCCCCAGACTTTTCTCGCTCCTCATCGATCATTTCTTCTTGCCCTTTTACCAATCGGAGTTGGTCTGAGCTCGAATTTAATGACCTCGTAACATCCACTTGCCCTTTAACCAACCGGAGTTGGTTTGAGCTAGTGTTTGTTGATCCTGTAACATCCACAGGTTGATCAGCGAGCAATTCTTGTTCCTCGTCCGGAGTCCTCCCAACTATCTCTGCATCATATCCTGTAACATCCACACGCCCTTTTACCAATCAGAATTGGTCTGGGATTGTGTTTGTTGATCCTGTAACATCCACAGGTTGACCAGCGAGCAACTTCTACTCCTCGGGGGTATCAGGATAGGTGAACTCCGCTATGAAATATGCTACAGCTTGCCCTTTTAGTGATGATCTGGGTTCATAGATTATATCATATTCTCCAAGCTCTATTGCCCAGTACATTAATCTCCCTGATTTTTCTGGCTTGTGAAGGGCTTGTCTCAATGGCATATCGGTATATACTACAATGGTATGAGCCTGGAAATATGGCCTCATTCTCCTACTCGCCTCAATCAGTGCCAGTGCCAATTTCTCCAGCCTTGGATATCTGATCTCTTCTCCTCGGAAGGCCTTACTTGTTTAGTAAATTGGCCTTTGTACTCCATTCTCCACTTTGATCAACGCCGAGCTAACTGCATTCTCAGATACTGCAAGGTACAAATACAATTTCTCTCCCATCACCGGCCTGGACAATAGTGGGGGTGCTCCCAAGTATTTCTTCAAGTCTTGAAAAGCCTTCTCACATTCGTCATTCCACTCAAAAGTCTTTCTGAGTGTCTTGAAGAATGGGAGACATCTGTCAGTTGCTCGTGACACAAATCTATTGAGTGCTGCTACTCGTCCAGTGATACTCTGTACTTCCTTCTTCGTTGTTGGAGATCGCAGCCCTAATAGAGCTTTGATCTTTTCAGGATTTACTTCAATGCCTCGCTGATTGACAATGTACTCGAGAAACATGCCCTCTCGTACTCCAAAGACGCACTTCGTCGGGTTCAGCTTCATTTGATATTTATCTAGTTGATCAAAAGTTTGACTTAAGTCAACTAGATGATCTATAGCTTTCTTGCTTTTCGTCAGCATGTCGTCAACATAGACTTCCATATTGTCACTGATTTGTTCAGCAAATACCTTATTCATTAGCCTCTGATATGTCGCACCTGCATTTTTTAAACCAAAAGGCATAACATTATAACAATAAGTTCCCCTAGGAGTAATGAAAGAAGTACTCTCCCTGTCTTCAGGTTTCATTTTTATCTGATTATAACCAGAATAAGCATCCATGAAGCTCAGCAACTCGTGTCCCGAGGTAGCATCCACTAATTGATCAATTCGGGGCAGTGGAAAGTGATCTTTCGGGCATGCTTTGTTGAGGTCGGTGAAGTCTACACACATCCTCCATTTGTTGTTTTTCTTCTTTACCATCACCACATTGGCTAACCAATCTGGATATTTTACATCTTCAATGAAACAAGCTTTCTGGAGCTTCTCGACTTCCTCCTGTATAGCTTGATTATTCTCGGGACTGAATACTCTTCTTCTCTGCTTCACAGGCTTGATCTCCTTATTCACATTGAGCTCGTGACATAAGAAGTTTGGGTCAATCCCAGGCATATCTTCATGACTCCAGGCAAAAGTTTGTCTTCTGCTTCTAAGGAAAGTTATCAATTCCTGTTTTAATGAGGCTTCCAATGATGAACCTATTTGAGTAGTTCGTTCAGGATGTTCGTCGTCCAGAATGATATTTTCAGTAGCTTCCACCACTTGACCCTTCACGAGTTGCGACTCATCCCGAGGATCCAAGGTTTCAATTTCTGCACCTTCATCCACTTGATAAGTAGTTGTCTTTTTCTTTGATTCTTCCAATTCATCTTGCTCGGCGGATGAATAATAGCACTCCCGAGCTACTTTCTGATCACCTATCATAACTCCTACTCCAAAGTTTGTTGGAAATTTTAGGCATTGATGCACTGTAGATGGTACACCCTCGAACTTTTTCAACCCTACTCTTCCTATGATGATATTGTACGATGACTGGACATTCTTATCCATCATGAAAAAAAGTATTATTTCTATTCGATAAACAGGCCACGTACCAATGAATATATCCAACTTGATCGTCCCAAGTGGAAATACTTTCTCGCCAGCAAAACCGATGAGGGGCCTGTGGTGAGGCTCCAGTTGAGATAGCTTCAAATTTAAACTATCGAAACACGAGTAGAACATGATGTCTGCCAAGCTACCGTTGTCGACCAGCACTCTTGAGATCATTACCTCTTTCATTCTCATTTTGATCACTAGTGGGTCGTAATGAGGATACAGAACTCCTACAAGATCATTCTTTGAAAACCCAATGACCAATTTTTCTTTGTTCACCTTTCTCGGGCGATCTTCCTCAGCTAAATTTATTTGCTTAATGTACGAGCAAGCTTGATCCTCTCCGAGGTAAGCTTTTCTTTCTGCAGTAAGGTCTCCTCCTGCATCTCCTCCTGTAATGACATTACAATCAAATGACCCAATGCGTATTGAAAATACCTCTCGTTCTGGTTGCCTTGGTTTCTTGGGAAGATCGGGGTCATCATCTGGATCATCTTCATGGTTTCTCTTCTTTTTCTCCTCTGCTCGATGAGGAGATCTAGACCTCTCTCTAGTTCGGTCATTGTTTCTTCTTTCGCCTCCCCGATCAACATACTTTGCTAGCTTTCCTCGTCGGATGAGTGTTTCAATCTCGTTTTGAAGAGCTATGCAATTTTTGGTCATATGGCCATGATCCTTATGGAACTCGCAATATTTCTCCCTATTCCTCGTGTCAGGGTCTGACCTCATTCTCTTTGGCCAGTTTAACTCCTCGCTGTTCTTAATTTCTTCTAGGACGTGGTTGATATTTGCCTTCAAAGGCGTGTAATTATCAAATTTCTTCAAGACCTCCCATGACGGCCTACTTTTGGAATGTTTGTCACCACCATTGTTCTTATGCTCTTTCTTCTTAGCTTTATCACCTTCCCCCTTGGTTTCTTTGGAGTCCATATTATTCTTCGCAGATATAGCCTCCTCGGCATTTATAATCTTGGATGCTTTTCCCATCAGGTCCGACATGGTTCGAGGTGGATCTTTGGCCAAAGTGTAGTACAACTTGTTTGGCAGCAGTCCACTCATCAAAGCGGTAATCGCTGTCTTCTCCTCATAATCAATGACTTCGAGCTTCTCGTTATTAAAATGAGTTATATAGTCTCTAATACTCTCACCAGCTTTTTGTCTAACACTTAACAAATATGCTACTCGTTTAACTGGCTTTGCTCCAAAGCAGAAATTCCCAATGAATAACTCGACCAGTTGAAGAAAAGTTGAAATCTTACCCCGAGGAAGATTATTGTACCATATCTGGGCAGATCTGGTAAGAGTTCTCGAGAATGCCCTGCATCTCATCTCGTCTGGGACAGCATAGATGTCGGTAGCAGCTTGATATTGTTCTATATGAAGGACAGGGTCAGTCTTCCCATCATACTTGGGAGTCACAACAGGTGCTTTGAACTTTGACGGTGTTGGAAAATCAACAATATCCTGGACAAAAGGTGTTCCTCGAACAAAGGTTCGTTGTAGAGGGTTCTTGGCCTTATCCATTTCCCCTAATCTATCCTCCAACCTCTGAATAGATCCTTTCTAAGCATTATTTCCTTCCTCGGGCCTATTGGTTCGAGCAACTGATCACGTTGAAGTGGCTTCCTGGGATTTATCATGGCGAGCAGCTGATCGGTCAGCAGATACATCTCGATGAGTAACTGGTCGTGACTGGGCAGATCCTTCCCTTAAATCTGATAGTCATCGAAAGCTCCTCGACGCTGCATTAAGAGGACTTTTGTTCCTCCTATGGCCTAATCGATCAAAAGGAGAGGCCCTGCTTAATCTTTCCAATGCGCTGGCCCTTTCTGGAGAGAGGGTGACACGTTGTTCAGTATCTGTGGCTCGTATTGACGAAGTTTGTCCTGGTTGATAAGAAAAATCTTTAGATTCCTCATTGCGATATGAATTAACACGCCTAGTACGCGTAGAAGGTGCACGGATATTTCTTTGGATGTTTCGTGATCCGGAATGGGCTGGTGCACCGCCATGGAGGGTTTGGATGAGTTGTCGCATTGTTTCTTGCATGGCAGTCTGGCCCTGAGCCAAATTTGCCATTATTCCAGTCAGATCTGGAATGATTGGTGGTGCAGATGGATTTGGAGTGGTTCCGGCGTTTCGATTGCTGGATTCCGGCACATCAGCCATTGGTATTGGATTGTTATTGGTGAGAAAACGATATTACCAGTCGATTCCCACAGACGGCGCCAATATGTTGATGTAAAAAATTAGATCAATCTAATTATTTAATCACAGATAAATAAATGAGACAAAATATTTTTAAAGTGGTTCAGCCTTATGTGAATGACCTACGTCCACTGTTATTTTATTGCTGAGTGTTTGGAAATTCTCGATTACAAGAAATTGCATTCTGGATCCCAAGGTTTGGATTCAGAATTAGGTCCCCTACAATGAGGATTGTACAACGTATTTATAGACTTGAGGCTGTCATCTGAAAGGGTGATACATTAAATGATATACCTATGAAAGGTAACACATTTAATGCCCTTTAAGCACGTGCGTCTAAATCATAAGCATTTAATGAACCAGTTGAACTGTTAGTTATTCAGCTATTAATGCTCTATTCGAGATGCAGCTCGGACCACCTAAGCTTTCTGCTATTCAAGAGTTCCTCGGAGAGGTCTATTCCTCGATGAGTAAGCGTTCCTCGGAGGTGCTTGTGGTTTCCATGTAGATAGCCACGTGTCTTCATATGATTGATCCAAGTCAGCAGATTAAATTTGGTATCAACAATGGTGTACCCTTTTTGCGATTAGCGTACTCCCGAATTTCGAGGGCAAAATTTACTATATGTGTAAGTAAATATCACTATGTTGTGTTTTATAGTGTCATACGATTTAAATGACATTATGGTTTAAATGAAACCGAAACTCAAAATAATTTATAAAATTGACGGATGCCAATTTAGAGGGCGTAGTTAGTCCCGGAATGTGCGAGACAGTCAAAATAAGTGCCATATTGTATTTTTAGGTTTCAGGCACTTTTGACTGGTTTTAACTTAAATGTGTAGTTATGAGTTATTTTTTTGGAGCATTAGCATTTTTAAGTTGGAGACTTGTGTTATGCCCCGATTTTAGTCTTCTAAATCCCCTAATTTCCCTATTATATGTCTTAAACATAGATAGAGAGAGAGAGAAAAAGAGAAAAGAGGAGAAAGAAGAGAGAAATTGGAGATTGAAGATTGGGATTGCTTCCACCACAAAGAAATCTGAAATATCAACCTCAAGGTAAGTTTTCTACTTGCTAATATGTGATTTAAAATGAGTAAATTGTGTGATAGTTGTGTATTAGCATTTATGGATCAAAAATGGAATTTATGGTCTTTTAACCCTAATCTTAGTTTATGATGATGAAATTGTTGGTTATAGTAGTTAATGATCATGTAGGTTGATTTGGGGTAGATTAATGATGTTGGATGCGTGAAAAAATGGAAGAGATTTGAGTTCTGGGGATAAACTAGGGTTTACAACCCTTAACCCATTCTTGGCAAATTCGCAGGGGTGAATCGATTCGGCCCTTGGGCGAATCGATTCGCTTAGGGTCAGTTTGTAGGTCTGCTTGGACCAAATCGATTCGGCCAATCCAAATTGATTCAACAGTTTACAGAATCCCAGGTTTCTTAGTTCGAACCGATTCGCTTTTTGGGGGAATCAATTCGCTAGGGCGAATCGATTCGGCCCTTGGGCGAATCGATTCGATTTCCTGCTATTTTTGAGTTAGTTTTTTAACTCTATTTTTTAACCTTTTTCTTTAGGTTTAGGACTTAGGAACCTTCTTTTATGAAGTAAAATTAGAGTCCTAGAGTTCTAGATGAGTTAGTTGACTACCCTACATTAGAAATGCGTTATGTGGGGGCTTTTTCGGGGATATGCTAATTGATGTTAGGGCATTCTTTTCCTCTAGTTGATTATTATGAAACTAGGAGTTGTAGTGTTATGTTTGGGAGACTATAGAAGCTCAATTAAGCTATGTTAGTATTTATGGTTAATAGTATAACACCACAAAAGGGTGTTGGGAGAATTAAATTGGGAATTCACTTATTCATTGAGGTTGTAATGAAGATATGAATTACGTATGGCTCCGGATAAAATGTGAATTATTTACAAAATGTAAATGATTATGGTTTTTGATAAAGGGAAACATATATATGGAAAAGAGTAAATGGAAATGGTAACGATTACGGTAAATGATAATGTACTTAATCATGAATACGATAAATGATAATTTACTTAAACACACCTCTCTAAATGGTATCATAAGGGAAGTTCGCGCGTGAGGTGATGCTCCCTGGCTAATGAATGCAGGGTGGATATAGTCCTAGGCCATATGAGCGATTATTGTATGTTTCGGCGCTCGTGAGGTGATTTTGGGTGTGTTCATGACTCTCCCACAGGCATATGGCTGCTTCCCGACGTCTTGCATTATTGGTGCCCAGGTTGTCTTGTTTGATAGGCCATGGAAGATAATAGTCATTTAGGGGCACACCCAGTGGGGAAACTCGGAGGGGAGGTCTTAGAATTGTTATATGCATATGGATATAACAATTCGTAATCAAGTGGGACTTGATGTATGATAAATGCCATAAAGATCATATGATAATGATGATATTCCTGATAAGGAATGGAATGCCATGAAGAGCATATGATTGAGATAAAAGCCATAAAGAGCTTAAAATTATGATTATGTTTCCTGATAAGGAACGAAATTATGAAATGGATTAGTGTTCCTGATTAAGGCTTTTACATTAATATAAATTATTCTTTTTCCTGTATAACTAAACTAGATTCATAATTATTTAAAATGTCTTAGCTTATGCTTTAAATTGTGTAGGTAGTATCTATTAGTAATGATTTACTGTTCACAACTGTCATACTTTTTATTCATCTGGTGATCATATAAAACCGGCCATGACCTGTTCATATTTCTTGTTGTGCATGAATCTTACATCCGCTCAGGTGCTCTGCCGCAACGACGGCCATTCTGACTTTTCTATTCCGATGTCTTTGGGGAGCGGTGGTACTTTTCGGATATTACGGGATACTTTATGCTATTAAGAGGTATGACTCCTTGCCTCCATATCCATTTGTCAAAGAACATATTTAATGCAAAAAGTTCCATTTGAAACATATTTAAAAAAAGGAACTAGGTATAAATCCTTAGGATTCCTATCAAATGTTAGGACCCTTGCTTGCAAATCTAAAAATTAACAAGAACCAAGGACAAGGGCCTTTGAGATGCTTTGAAAAATATCAAGTTAAGGATATTTTGACTTTATAACTACTATAGGACAAGGATAAAAGCCTTGAATTTCTTCTAAAAATATTAATAATGCTTGGAATTTATAGCCAAGGATAAATACTTAAGACTCTTCAAACATTGAAATTTCAGGGTTAAATTACATCGTCAATATTAAAATCTAATAATAAAAGACTTAGAGATCTTAAAATATTAAGTTAAGGGTGCTTGGATCACATAACTATGGGAGCTAACGATTAAGTCACTAAAATTGTTAAAGTTTGTTAATTTTGGGTACTTCACACCTAAAGACTTTAATTAACTAAAGATCAAATTCTTAAAATTCCTAAAAAAATGTTCCAGTTAAGATCCTTTGGACTTATAAATGTTAGATCTAAATATTAAAGACTTAAAAATCTTTAAAATTATTAAGGAATGGAGGTTTAAATCCTTCAGATTCCAAAATATTTTAAAGTTAGATCCTTCTATGTAATGCCTTGACCCGGTTAAGTGGGTTATATATGGTCAACCCGGCCTGGTGCAAATGAACAAAGTGAAGTGATGTGAAATAACATAGATAATATTTCTAGTCTATTTTAATTGATTAGATTTACCGAATAAGCATGCAATTCTATTTTTCAGGCATAATAATAATAATAATAATAATAATAATAATAATAATAATAATATTAATAATAATAATAATAATAATAATAATAATAATAATAATAACGACGACGACGACGACGACGACGACGACGACGACGACGACGACGACGACGACGACGACGACGACGACAACAACAATAATAATAATAATAATAATAATAATAATAATAATAATAATAATAATAATAATAATAATAATAATAATAATAAGTGTGGAACACATTAGGTAACATCATATGATACAAGACATGAAATATACTAACGTAAATAGTAAGAATCACTTACCTACAAAATGCTCTTGAAAGATGAAATATAACTTAACCTACCATAACAAAGGTAATGAGGTGAGCTAATGTTGAACGGGGTTCCCAAAGATAATGCAATAAAGAAACGATCGGATGAAAGAACGGATGCAATATCATAATAATAACTTGAATATGCATGCAATATCTAAATAAGATATGCATTAACTACGGTTTATTCCATAACATTTCCTTTAACTTAGGTTAAAATCCATTATCATTCATATTCCCCTCTTTATCTTTTTATTACAAAAATGTTTCTTTCACTAAATAACCCACTCAATTAATTTAGGAAAAAATCACAATGCTTAACTACCATTTTTACGTCCATTCGGTTTTCCATTGCAAATCACAAGTTTTACACTAAAAACGACCATATCTTTTACATTTTCTGAAAAAGATTTTCAACACACATACCTAGTATATGGAAAAATTATTCAAGATTACATGCCAACCTGGACTTGTTACCACTATAGGTCATTCAAAATCCCAATTATAGTTCTTTAATTATTTGTTCCCTTTTAGCCCGTATCATTACCACTATGTTACCATATTAAAACTGGGTTTATACCAACTATGGGTCATGTAGACTACTAGAAGTTATCATCTATTCCCTTAAGCATTCGGTTTATGGATTCTTAGATTCATTTCGTGCAATGGGTTTAACATTTTCCTTTATTACATGATTATCCATACTTATTATTGTACACAATTTTAAACTTAGCGTATCACATCCGTATACAATTACTAATTATTTGTGTTTCCCAAAATTACTAATTACATGCCTTTCCATTTATATACTCTTGTATCCTAGAGTTAACCTTGAAAATCTCGTTCTTCTTGTGTTGGCTCCATTTTGAGACAATCAATTTTTATAATCCTGCTTTTTTTATTTGTATTAAAATCTATTTTTTTATATCTTAAATCATATTTTCATAGATTGATTTATTATATAAATTATTTTTTTGATAAAAATAATTTTTGTGTAGTGCCAAATTTTTGGGTATCATACAATTTTTTGTTGTCTCTCTTGTGTGAGTTTTTATATTTTTTTTGAATTAAAATTTTATTATATATTGCAAGTCTTTTATCTCATTTGGCTTGATATATAAAATATTTTTATGTTCTAAATTATTTTTGGGAGTTATATATATATATATATATATATATATATATATATATATATATATATATATATATATATATATATATATATATATTGTTTTTGGTATTTATATTTATTTGGTGTTAAACTAATTGTTTTTGATTAAATATATTATTTGTTTAATCAATAATGTTTAACACAAGATTAAAATTTCGCAACTCATTTCCTTTGAGGTTTTCAGCCATTTGAGGTGTGTTTCGAGGAATGTCATTTGTGAGGCTCAATGTTTGCCTTGCGTGTGATATGTTTTGGGTGTCAAACTTGTCTCCTTGTGTTGACAATTTTAACCTCATTTTTTATTGGTATATTCGGTCATACCAAGGTTGATTGGTTAGAGCCTTTATTATCTTCATTTGAGTTCATTTTTGGCACAAGGGTTTTTTGCGGTTCTCTCTCTCTCTACGAATAAGAGTTTCCAACATTTTACCCATTTTTCTCTCTTTTGTTTTCCAAAAATCCTCTACCTCTTTTGAGAGTTTTGTAATGGTTTTTTGGGTGATTCTACTTTGGCGTTTTGAGGTTCAGATCTGGTTTTCGATGGTGTCTTTTTTTCGGCGACCTCGTGTTTTTCTTTTTTTGGTGGTACTTATTCCGGTGGTTTCGATTTTTTGGTGGACATTACGGTGACAGATTTCCGTTTGGGTTCGAGTTTTTGAAGTTTCGGTTTGAGTTCGTTTGTTTTTAGTTTCGAAATCTTTGAGCTTAGATCGATTCGTTTTTTTAGGATGTGTTCCCGTTGTACCGTTTTCGTCCGGCGACATTTCCGGTGACCTACTTTTTCACCACCGATTCGTGTATCGGTAAGATTATATATATATATATATATATATAGAGAGAGAGAGAGAGAGAGAGAGAGACAGAGAGAGAGGCTCCCACACTAAGTTTGCATAGTATTGGCGTACTCTAATTTTTTTAAATCATTAAAAAAAATATTTATGAGTTCACTTTTTTATATAATATTTAAATATTTCAATGGGTCCATGTAAAAAATAAATCAGCCAAATTTTTTTTTTGCTATTTTTAAACAATCGGTCAAACTTTCGTAGCTTTTAAAGTGTTTAAAAGATGCAAAAGTTTGACCGATTTTTAAATATAGCAAAAATTTTTGCGCTGATGTATTTTACATGAGTTCGTTGAAATTTTTAAATATCACATAAAAAAAATTAACTCAATAATATTTTGTTTACTATTTTAAAAAATAATGTCCAAACTTAATGTGCACTTGAGTCGGTCTCTCTCTCTCTCTCTCTCTCTCTCTCTCTCTATATATATATATATATATATATATATATATACACACACCATATATTCAAATACATCTATTCTAACTTCTCTGTTGCATTAGTTATAACTTTTGGGACTACCTTTCTTGTTGGTTAAACATAAACTTTTGCAGAATTAATTTTTGTTAGGACTAGACTGTTGTGTTTGAGTTAGTGGTTTCATCGAAGAAACTGATTTTTTTTGGCAAGTCTTGCTAAATCAATTTATTAAATCCAGATCTATATTTTGTGTTCGAGGAACATAAAATTGTATTTAAGTTTGTTTAGATTCAATTTTTGTGTGTACTATTTCTCCTCTATTTTAGATCTGAATTTTATATATCTTGCTTATGTTGTGTTTTTTTATTTTGGACCAAAAATATTTTGGTCTAAAATTAATTGGGCCTTTTGAGATCTAACTCTGATTTGGGTGTTTGGTGTTGAAAGTTTATTTACCCCAACTCAGTTTGTATGTGTACACTTTTTCATATTGGACCTAAACTTTTGAAACTTAATAACTTAAGTTTTTACTGTGTCACACATATTATATATTAAAATATGATTTGATCTATTTGGGTTTAAAGATAATTAGATTTTTGACTCTAACTAGTTACACCCTTTAAGTTGAATTTTTATGTGTTCACTTTATTTAGTTGGAATTAATTAGTGTGTAGACTTGAATCATAATACTCTTTATTTATTTAAATTTTATTTGAGTTGAACCCATCGTATTTTCGTGAGTTGAGTGCTACACTCTATCTCATACTCATTTGATTTGAATTGAACCATTTGACTCATACACTTTTTATTGCCTAAGTTGAATACTTTTTGCTGTATTCTTTTGTACCTGGGTGGTGTTTTTGTGTGTATGAGTTTTTGATCCAAACTTAGTTATAGTATTAGCTTAAACTAAAATTGGAATTTAATCTTTATGATTATTTTTGTGTTACACAAATTTGAAATTTGGACTTAACTAAAATATTAGTATCTATCTTTTGCTAACTTTAATTAAGTCCTAATTTTTATGAGCTAAGTGCTATACATTTATCTTTTACTCATTTTACTTGGACTTAATATTTTAACATAACATCGGTTTAAATTGATTCATATTCTGTTTGGTGTTAATTTAATTTTTATTTTAGTTGCGGGATACAATTGTTGAAATTTTATTTCCAATTTTATTTGTGGTCATTTGCACCAACTAAATTGTTTTAGGATTAATCTTTACTTGAATATGTATTTTTAAGGAAGACCTTACTTATGTATTGTGACTTAATAATTAATCATTCTTTTTAGTATCGATTAATTTAATATTTTCTTACTTTTTACTTAGTCACCGATTGGTAATTTTTTCATGTTAATTAAAAAAGACTTAACTGGGTGAGTGTTTAGTCTCCTTTTATAAAAAAGATTATTTTGTTGTTTTTTTATTAAAACAATCTTTATTATTATTTTTTTTGCACATCTACACGAGGGCTTGGGTTTGAGTGTGTAGTTGTGTGCGTGTCTCATGCTTTCACTACCTGGCCTGTTTAGTTAGATGTAATATTGTAGGGTTGTTTAATTTGTGCCTGGGTGTACTGGTTTTGTATTGGCATAACTATTTCATTTATATTGAATTGCTGAATTCTTTACCTGAACATTGGTATTAGTGTTGCGTGTGTAGTGAGTGAGTGATAGTCACTATTCCAGGGTATTATTGGGGTGACTAATTTTCAATCAAGTTGGGTTGTTTTAGACTAGGCTAGTCGTACGGGGGTGTATTTGTTTAGTTTATTGTGACAACCCGATATCCGAAATAAAGGGTGGCCAGCCCTAAACCTCGATGAAACAGGAATCATAGATAGATACCATTCTCAGCATCACAATAATCATACAGAGTATCAGGAATAATCACACAATATTCCAGAAAACAGGTTATCAAAAATTTTAGTTTTTAATTTAAAGAAAACACTTTCAACAATCCATAATAGAAAAAGAGGGTGGAAACTCCCACAACATATACGTGTAATCAAATAGATAAGAAAGGACCGAATGAAGCGTCGGTCGATACCATCCATACAACATATAATAAGTTTCATGTGTTACATAATACATCAGTTATACAATTACAACCATTTGGGTCACACGCCTGAATAAAGACTGATCTTAGCTAGGAAACAATAATAGAGGCGTCTACACAAAATATCCTGTGATACCCGCAAAATGTCACGGCTCCTCAAAAGACTCGGAGAAAAGAAAGTCATTATGGGCGACCTTGCGGCGGAACACCTGAACGCATATAGAAGATACATACACAACAAGAAAACTAAGAACCGGTCAGAGGCCGGTTTTATATGATCACTAGATAAATGACAGGTATGACAATAATGTACAGGTAAGCATGGATAATATCATAAAAAGAACTAAGACAGTTAAATGATTATTAAAATAAAATTCAATTATACAAAGAAATAAAAGTACTTATAAGCCTTTATTATCTTTCATCATTTTCAATTCCATCTTCTTTCCATTCCTTATCAGGAATGCATTTATCACCATGTGCTCTTTATGGCACTTATCTCAATAGTATGCTCTTTGTGGCATATACTTTGCTCTGTATGGCATTAATGTTCCATCGAGTCCAACTCGATAATAGAATAGTTATAAATATATATATAACGATTCTAAGACCTCCCGTCCGGGTTTCCCCACTGTGCGCGCCCCTAAATAACCATCATCTTCCAGGGCCTAACATAAGACAACCTGGGATCCTATAATAAACGTCGGGAAGCGGCCATATGCCTGCGGGGTAGTCAAGACCACACCCAGAATCTCCTACCCATCGCAGAAAAATATAAAACAAGCTCTCATATGGCCTAGGACTATATCCACCCTGCATTCATTAGACAGGGGGCTTCACCTCACGCACGGACTTCCCTTAAGATGGTATTTAGAGAGGTGTGTATCATCCATTTTATTAATTTCCATTTCATGGTTCAGTAAATTATGTTTTAATTTATCCATTTTTACATTTTATCAAATGCATTATGGTATACTTCACATCATCATAATAACCTCGAAGAATATTTAAACTCCCCAAGTTACCTCTCCCAAATGTCCTTATTTGGACTTTATAATAACTCATCAAATGAGATCTAGTTCGCATTTACTCCTAAAGTCTCCAAATTCGACCTTAAGATTTCCTAGACTTTTATAGAACTACCTGACAGAAATAATGCCTAAACATTACTTTAAATCTCCCCTTTGACAGGAACCCTAGATGAACCCCTTCGAGTCTAGGGAGTCGACCAAACTCAACTAATACCTCTAAGTCCCTATTTTTACTTCATTTAAGAAGGTCCCTATATTCCTATGAAAAGAAGAAGTTAAGGACTGAAAATAAAATGTTTGGGAAGAAAACAGGGTACCGGTCGACCGGTCCTAATACCGCGGTCGACCGCGTCTCAAGATTTGGCCTAAGAAGAAAAGCAGAAAGTCATTTCGGCAGGACCGGTCGACCGGTCAGGGGACCGCGGTCGACCGCGTCATAAATTTGGGCCTTTGAAAGAAATGCAGTGTGCCCTTCTCCCGAAGGCCCGGTCGATCGGTCTGCGAACCGCGGTCGACCGATCTTCGCAGACCTAGACCAAACCCAAATCTTCCTATTTTCAAGCAAATCCCAAAGCCAACTCATTTATTCTCACCAACACAACATAAATGCTACTACTATTACCATCAATATCAGCAATCATTCAACTATCCTTTAATGATTTAAACCCAACCAACATCCAAACCCTAAACTAGTAAACCATAAACAAATACATCATTCTCACACAAATCATTTATCTTAAACCATAAATAGCAACTAGTAAACTTGCCTCAATGAAGAAAATGCAGATTTTCTTGGTGTGGGAGCAAGAATCCTTCTTAAATCTTCAATTTCCTTTCTTCTCTCTACTCTTTCTCCTTCTCTCTTTAGTTCTCTAGGTTTAGGAAAGACAATTTGGTGAATAGTGATTCACACAAGACATAAATCGTGCCTTTAGCCAAAAACCCAATTCAATTGATAAATTATTGCGATAAAATAATACGCAATTGCATATTTAAGGCATAATCAGTCAAAAATGCCCAAAATCTCAAAACACATAATGGCACAATTTCTGACTATCTCGCACGTTCCGGAATCAACTGCGGCCTCCAATTTATCATTTGGACATTTTATAAATAGATTTAAGTTTCGGTCTCATTATTAAGCCAAATATCATTTTAATTCATATGATATTAATAAGCATAACATAGCAATATTCACCCATAGTTATGGTATATATGGAAACTCATAGTGAATATTAACTTTGCTTCATTAAATTAACATTCAATCATAACCCAAAACTTATATCTAATTACCATACCTAGTAATTAATATAAAATACGTTCTCATAAGCGAGGGTTATTACATTTATTTCATTGTGGACTTGGGGACTGTAATAGTGGACTTGGGTATATGTGTTGTCCTGGGACTAGGGACATGGGGTTTACCACCACGGTTAGGGGTGTAAGAGGTATGGTTTGGTCGGTAAATAGTAGATACCAATACTAAAACCAAACTCTAGATGGTAAAACCAAACCGTACCAGTTTACCACCCGGTACACCAAAATCAATACCAAAACCAAACCGGCTGGTATTTTGGTTTTTTCGATAATTTCGGTTTTTTTCTGGTTTCAGTAAATTCTGGTTTTTTCTGGTTTCTTCTGGTTTTTTCTGGTTTCGGTAAATTCCGATTTTTTCTGGTTTCTGGTTTCGATTTTTTATGTTTCGATAAACAACACTAAAAGTCCCCAAAAACCAAAAACAAAACCAATCAACTTTTTTAAATATTAAAACCAAAACCAAAACCAACTTTTTTCTGGTTTTCGTAAATTCGGTAGGGTAATTTTGGTAAATTTGGTACGACACGATAATTTTGGTACGGTTTTTTCTGGTTTCGGTAAGTTCGGTACGGTATGGTAATTTCGGTATGGTTTTTTCTGGTTTCATAAAATTCGGTACGGTAATTTCGATAAATCGGTTTTTTAACTATTAAAACCAAAATCAACCAACTTTTTTGCGGTAATTTCGGTTTCGGTAAGACTGGTTTCTGGTATTTTAATATATGAAACAAAAACCATTTTTTTTCGAACCAAAACGGTACGGTATGGTAAAAATCGTACCGCTTCCACCCCTAACCACGGTGGGTTCCTTGAGAAAATTTTTTGTGTCACCTTCTTCTTTTCCTCATATCATTCTTAAAGTGAATTATTTTTATATCTAGCATCACCACTTTTACTTACTAGTGTGCGTAAGTGTTTTCTAACTTGTAATTTATAATAGATTTTATCAAAGAGTTTAAAAGATTTTTTAAATGACAAATACCCATTAGCGAGTACCCTTTGGTCCTTTCTAGTGACCGTTAGGTTGTTTCAAACCTAATCCCATTTATGTTTACGGGATCTTACGGCCTTCCATAAATTGCTCAACCATTGCTTACCTAGCCAATTATTTTAGGTCTCAGCTAAAACTATACCCTAGTGATCTGAACCTTTCTTAAATTTTCTCGATACTCCTTTATGAAAATCTTTCACTTTTTATTAAGTTCATTACTTATGGTCCAATCGTTATTTTTATTGAAATACCCGATTTGCCAGCGTCATTAGTACTTGTAGTATGCATCATTTAGTTACTTTATCACTTTAAGATTTATACTGAGCCCGAAGGCCATCTTTCCTAGTAATTAACACATTATTTATCACATTTGTCACAAACTTTGAATACACTTGCTCATCTAGTATTTAAAGTTTACTTATTTCCAAAGTTTAACCTACTTTGTAGCCTTTACCAAAAAAAGGTAATTCTTCAATATTCAAGTTTAAATACCGCTTATCATTTTTGGGTTCACTTCATAATATGTGAAACCAAAAGTTTCTTTAAAAAATATCATGCATGTAGACACCCCAACCTAGGTCCCTCTAAGAACCTTTTTAGGCCCCTAACACCCATTCGTCCACCACAAACCCTAGGTCATACTCTTAGTATTGATCTAGAGAGGCCACCGAGCATTGCCATGCCCCATTTGAATCCGACCAAGTTTCTCATCTGAGCAAAGTCCCAATGAATCTTTGAAGGTCTCTGAATCTCCTTTCCAATGGTCCACCCTGTGCATGAATCGACCTTATTGTTTGGACGAAGGATCTATTCTGCTTTCAAAAACTGACCTGGAGGCCACCGAGCGCTCTCGATCCCTATTTGACTTCGATCAAATTCCTTGCCTGAGCAAAATCTTAATGAATTCTCTGAATCCCTTTTTCCACACTCTGCCCCGTGTGCGAATCGTCCTTATGGTGCAAACGAATGATCTATTTTACCTTGAAAACTAATTTGGAGGCCACTTGGTGCTCCCCAACTACATTTGACCATGACAAAATCTCCATATTGAACAAATCTAAATGCATCATCAAAAGGATCTGAATAACCTTTCCAATGTTCCACCTCATGTGCAAATCAGCCTTTCGGGACAGACGAACGACCCATTTTACTCCGAAGGGTCATTGGGCACTTTCGATTCCCATTTTACCTTCGTCAACTCTTTGAACCGAATGAAGCTAAATGAAATCTCGAAAGGCACTGAATACCCTTTTCAATGGCCTATCCCGTGTGCGAATCGGCCATACGATTTGAACAAATGACCCGTTTTCCTCCGTAAACTTCGTATCTGGTGACATACAGGCTATTTCGGGCCTCGTTTGACCTCGGTCAACTCCCAAACTCAAGAGTGTCTTAATGGATTATTAAATTTCTTTATATTCCCTTTCCAATGGTTTACCTCGTGCGCGATTCGGACTCGCGATTCGTATTTTATGACTGCTATTCTGAAATATTTATCCTAGAGTACCGAATGTCACCCTCAAGCAACCGCCTATCGGTCGTGTGCTCGAGGGGGATATGCCGACACAAGTCTCGAAAACATTCAATCGTAACCCCCCTTGGCCCTATAAATAGAGGCCATGACCTCACTTTTAATGTCACCTTTGAACATCTCTCTTAGCAATTGAGAGAACATTCTCTCTAATTTAGAGTTGTTCCCCTCTTAAAAAGCCTATTTCCCACATCCCTTCCATCCTTTTCGTACTCCATATAGTAAATTCACAACCATCTCCCTATACCACCATCACCTCATTGTGAGATCAGCACATCTACAATCAAGATCCACTTCAAGTCTTCATAAGGAGGTATAATTCTCCACCATTGTCTTTAAATTCTCTTATTTTAGCAGTAGTTGTTTTATTTTTACTTTAGTGCTTTATTTAATTACATCACATACCTTAATATTAAAAATTTATCATTATTGTTTGCACATATTTTATTTTTATAAAAAAATCCAAAAGTTAGAAAAAGAGGGCTTACCTATAAATTTGAAAAGAAGGATTCTTAGTACACATCCTCACACTTAAATCATGTTTATCTCTACACACACCTATAAGATAAATCCCCCAATTGGATTTATGGATTAAAATCCACCCCATGTTATTTTTGAGTGGACTTTTATGCTCCTTAGGCTACGTAGGTGTCTTGGATAAATCTCAAGACTCGAGTCCTCCCTTATACACCTTTGTTACCTTGTTTTTTAATCATATATATTCTTAATGGATTTTATATGCTTGGATGACTGTGTCTTATCCAATGTATACATTCATTCTTGTATAATGACTTGTGAATCGACAAACACTTACATTGTAATCTGAATTATTATTTTGGGAACACTCTTAAGGATGGCCTCTCACCCTCCTTTTCCACGACGCGAGTTGAGCGATTCCATTCTCCATTTATATTAAGCACATAAGCACACACTTCACGGAGTATAACAAGAGAATATTATCACATTCTCATGGGATACCGAAAGGGCAGTATGGGTGCCTAACACCTTCCTTTTTCGTAACTTAGTCCCCGGACCATTGAACTACTTAGTTTCGCAAGCATCATTATTATCGTTGATGCCATTCTCTCGAGGGGACAACATTTCTTTTGCCTATTTTCTATAAAATTGTCTACCGACTCTATCTCTATATATTACCCCACATCAATGATGACCGTGCTCCCCGAGAAAGGGTGTTATCTCACGCGCACACTGGGAAAAGGGGGAAGCCCTCCCCAGACCCCCTCACGCGCACACTACACTAGGGATTGTCTTAAGAAATGTAGACTATATTTCTACACTGTTATTCTTTTCTGCAAGTGTGTTTATAAACGTACCTGTATGTTCCCTTTGCTCCTCTATTTACAGTTTGTGTATATCCGTTTAATGTATATATCACTTTTCACTCTCTTGTACAATTCACATACTTGTATATACTCTCCATGTACACTTCACACACTTACACTTAGCTTAACTTTCTGCTCACGTGCTTCATACACTACTTAGAATATCTATTAGGCTTCACTAGGGCACACCCTTCCCACAATTGAATATATCTCTATGTTCACGTACACATATTACACACCATTTATAATCTATCCATATTAGGCTCACTACCACACACACTCACTTGTATATATTCCCATTTCACTTACTCACTCACACCCCCCCATATATATATATATATATATATATATATATATATATATATATATATATATATATATATATGTCCATGTGTAATATAGTCTCCATGACTATTCACTTTTTATATTACTTGTATATGCTCCATCATTAATGTTGTGCTTCCTTTGCTCACCAAGCAAAAAAATTCTCTCTCTCCATAATATGTTAATTAAGACTCATGAATTTTTGCACACTACATCAGTAAGAGCATGGAAATATTGGCCAAAACTTTTTCCCGTACTGGGGGGTCACTTTGTGATGGGCGCTGGTCCTACGGGTCACAATTAACCTATGCGATATGACTCTCACCTTCTATTAGCATCGTACCTTCAATGTATATCACCCCCCGCATCGTAGCGCTTGAACGAACTCACGACGAGAGATATATAGCAGGGAGCTCATTCACGCATGTTGAGTATATCAAATTCGTTCTCACATGTATTGTCCCCACGAGGTATATAGTGACGCAATTCACGTACACTCAGGTATATCAAATGACTTGTCCACACGTACCGATGAATGATTGCCTTTATAGTCAAGAGGTATCTCGCGGAAGTCCTGTCAAATGAGGGAACCCTTTTATTAACCCAACAAGTTCGTAAACCTCATATAGATGTCAAACCTAGGGCACTCATAATTACTTTGCCAGTTACCATGCGAAACTCTGCTAAAATTCCAGGTCTGCGCACCGCTCGATTTTTTGTGCTATTTTGCCTTTTTTCAAAACAGCGCCCCATTTGTAATCTTGAAAACAAGTCAAACCGTATCTTATATAATTTCGAACCCCATTTTCTCAGGCTCGGGTCCTGTCTAGAATTTTTTTTGCATTTAGGCAAACCTAATACAAGTAAAAATCCAATAATAACATTAATAATAAGCATGCTGAGATTCTTTTCCTTTTTCCTCCTTTTTTAAAATACCAAAAATACCCAAAACATTTTTCTCCTCCTTCCAAAATACAAAAAAAATCCTCCTTCCTTCTTTTAAATATAAATTTGAACCGTTTTCCCTCTCAGGTCGATCGTGTACCCAATTTTGGCCTAGATCCCTATTGGCTTCGATCTTCCATTAAATCGACCCAAAGCTCTGTCGGTTCTTCAATTACTTCATCCGAGTTTAGGATTCACCTTCACAATATTTTCATTGAGAACACTGACGAAGCACCAAATGTGTAGCCTCATTTGATAACCGTCTTAGCCCAACTCAATGCCAAGATTGACAACTTTCAAACTGAGGTCCATAAAATGCAGTGTCACTAGGCCTACCCTAGGTTATCTTTTCTAGTGATATGGGTCCACCCACTCTCGAGATTGGTTTGGTCCTAGAAGATTACCATCATGCTCCACGTGCCCCACCTTCTCCTGGGCTGCCACTAGTTCAACTCCTTATTTTGAACCTTGCCTAACTAGGGGCATATCTTCCAGTATTTGTGGATCCCAAAGAGGAGGAACTGAATAAGGTCAAGGAAGACCTCAATTGCTATCAAAGAAGTTCAACTTAGTCAATATATTCCGGAACTATATGGACTACATCCATATGTCTCCTTATCCAAAAGCTAGACTTATAGATAAGTTTAAGACGCTAAACATCGAGAAGTTCGGGGGAAGCAAGCCCCGAATTGTTCACCTTCGAATATACATAGAGCCATTACCATTTTTAGTGCCTTCGAAGAGATATTAGCCCAAATTTTCCAGCAGACCTTAAAACAAAATGCCCTCCGATGGTTTCTGTCCCTCGAAGAATCCAAGATCCTTAGTTGGGAGGATGTCTTTCGAGAATTCACGACTCAATATAAGTACAAAGAGGAGATAGAGTTTACGAGCCGAGATCTAGAGGTTCTTAAGCAAAACCCTGGGGAGCAGTCAGTAGGTTCATAGGAGGGTGGGGAGAGAAAGATGCTACCATGACTAATAGACTCTCCGAGGAGGGACGGGTCAATATCTGATTCGAGAAGAAGAACTTCTTATCTCATATCCGAGTGTTTATGGGAGGACAGTATTACCCACAGTTTCGAGCCCTCCCTTCAAGAAGCTAGAGTAGAAATTGAATAAGGCATTACCAAAGTCGAATTTGATCTAAAGAAATTAATCGAAAAATTCACTCCCCAAAAATATGAGAAGTTCGTCAATGCTACAGTCTCAACCGTCAATGACATTTTCCAAGATTCTACCTTTTGGGCAATTGAAAGTAGCCCTAATCCTACTAAGAAAGAATACACTGAGCTCCATACCCTCTTGTCCAAAGTCAACCAGAACCTGTCAAGCTAAAACCTCATCAAACCCTTATACCCACGTCCTTTACCATTCCACTTTTTAAAAATTTCAAACCCGATGCCCGTTGTGGTTTCCACCAATCCACAGGTCATACCACCGACCGATGCTTCCACCATAGAAATGTGATCTAAGGTGTAACACCCAATATTTTTGTTTATTTAATATTTAATTAATTCTAGAATTTAAAATTACTTGTGTGTCGTAATTTTAATTGAATTAAGTATGGAAAAATATATTTAAATAGTAATCGGGGAGTGAATGGCTAATATTTAGGGAAATTTATTTACTAAGTGAATAGTAATAATTTGTTTACGTCATTTCGGGTATTAATGATGGGGTAAGTACTTATCTTAACCGGGAGTCAGTACAGACTAATTTGGGTGTGAGATAAGGATTTTTATAAATCAATTCGGATGCCAATTGTGAGTGTACGATTGAGTCCGGTTGGGCCGAGATAGTTGAAAAAGTGTACCCGAGGGTAGTAAACGGGTCACGAGACGCTTTTAGGCATAGTCGGTCCCACATGGGGGCATTTGGGTCACTTGGGCTTGGGCCATTAGGCAAAAAACGGGAATTAGACTAATTAAACTATTTTAAGGAAAAAGAGAACGACTCATTAGAGTTTAGAAAATACTTAGTGGGAGAGGAAACCCTAAGAGGCGGTAAAAGACAAATTTGGGGGATAAAGGAAAGAGCCAAAAAGAAAGAAATTCGTCTTCAACCTTGGGAATTTACAATCGCAAATTAGAACCTACGAATCATAAGGCAAGTGGTTAACTTGCTGTAGCATTTAATTTTCTTTTCGATTCATATTTATGTGACGTGAGTAATTTAAAATTAGTTTTGGGATTTAAAGGGTATAAACATAGTCTTTTCGTAAACCAATATTCTGGTTTCTAAATTGGGTAGAAATTCATGGGTAATCTGAGAGTAGTATATATATATATATATATATATATATATATATATATATAGTAGGATGTAATCCGGTTGAACTAGAAATGAATTTGAGGCAATGATTTGAAGTTTAAATGGGTTAAAGGTTCAATCGGATGTTTCCCCAATTTACGAAAACAATAGAGAACGGAAATTAAACGATGTTTGAGGACTTTATAGGGGTCTCTCATGAGGTTTTTGGTGTATTTTATTTGTGAGAAGACTTGGGTTTGCTGGTAGAAGAAGTTATGGTTTTTAGATTTGCATCCATGGCTGCAACAGACAACTCGGAGAAGATGATGACCTGTTCGATGGATCGATCGAGGGTTGGGGATCGATCGATCGAAGGGCATAAATTTCTGGCAGTTCGGCCAGTTTGTATATATAAGGGAAATTAAATTTAAATCTTTTCCTGTACCTTATGAAATGAGAAATAGACATGGGGGTACAATCAAATTAATTGTGAGGGAAAATTAATTAGCATTTGAAGGAAATTATGTGTGTCACACCATGGTTAAATTTTCGGAATAATATTTCAAAATAATTAAATACGGATTGAGTGGGCAAGTTTGGGGTTATTGGTTGAGCGATACCAAGACGTTAAACTTATTTAGAATCAAGGCTAAATAATTTGGAGTCGGGAATTTGGACTCGGGTAATGTTTTATTTCGGGCCACGAGAGTGTGTCTGAATATATTGGTTGGAATGACACCAAAAATAATTTAATTAATTAATGTGTAAATTAATTAATAATTATAGTTGGACCATAAACTCATAATAAACTGAATAGGCTTGTGTTACGGACTTAGTACACGGTCTAGCCGGGATTGTTCAGTTATATATATATATATATATATATATATATATATATATATATATATATATATATATATATATATATATATATATATATATATACGGTGTGCGATAGTATATATATTGTGTGTGCATTAATATCAGAGGTTAGATATTATTAATTTATACTCTAGTGCTATAGGGGGATGTTGTGTGTAGTGGATGAATCCCCTAGCTTGAGGAGTAGGGAGAATATATTCCTAGGTCATAGCGTACATTATCTGGGTGAGGTTCATCTCACTTTCAGGGAACGAATATGACCGCCTCCAATTATATGTTTTAACCGAGTTAGTGAGCTATTCTAACTTGGGGTATCTAGGTTATGTGAATATACCTATTGGGATAGTACTTTAGAGAATATACATCCGGTGAGTTATTACTCGGGAGGATGCCTATTATTAATTATTATTTCAGCATGTTTGAGAATGTTGTAATATGGATATACGTATATAATGAGGTAAATAATTATATACGAGTAAGATTAATACATGTTGTGAATTGTATTATATATAATAGGTGGGAAAGTTATGTGAATTTAAAAAGGGAAATGATTAATTAAGTTCATGTTGATAATAACTTAGAAATCATAATTTTGGCACACTCGGTTCGAGTAGAGTGGTTGCAAGGGGTTATATGAATTATCTAGTCATGAGATAAATAACTAGGTAAATTAATTAAGGCGTTAGTAGTGCACATTAGAGGAGGGGTGATGATGTCCTCAAGGGAGTGCAGCCCTAACTAAAATATGGAGAGCATGCATATTTACTTATTACTACAAGTTAATCATTTGCTAAATCTTTTCCAAACGTTTTGGGTACTAACCCTTTCTATAAAAACTTTTAAAAACCTTTTAGGTGTCTAGCCAGAGGGACGCCAGGCTTGACTCATTCCAGAGATTTGTTGTTGCAGCATATGTGGATGTTGCGGGAGTTTGATAGGCGCCTCATTCCTTTCATTTCTAGTGTAGAAATTTCCTATCAGTTATTCAAGCATGTTGCTCATTGTTTTATTCAGTACTTATGTCAGGCTTGTTGAGATTTAATTGCTTGTCTTTACTTTTGTTGGATTTCAAACTGATGGTTTATTTGGTGAGTTATTTAATTGTGAATGGTTGAATTCAGTTAATTGTGATTGCCATATTATTTTGTTTCCGCATGAGTATTTCATTTAAGTTAGTGAAAGATAAAAATGGCACTAGTCTAATTTTCTTACTTAGGTGGTTAGTAATTAAAAAGGCGACAGTAATGCTAAGAATGAACCAACTGAGAAACCTGTTCTAATTTAATTTAGGAATGATCACCCGGGGTTAATTAGGTGGGGTGTCACAGATGGTATCAGAGCATTATGTTCTAGTTTCCTTAGGATCTGTGCAGCTTACTACGTTTTAGCATAGCTTTCGGTTGTTATAGAGCCCTAGTATTAGTACTATTGACTCAGTTTCCTCTAGTGAGATATCATATTTCTGCTATTTGTTTTTGTATAAATTGTGTACTTATACGATTCGATCTATTTTTAGATGCCATCGAAGAGGCAGAGAGCAGAGAAGGCTGAGGCTAGGGATGAGCTTAGAGGCTCATCAGGAGCCATAGGTACTGCCACCCCCACCCCCACTCGAGTTGATCTCCACTACTCAGGTGGCGGTGATAGTGGCTCAGGCAGTCGAGACAGCGATGTGAGCTATGGCAACTCATTTTCCACAGCCCCAGGCACCATCTCCCATGGCATGAACAGTTCAGGCTCCAGTGGGGCCATCGTCTTGGCAAAGAGTTAGGGAGACCTTTCAGAAGGGTCACCCACCCGAGTTTCGTGGTAGCACCAATGTGGTAGAGGCTTGTGACTGGAAGAAGAATATTCAGCGCCATCTGCGCATGATGGAGTGTACTGATGTGCAGAAACATATGCTTGCTACCTTTTGTCTATCGGGGGCAGCCTTACAGTGGTGGGAGTCAGTTACCACCATTGAGGAGAGGGATTTGATGATGATATTTGAATTCTAGGTGAGGTTCGACCGTAAATAATTCCCACCAGCGGTAGAGGCTGAGATGAGGAAGAAGTACAGTGAGTTAGTGAAGGGTGACCGGTCAGTGGCAGATTATGAGGAAGAGTTCACCCATTTGGAAAACTTTATATCAAATGAGGTGAGCGGTGAGGAGCTAAAAGAAGTCGAGGTTCATGGATGGCTTGGACTGGAGGATCAGGCAGTACTTGGTTGGGAATTCGGTGTTAGTGACGTATATAGATGTCGTTAATGCCGCCCTTATTCATTGTCAGGATCATCGCTTCCATGCGAAGGGGAGCAAGAGAGTCGAGGAGCTGAGCCAGCAGGGCAAGGTAGTTACTGGTGGTGACACGAGTGGTACTCAACAGCAGACTATCAGTCAGTAGGGGAATCAGGCTAAGAAATTTAGGCTTGGTGGGTTCCAATCAGGAGGACAGAGGTTCAGGCAGGGGTATCCGAGCCCAAATCAGCAGCAGTAGGTTCCTCAGGCCCGTTAGGGCCAAGGCAATAATGGGGGAGGCCAACACCGCCAAGGATAGGGGGACGGTCATAAACACTATTTTTTCTATGGACAACCAAGACACTTCAAGAAAGAGTGCCCACAGAGGGGCAAAGGTCATCAGTAGGGTGTCCAACAGGGGCAACAGGGGTAGATGCAGCCAGCAGCACCAGCTCCACCCTCCCTACAACAGCAGGGGCAGATACACTATGGGTGTGTGTATAACGTCTGGGATGTTCCCAATCCTCCAGCACAGTAGGCGCCGCCAACATTTGAGGGTATGTTTCTCATTCATGGTCATGAAGGCAGTATTCTCTTTGACACAAGAGCATCACATTGATTCATTAAATCAAATTTTGCTGAACAAGCTGGGATACTAGAGACAACGGGCGTTCTTCGTATGTGCGTAGAGTCGCCAGTAGGCAGCGGGGTTTTAATTCACTCAATTTGTCGGGGGTGAACATTTTGATTGGGATGCTTAGTTTAGCAGCATACCTCTTAGTGTTAGATATGGAGGGGTACGATGCCATCCTGGGTATGGATTGGTTGGTAGGTTATCGAGCGACGATGGATTGTTATGAGAGGAGAATCGTGTTCTCCATTTTGGCACAGGTGATGTTCTTAATAGCGATGTCGTTACCTGAGGGAGGGTCGCGCACACACTTGTATTACATCGAGGAGGAAACCTCACAGGAGGTGGTGGTTTCGTTGGACTCAATCCCAGTAGTGAGGGACTTTGAGGGTGTGTTCCAGGAAATACCAGGGTTGCCACCCAGTAGGAAAATTGAATTTGTAATTGATTTATCATCGGGGATGAGGACGATTGCTTGAGCCCCATACCGTATGGCCCTTTCAGATATGCATGAGTTGAGAGAGCACATTCAGCAGTTCATGGGTCAGGATTTCATTCGGCGGAGTACATCACTGTGAGGTGCACCGGTGTTGTTTGTAAAGAAGCGGGATGGATCACTTCGGTTATGCGTGGACTATAGGGAGTTGAACAAGGTGACGATACGGAATAAGTATCCATTACCTAGGATTGATGATATATTTGACCAATTGAGAGGTGCGTCTTACTTCTCCAGGGTCGACTTCAGGTCAGGGTATCATTAACATCGTATCCGAGAGGAGGATGTTCCTAAGACCACTTTCCTATCGCGATATGGATCTTACGAGTTCAGGGTGATGCCATTCGAGCTCACCAATGCACCAGCAATGTTCATGGACCTCATGAATAAGGTTTTCAGGGAGTATCTCGATCAATTTGTCATCGTGTTCATTGATGACATCCTGATCTACTCGCGCACTAAGGAGGAGCATGCAGAGCATATGCGTATGGTTCTACAGACACTGCGGGATCACCAGATCTATGCCAAATTCGAGAAGTGTGGATTTTGGTTGCAGGAGGTGCTGTTTCTTGGCCATGTGGTGTCAGACCGGGGTATTGCGGTGGATCCGAGTAAGGTGTCAGCGATGAGGAAGTGGGGATAACCCATGACACCGACAGAGGTGTGCAATTTTCTGGGATTGGCCAATTATTACAGGCAGTTCATTAAAGGATTCTCAAAGATTGAGGGCCCTTTGACGAATCTGACTCGGAAAGGGGTGCCTTTCACTTGGAGTGATCATTGTCAATTAGCTTTTGACGATCTAAAGGACAAGTTGACATCTGCACTCGTACTTGCTTTTCCAAAGGGAGGACAAGAGTATCGGGTTTACACTGATGCATCCTTACAGGGACTTGGGGGTGTGCTTCAGCAGGAAGAAAGGGCTATAGCGTATGCGTCCAGAAAGCTAAAGCCCCATGAGAGGAACTACCCTACTCACGACCTGGAGCTAGAAGCGGTCATTTTTTCTTTGAGGATATGGAGACATTATCTTCTAGGAGAGCAGTTCACTTTATTCACGGATCACAAATCACTTCAGTATCTCTTCACACAGAAGGATCTGAATATGAGGAAGAGGCAGTGGACAAAATTCGTGAAAGACTATGAGTTTGATATTCAATATCATCCTAATAAGGCTAATGTGGTAGCAGATGCATTGAGCCGGAGACCGACTGGGGAGATATCAGATGTCTGGAATGTGAAATGGAGAGCGCTTTGATGTGAGGATGATGTAGTAGGGGCCTGTATGTCAGCATTATCCATCACACCTGAGATCATTATGTGGGTTGTGAGGGCTCAGGCGGAGGATCAGATCTGCCAGGATAGGGTGAGCTAGTTGTTAGCTGAGGGAGTAAAGGATTACTTGATCAGCTCGGAAGGAGGCCTACGCCTTAATGGGAGGTTAATTATGCCAGAGGGTGAGGAGTTGAGGCACGCTATTATGACAGAGTCCCATGCTTCGAGATTTATGATACATCCCGGCGGGGATAAGATGTACCAAGATATGAGGAAAGAGTATTGGTGGGCAGGAATGAAATGGGACATAGCAGAGTTTGTCTCGAAATGTGCCATGTGTCAGCTCGTGAAAATTGACCATTAGAGACCATCAGGGATGCTACAGTCGCTAGAAATTCCAGTGTGGAAGTGGGAGAGCATCTCCATGGACTTCATTATAGGGTTACATACATCGCAGAGGGGTCACGATTCCATATGGGTCATTATAGATCGGTTGACCAAGGTGGCCCACTTCCTTCCAGTTCGCACGAATTTTGAGACGATGCGTTATGCACAGGTATTCATAGCAGAGATTATTAAGCTGCACGGGGTGCCGATAAATATTATGTCTGCCAGAGAAAAAAAATTTGTGGCCCAGTTTTGGCAGAACTTCAGTAGGCCATGGGCACGGAGTTACATTTGAGCACAACCTATCACCCACAGATTGACGGGCAGACTAAGAGAGTCAATCAGATGCTGGAAGATATGCTCAAAATGTGCATATTATACTTTGGGGGAGGTTGGGAGAAATATATTCCTTTGGTAGAGTTTGCGTATAACAACTCTTACCAATTCACAATTGGCATGGCACCGTTTGAGGCACTGTACGGGAGACCTTGTCGTTCAACGACTTGTTTGTTAGAGGTGGGGGACAACAAGCTATTGGTGCTAGAGATTGTCCAGGAGACGTCTTCCAAGATATAGTTATGCGAATGCTTCACGAAAACATGTGGAGTTAGAAGTTGGGGATCAGGTATTGGTCCGGGTGTCCCCTATGAAAGGGGTAATGAGGTTCGAAAAGAAGGGTAAATTAGAACCAAGGTACGTGGGACCTTTCCCTGTTATTAAGAGGGTGGGACCGGTAGCATATTGACTGGGATTGTCAGAGCATCTTCAGCGGATACACGACGTGTTCCATGTGGCATCGCTGAAGAAATATCGAAGGAGTGAGAGGGCCTTCTAGCACATTCCACTCGAGGAAATTGATTTACATCCAGACATCTCGTATGAGGAGAGACGGGTGGCTATTATTGACCATAGTGAGCGAAAGTTACGATCCAAGGTTGTTCCACTAGTTAGAGTACAGTGGGGTCATCACAACGTTGATGAGTCTACTTGGGAGTGGGAGGAGGATATGCGGGAACAATATCCAAAGCTTTTCACCACAGGTACGACCTAATTTCGGGGATGAAATTCCTTTGTAGGGGGGAGTATGTAACACCCCGTATTTTTGTGTATTTAATATTTAATTAATTCAGGAATTATAAATTACTTGTGTGTCGTAGTTTTAATTGAATTAAATATGGAAAAATATATTTAAATATTAATCGGGGAGTGAATGATTAATATTTAGAGATATTTATTTACTAAGTGAATAGTAATAATTTGTTTACGTCAGTTCGGGTATTAATGACGGGGTATGTACTTATCTCAGTCGGAAGTCCGTATAGACTAATTTGGGTGTGAGATAAGGATTGTTATAAATCAATTCAGATGCCAATTCTGAGTGTAGGGTTGAGTCCGAATGGGTTGAGATAGTCAGAAAAGTGTTTCCGACGGTAGTAAACGGGGTCACGGGATGTTTTTAGGCATATTCGGCCCATATGGGGGCATTTGGGTCACTTGGGCTTGGCCCATTAGGCAAAAAACGTGAATTAGCCTAATTAAAAAAATTTAAGCAAAAAGAGAACGACTGATTAGAGTTTAGAAAATACTTAGTGGGAGAGGAAACCCTAAGAGGCAGTAAAAGGCAAATTTGGGGGACAAAGGAAAGAGCGAAAAAGAAAGGAATTCGTCTTCAACCTTGGGAATTCACAATAGCAAATAAGACTCGACGAATCATAAGGCAAATGGTTAACTTGCAGTAGAATTTAATTTTCTTTCCGATTCGTATTTATGTGACGTGAGTAATTTAAAATTCGTTTTGGGATTTAAAGGGTATAAACATAGTCTTTTTGTAAACCAATATTCTGATTTCTAAATTGGGTAGAAATTCATGTGTAATCTGAGAGTAGTATATATATATATATATAAATATATATATATATATCTAGTAGGATGTAATCCGGATGAACTAGAAACGAATTTGAGGCAAAGATTTGATGTTTAAATGGGTTAAAGGTTAAATCAGTTGTTTTCCCAATTTATGAAAACAATAGAGAATGGAAATTAAATGATGTTTGAGGACTTTATGGGCAATTCTCATGAGGTTTTTGGTGTACTTTATCTATGAGAAGACTTGGGTTTGCTGGTAGAAGAAGTTAGGGTTTTTAGATTTGCGTCCATGGCTGAAATAGACAACTCGTAGAAGACGATAACCTGTACGATCGATCGATCGAGGTTGGGGATCGATCGATCGAAGGTCGAAAATTTCTCGCAGTTCGACCAGTTTGTATATATAAGGGAAATTAAATTTAAATATTTTCCTATGCCTTATGAAATGAGAAATATACATGGGGGTATAATCAAATTAAATGGGAGGGAAACTTAATTAGGATTTGAAGGAAATTATGTGTGTCACACCATGGTTAAATTTTGGGCATAATATTTCAAAATAATTAAATACGGATTGAGTGGGAAAGTACGAGGTTATTGGTTGAGCGATACCAAGACGTTAAATTTATATAGAATGAAGGCTAAATAATTTGGAGTCAGGAATTTGGACTAGGGTATTGTTTTATTTCGGGCCACGAGAGTGAGTCCGAATATGTTGGTTGGAACAACACCAAAAATAATTTAATTATTTAATGTGTAAATTAATTAATAAATAGAGTTGGACCATAAACTCATAATAACCCGAATAGACTTGTGTTGCGGACTTAGTACACGGTCTAGCTGGGATAGTTCAGTTATATATATATATTCATATAATAAGTTAGGTTTGTTATTATGAATATACACATTTTTAACGGTCTAGATCGATGCCACCTACTTACATATTTTTACACATTTTAATGGTTTAGATCACATCCATTTCCTTTTTACAAATCTACCCCTCACTTTTTTGTTTCCCCCTTTTTTTACTCATCAAAATTACCCTTTAATTTGAAAATGAGGGCATTTACGGAATTCTTTATCCCTCTCACCTGAGCACACGCACGTATTCATCTATTATCTCTCTCTAAACCCCAAACCCACCCCCGTCTACCTCTCTCCCTCTCACTCCAAACCCACAAACCCCACACGCACCTCCCTCCTCTGCTGCTCGCCCCCCGCCGTTGCCCTCCCTCCTCCGCTGCCCGCACTGCACCGCTGCAGTCAGGTACTATATCTCTCCCTCTTAAACACGCACACACATCGGATCTCCACCCGATCTCATTTCGCAGGTGATCTCATTTCGCATTTCGTAGGTTGATTCCACTTTTTGGACGACTTTGTTGCTTCATACTCAGATCGGTTGGTTCCTTCATTTCATTTCATTTTAGCCATTTGGCAAGTTTTTTGTGTCAATAAGACTTAATGTAGTTGTTAATTGTATTATTTCTCTTTATTTTAGGGTTTTGATACAATTTTTTACCTCTTATTCAATACAGAATTACTAACTCTGTTTCATGTTACAGAGGTAATTTTATTTTGGGGTGTTTTATAACACTATTTTCTTGGTGATTTATATTTTAATGTTAATTATTTTTTTGGTACTGATTATTTATTGTTATTTATTGTTTGTATAGGTTGCACTGTAGACAGTCTTTGTCAAATAGTAGGTTGGTGCTAATTTAATACTAATTTCTAATTTCTTGGTGATTTATTGTTTATATAGGTTGCACTGTAGCTAAATAGTTTATTAGGCAAAGTTTGTCTACATATTCGTATTTATTTGTTGTTGATTCCATTGCTGGGTAGTTTTTTTGTAGGTTGCGATTAATTATAATGTATTTCATTTTCTTTGCCAGGTTGAAGCTTACAAAAGGTTGTATCACGAGTGCCCTAAACTGAGCTCCCTTTGTCAGCAACAACTAATTCGTGACTACCCAATTCAAAGTTTGGATCGACTTTTGACATTTTGGGTTTTTATTTTATAGCTTTTGTGGTTAATTATGGGTTTTCATTTGTGTTTTTTTTGTGTTTTTTGTTTATGCAGATGTGTAGGGATAAACTACGAAAGGAGGCATCACCGTTTGCAAGAGGCGAACCGGTCGCGAGAATAAACAACAAAAGGAGGCACTAAAAGATATATTGTTCCTGAAATCATTCGTGGGAATAAGCAACCTCAAAGTATTTTGATATCCTTTTTATTTCATTTTATTAATTTACTCATCTATTCATTTTATTTCATTTTACTCATCTGCCTGTGACATCATGAGCATTGAGATGATTCTAGAGCATATGATTTTTGGTGTTATATCGATTCTCTGTACTACTCCATACATAAGCAATGGCACCGCTACTCCATACATGAGTAATGGCACCGCTGTTATATCTCCTCTTTAGTTGTTCTTATATAATGTTTTTGATCTTTGATTTGGTTGTTAAAATGTTGATTCATGTGTTCAAATCACCACACTTTCTCACAGTTTATTTCCTTTTCATATTCGTAGGTTTATTTAGGTCTTGGGCTTGAAACCTGAAATAATATTAACGCAATAGTGCATTTTATTCATTTCTCTTTAAAGTTTGTTGGTAAACATTTCAATCTAGATTAGACCTTTTGTGATTCACATGGAGTTCTCCATTCCCCCAATTGCATTCCTTATAGGATAGACTTATACAATCATTAATGAAGTTGTTGTGTATTAATGACACCATACATTGCATTTGCTATTTTATTTCTCTTACATTAAGTTGCAACTATGCTTTAATGTTTCTTAGCTTTACGTGTTAACATGTTTATTCTTTCTTTAATTTGGCCAACTAATGTGCCACCTTCATATTCATGTTCACTTTTTCTTTTGGAATGATTTCATTTTTTCTAGGTGTCACGACCAAAGACTTAAAGATAATGTTGTTCTAAAGGAGGTCCCATGAAGAAAAATACTTAAAGAGCAAGTAGGTTATTAAGAACTCCTCATTCCTCGAAAAGCTAAAGAAGAAGGGCTACGAGGTTCTTTTCACGATTGTCACGATTGACGAGTATGTTGTGGGTCAATTGAAAGAATTCGAGGGAAATAAGGTACTTTCTATAACAATTAATTTATTTGTAGTCGAGTTTGATTAAGTGTACCCCTTTGGAAATGAGTTGTGTTAATTAGGTATTGGGCTTAAAACCTGAAATATTAACGCAATATATTATTTTGTAGTCGAGTTTGTTTTTGAATTTATGTCTCATATTATTTTTCTTCAATTTGTTAGTTGTAGCATAAGAGTTTCTTCCATGAAACTAAAACCATATCAAATGCAAGAGAGTTTACAACACCTTATTTTGGTTACAACAACTTCTTAATATGTCACAAGGGTGTTTTAGGATTTAACGTATAAAAGTAATCAAATGGTGTATTGATTCAATCGTAGGATTCAAATGAAAGTCTTGAGCTATAAGTCATCACTTTACTTTTATCAATCGTAGCATTACAACAATTTCCTATACCGTAGCATTGTATTTGAATTTTTCTTTCCAGTATGTGGCAATCATGAGTTCTCTTACTTTTATCAATGGTCCAATATCTTTGAGTCCTTACATTTATTTTCATGTTTGTTTTCGAATGACTGTGGTTGTAATATCATCTCCAAAGGTAAAGTATTCTTCTAAGATATTATACTTTCAATATAATTTGGTTCTCATATGATTATCAAAAGTTAAACTTTATAATATGCAAAAGATGGAAGAAATTTATAATGATGTTGGGCTCTTTCCCATGGTTCATTTATATTTATTATTGCATCTCTATTGTGTTCTTAATTTACATTGACATTCACTACTTAATGATGATGGGCGTGTGTGTGTAGGATGCCTTAAGAATGGTGTACGAAAGTTCCGTGGGGCACATAGCATGAGCATATAAGGAATAAAGTTACGATCGTGTCGATGGGTGAAGAAACCAAGCAGGTGTTTCCTTATAAAAATGATTGACATCAATAACAATTAGTCTAATAGAATTTCTTCTAATTATTAATCTATCCTTGGGTCTTTAAGTTAGTACATTGTTTCGTTAGGCTTGAAAGAGAGACGGGGAAAGGCCATGGATATTGTCCATCCTCATTCAAAGCATTGTTGTTATTATCAATATGTAAAGGCAGCTTCAAGTCATTTATCCGAATTTTAGATTTTTGTGCGGAGGCCGTAGATTAGGACAGCTTCATATATATGCACTGCATATATATGCAATCGGCATATTTATGCATATGCATCTCCATATATATGCAATCCATATATATGCATATGAAATCCGTATATATGCAATCTTTACTTCATATAAATAATGTCTGCATTTTTCGAATGGGACATTGACAGATATATAAGCTGCTATAGCAGCTATAAAAGATAATATAACAGTTATATTAGCTTATATAGTTGCTATAGCTGCTATATTAGCTGCTATAAAATGATTTTATGTGTTCTATATGAACACATATGAAGGCTAATCGACTCACTTCCAATCTTCTTCATCCTGATAATGAATTGACTATATACAACTCGTTAGGGATCCAGTGCAATGACTATATATGGTCGATCATGAATTGTTGGCGTTTGGATGTTTTGAAACTGAAGTAGGTGTCCTACATACATCTTTTCCAAGGTAATTAAGCTTTATTTTTTGTACTAATATCTGAAGTACATGGAAGACTTTGTAAAATCATATATCAATGTATAAAGTTCAATATAATCATTCTATGTACTTCAACTGTTATGAAATACGAGACAAGTGTATAAATGTTATAATTTGAGATGTATTAATACAACTTTCTCTTTGTTCTCAAGGTGTTTGATACATGAAAACTTATTCTAAAAACATTTTGTTTTTGTTTTTCGCATTAATGGATTCATGTGGGATCTCTATGTGGTGTGTATTGAGATGTTGAGTGTGGCGTAATGTTTTTTTCCTCATATCAAAATTGGCTATAAAGTTATACGGGTTTGGTTTTGTTATAAAGTATGTCAAAAACACTACCAGCTTGAACTTCTGCTTTTCACATTTTTGGTACCTTTTATGTGTTTAATGTTTTATATTACATTTATCCCATGTTTCTGTGCAATTATACAACATCTTTGCCACAACATGACATATAGTGTCACTTTTGGGCCATTTAATGCCATTACATGCCATCTTTTAACGATGTCAGATATTTAAGATTTGGTCTGGGCAATGATTCAACCATAATTTCTGTCTTTAAGTATTACTATGGGCTTTGATCTTTTCCTTGTCTTCTTTTCATGTTGTAGCCACTTGATTGACTTCTACATGAGTAACAATTGGCACCTGTACTCAATTAATTTCATATCATTGCTTAGTTGATTTTATTGTTATTTCAGGATGCATTAAATTATTATTTTATTATTTGCAAATATTGGTTCTATGGTGAGATTTAACCTTAGTTGATAATATATTTAGTTTTGTGTAGTTGTGAATGATATTTTTTGTTCTGAAGAGATAGGACTGTGTTACAATGGATTCCTAGCAACTAACATCAAATCAATGTTGGAATATTATGAAAAAGAATGAAAAAAATGCAAAGGGAATGAATCTTATATCTTTGATGCTATTTGATAACACATTCTTTTAATAAACCATGTTTATTTTCCTTCGTTTATATCTTATTTCACGGACTAGCAAATTTAGTCTCAACAAAGTCCTGTACATGCGACACGCAGACCATAGGAGCAGTACATTCCAATGAGTGATGAAGATGAGGAGTGGGCTTGATTGTGAAATGGTAAAGATAACAGAGAAAACCCAACATCGCAAGCGCGAGATCAAAGCTTGCTGCAGCGTCAACATCGCAAGCGCAATCATCATGTTTACCACTTCCCGAACAGTTAGGTTCAGCAATAGTAGTCTGCCCAATGGAGGGTGGTTCAGATCTCTTGAACCTTTCTACATAAACTTTTGGTGATGGCTCTGTTGAAATGGCGGTGGGTGGTGCTGCAGGTGCACCCTAAGACGTATTGTAATAGTTACTATATTAGAAATCTTAGGCTCATTGGGAGTGTGCCTGTCATTTTCAATATCAATAGTGATAACTTTTATAGTTGAATCACAATAGAATATGTATGTTAGTGGTTATATTTGGCTTAGATTTGTTATGTTCTACCATAGTTTGTATTATGAGATCTGCACATTCAAGTCAAGATATTTTAATTACTTTGGGTTATTATTCCATAGACTCTTCAGAATTGTGCATACAACTTCACAAGCTATGTTCACAACAAATATTCGATAAAATTCAGAATCGTAAATTATGTGGATTTTGATGATTTCAACTCTCTACTACTGTTTCAACTAATTCGATAAAGCATAAAGCATCCCCGTTGCTGATTCAACTAATTCGTAATTATAGAGTATCGACTAGCAACCCCGTGTTTATCAAATTCTTGCAAATTTCACAATTACAGTTACCTCAAACTTTAAGATTCGTAATTAATGGAGAAATGCGAGACTATTTTCTAGCAAAGGATTTTATTTGTTATGGTACGTTACACCATGCCCTAAGGTCTCTATTATGTTTTTTTCATGCATAATATATAATCAAATTTGTTATGTTATGTCATTTGCAGGTATAACTGAGGAAACATCGTTCAGATGGCTTCGATCAAATTCGACCATAACAATTTAGCATCAATGACAAGCCCGTGAATTTACCTAAAAGTAAGTTGTAGTATTCTCAATGGATGCTTTTGTGCTTTTTTGTTTGTATGTTCAAAGGTAACTAACTTATCAATTGATGTCCCTTTTGCTCTACAACTGTTACAGGCCTTTTGCTCTACAACTGTTATAGCTTCTCATAATCTTAGTGTTGACCTGTTACAGGACTTTTATAACTTCCCAGACAGAGGAGTTGTCCTGCTCAGGTCTAATTCTAGGGGTTTGGAAAGCTGGGGAGCTCAAGGGAGGGGTTATAGGGGAACTGGGGCAACTTGGGGGAGGAGGATAATGAGGATGCTGCAGAGGAAACATTTTTGACTTCCCCCTGGTTAATAGTGTTATCAGAGTAGTTGCTACATTATTTTGTGAGCATTTTCGGTCAACATAATGTACTTAGCGGTATCTTTTTAATCATTTAATGCATGTGCTCTAATTTATTAGGCCTTTCCTTTCACAACTCTATACCAAGTTGGATTTTGTACTTATTAATAGTAAAAATATCTTGAATAATTAGCACAACAACCTAAAAATGGGGAAAAACTAAATTTATTTAAGTTAATGTTTATGGATGGCCACATTTTTGAGTTCACCTTGGCCCCCCAAACCCCTTGGGCCGACCCTGTTACATTTTTCTTTTTCTGTTAAGGTTCAATATAATTATCTCTCAATCTTTAATTTCCATGTTCATTATGCTATGAATATGGGTAAGGCAAATTATGTTAATTCTTATAAGTGACCATGTTTGCCCTGAAAAACTAAACTCCTTTTATCTAGCCTTGAGAATCGTAATTTGGCCATATAACTTTATCCCGGAAAAATGACCGTGCTGTACTGATTCTCGACTTTGTTTAACAGGAACATTACCTGCTCATAGTTCATGCTGTTTTAGATTCAGTGTTCTATCAGCTGGTGTGACTGAAACTCCCCAACCATCTGAGAGAGAAACTCCCCAATCATCTGTGTGGCCATTGGCTCGAGCGCCGAAGCATTTGAAATGTAAAAAATGTTTTTTTTACTCTTTTTAGGTACTGTATAACGACCCGATAACCCGTTTATGGTAATAACCCGAATATGACCCGAACATGACTCGATTAACTTGTATAGATTTAAGAGTATCCAAAACTTATACTAAAATAAAAATCAACGCGACCCGAAAATGACACGACTAACCCGAATTGCCACCCCTAGACTATACCGATAAACCTTCAAAAAGAAGGGGCACGAGATCCACTAAATATTACTCTAGGATGCATATATATGCATATGCATATATATGTGTAGTTTCATATATATGTATATGTTGCATATATATGCAGTTGCATATATATGCTATGCATATGCTGTATATATATGCAGTTGCATATATATTCAATGCATATATATGCAGTTCCATATGCATATATATGCATAATGTGTCTATATACTGATATCCCAATACATTTAGCCAATATCAGACATGTATAGATGATTCTAATTTGGTACTGTATGCATATATATCAAAGAAGATGGACCCAATGATGGTCTGCAACAACTATCAATGCTGCACAAATTTTGTTATGAATTTGCTTTTTGGTTTTAATTTCAGTGGTGTTGGTGGTTACTTCATCAATCGTGATCATTTTCGGTTCTTGATTCTATTCGCTTCTTGAGTTCCTAATGGTTTATATGTTTCACGTTACGAATCCTTTATATGGTTCAAGGTTAGTTAGTTCAATAATAATTTTTTTTACATTTTCATAGTTTATTGATTGTTTTTTGATAAAATGCTTAACTTAGTTATTTTATGATTTTAGTGGTGTTTATATATCGAACCTTCTCCTGCATCTTTTATACAGGTGTTGAGATGATGGGAGATTTAGTAACAGAATAAGAGAACATAGAGGTCGAGCATGGGGTTCGATTGACTCAGCGACAGATATACCAGGTGATCCATTTTACAATTAAAAGAGCCTTGAGGTCCATTTTCTGAACAAGGTGTTTCACCCCCTTCACTACTTATTGATAGATTTCATAGAAATATGTCAAGATGCTTTCTCTATGCTGAAGCCATACATTAATTAGGTACTCATAGTATTTGGCATTGAATTTAAATCACTACTTAGACATGACACGAACCACAGACACACCAATTTAAATCATCACTGTGTTATTTAGTTACCGGTATTAAATTAATGGATGAATAGTGAGAGGTTTGTTTTTATGTTTATAGTAGTTGTTCGACAACTTTGAGTTCTTAACCCTCCGTTTGATTATCATATGTTTTTGTCCAAAACCTTTCAACACAACTATAGATTTAATAAGTTTTCCATGACCAATATTTTACATGCTTAATAAGTTGACGAGCGCCCCCACCCTCCATGTATTTCACAGAGTTGACGAGTTCAGGTTGAAGAGCTAACAATGTCTTGGGCTTAAGTCACATGCGATTGGATTATTAGAAATAGGAAATACATTAAAGACTTAAATCTTTCAAGCTCTCCTCCCCACTACCTAAATGTCTCAGGATTAACATATATATGCATATGTGTATATGCAAAGGGGCCCCCCACACCTGTTCTCCCTTCACTTCCCCCACCGCTGCCCTTCCTGTCTTCTCTTCACTGCCATCCCTTACTACTAGCCATCTCTTCTCTTCATCTTAGCTGATACATGCATTAATACATACATTATACAAATAATATTGCATTTGATATATTATACAAATAATATTGCATTTGATATAAATTGAGTCACAATATCATTTTTCTTATAGATTTCGGTAACCAACAAACTTACGTTGGAGAAGTATATGTTGAAGTTCATATCGGTAAGTTCTCCTACTTTTTAGGTAGGTTCTTGAATTTTTTCTAGTTATGCATATGTTTTTTATATGATGCGTACCAACAGTGGTGCATAAATCTTATGTTGATGTTGCATATTTTTAGGGTGTGGGTGCGTGCAAAGCTCTGTGCACTTGACGATGATGCGTGCGGTTCTTGACTCAACAAGTTACCTGGTCGACTCGATTCGGGGGAACTTATCAATAGTGGTTTATTATGTACATATATTTGGGGTTTAGATTTGATTATTGTTAAATTGATGAAGTGGTTGAAATGAGGTCCAATATGGACCTCGAGTATTGTAGTATTGCTGCTGTTGAGTATTTTTATTTTTTTAAACAGGGTGGATAGTCCTATAAATAAATGAAATTTTGCCCAAATTTTTTAAAATTAGAACCGCAATATTGTACATTTATTTAGATGCACCTTTTTTTTATAATTTTAATGTAAACGAATATTGTTGCCATGGATTTGGTTTGTTTATTGATTATAGTGCCAACCGAGTATGAATATAGTAATATGTATTGTGAGTCAACCGAGTATGAGTTTTTTATTTCACTTTGTTGTCGGGTAATGATTTTTTTTGCAATTACGTACTTTTTATTTTGCAATTAAACACAACACGACATTAAATATTATTGTTTACCTATCTCAAACACAACCCAATATTTTTTAACCAAAAATGAACTTTACAAAAATAAACACGACATGAGGTTTTGTTGCCAATTGAGAAAACTAACGTTTGGGAGGATAGTCCTATAAATAAAGAATATTATGGCCAAATTTTTTAAAATTACTCTTTGTTTTGTCGAGGAATAAAATTTGTGGTTTTGTAATTACGAACATCGAAATTTTTTGCGTTTCGCTATTACATACTTTGAAAAATTGTCGTCGTTTCGCGATTACGTACTTTGGAAAATTTTCGTCGTGCCTTCAGGCTCAGACATATGCTAGTGTATATATATATATATTGTGTGTTCATTAATATTAGTGGTTAGATATTATTATTTTATACTCTAGTGCTATAGGGGGAGGTTGTGCATTGTGGATGATTCCCCTAGCGTGAGGAGTAGAACGAGTATATTCCCAGGTCATAGCGTCCATTATATGGGAGAGGGGCATCTCACTTTCAGGGAAGGAATATGACTGCCTCCAATTATATGTTTTAACCAAGTTAGTGAGCTATTCTAACTTGGGGTATCTAGGTTATGTGAATATACCTAGTGGGATAGCACTTTAGAGAATATACATCCGGTGAGTTATTACTCGGGAGGATGCCTATTATTAATTATTAATTCAGCATGTTTGAGAATGTTGTAATATGGCTATATATATATAATGAGGTAAATAATTATATACGGGTAAGATTAATACAGGCTGTGAATTGTATTATATATAATAGGTGGGAAAGTTATGTGAATTTAAAAAGGGAAATGATTAATTAAGTTAATGTTGATAATAACTTAGAAATCATAATTTTGGCACACTAGGTTAGAGTAGAGTGGTTGCAAGGGGTTATATGAATTACATAGTCATGAGATAAATAACTAGGTAAATTAATTAAGGCAACAATAGTGCACATTAGAGGAGGGGTGAGGATGTCCTCAAGGGATTGCAACCCTAACTAAAATATGGAAAGCATGCATATTTACTTATTACTGCAAGTTAATCATTTGCTAAATCTTTTCCAAACATTTTGGGTACTAACCCTTGCTATAAAAACTTTTAAAAACCTTTTAGGTGTCCAGCCACAGGGACACCAGGCTTGACTCATTCCAGAGATTCGTTGCTGTAGCATATGTGGATGTTGCAGGAGTTTGATAGGCGCCTCATTCCTTTCATTTCTAGTGTATAAATTTCCTATTAGTTATTCGAGCATGTTGCTCATTGTTTTAATCTGTACTTATGTCTGAATTATTGAGATTTAATTCCTTGTCTTTACTTCTATTAGATTTTGAACCAATGGTTTCTTCGGTCAGTTATTTAATTGTGAAAGGTTGAATTTAGTTAATTGTGATTGTCATATTATTTTTTTTTCGCATGAGTATTTCATTTAAGTTAATGAAAGATAAAATTGGCACTAGTCTAACTTTCTCACTTAGGTGGTTAGTAATTAAAAAGGCGACAGTGATGCTAAGAATGAACCGAGAAACCTTTTCTAATTTAATTTAGGACTGATCGCCCGGGGTTAAGTAGGTGGGGTGTCACGTAAGGACTCATTGACCGATGTATCATTGCCTCACCAGTTAATCCTAAACCCAATACCACTCACAACCAACTTCCAACTCATACCGATGCCATCTTTCTAGAAAGTGACCCTTAATTTGACCCATAAACTCCAATCATTCCCAACAAAGCACACATCATCCCTATAATCTCACCCAAACCACTCAAGATTTGCCCATATTTTCTCCTGCACCCTACATGCTTCAACTATATGGCCTTGTCACTCCTTGTGAGGGGCCTCATTTCCGTTTACAATCGATCTGAGGGGAGAGACATGGTGTTATTGGTTTTGTTGAACCAACTCTTAGAGTTTGGACTGAAATTGACTGCTGAGATGACCATTGATTGTCGAAAGTTCAGTAGCTTGTTCATAAAAGCCCAAAAGTGGGCGCGAGAATAAGCTTAATGGGTATTATATGTTGAAGAAGTTAGTCTAGATGATGTGGTACAAACCATGGTTGACATGTTTTGACATACAAGTGAAATTTACAGCATTTTTGAGTTAGTCACCACTTCGAAGCTTTAGGTATGGTTGGTTCCTTCACTCTTGCACCTCCCCGCTGAGTTGGAAGATATGTATGATGAAGTCATTAAGGTTATTGAATCTATTGATTACTCTTGGAAATAGTAGATAATCTCCATTAGATGGGGGGATTTTTTTACATCTTATATAAAAATTAAGACAGGAAGAAGTCAATCCAATAGCCAGCTTGTGTGAAACGATATCCTTCAAAGATCTATTGAGAGAAATTAATAAAGTATCTGTTCAGCCCGAGGTAGATGAATCCATGGGGTTCTTATTCTTCCTCGCCTTAGTTAGCCACATGACCATACGGGGAGATATTACACAAATTATATTCCTTATGCAACTAAAATAGAAAGGAAAGGGAGTTGTCGAAAAAATGCCCATGTCAGAATTGACCATCAAAGAAAGAAAATTTCTTGAGCAGCACAAGAAGACCGAAGCCAATATCATCCTATGGGGGCTTTTCATTCCCTCTTAACTTTACTGAAATACCTTGATAAAATTGCTCACTGAAACCATAGTACCTCCTTCCACTACTTCCGAAGAAGTTATAAAATATGGTTGGGTCCCTAACCTCTTTTAGACTCCTTTTCTTTTTAGAAGAAGAGATATCAAAATTTGGACCTTATCATAATTATTCCCTCAACATCTCTGTTGAAGTCTTGGGAAAGACAATCCCACTTTCATTTATTGACAATGGATCTTCTCTCAATGTTTGTCCTGTCAAAAGCTTCAACTGTTTTGGACTAAAAGTCAGTGATCTCACTCCCACTTTCAGTACTGTGAATTCTTATGGCATTAACCGTTGAGAAGTAGTGGGGTCCATAAAACTCACACTATGGGATGGGCCTATCAATCTTGTCACTGAGTTGTAAGTCATTAACATACCTACATGCTTCAATATACTCTTTGGCTATCTATGGATTCAAAACATCCGAGGTGTATCTTTTTCTCTTCATGAGAAATTGAAGTTCTTCACCAAGGGTCTAATATCACAATTTTAGGGGACAATGACTATACAAACAATACCAACACTAGCAATCTAGTATTTGAAATATAACATGGGACGAATGACATTCTCCTCTCTGGCTTCAAAAATTGATTTACTTCCCCTTCTAGTAGGAGACAATTTTAAAGATCGAGTCTCTTTGGAACAAAACCCTAATGGAAATATCAATTTGATTCACATGTTCAAGGACATGCACTTCATGTCCGAAATGGGGGCTAAGGCAATGCTAGCAAGGAATCCTTGAGCCCATAGTCCTAAAGGAGGCCTTTCCTCCATATAGCTTAAGTTACTAACCTTCATCAAAGGAACTCAAAGAGCTCCGCCAACTACGGCTGAAAAGAATCTTGAAAGATGAAAAAACTATATCAAGAGACTCTTTGAATGGAAGATTTGTCAAGGAGGGTGAAGACTTACCCTTCTGTGGCTTCCCTAAACTGTAGTATTACTATGTTGATAAGAAGATAAAACTGGTGATGGAAATCTTCTTTCACGATAGTAACTTTTGGGCCAAAGACTAAAAACATAAAGTGAAATGTCTCACCGATAATTTCATGATAGGTACTCAGGATTCTAAGGAAAGATATTTCAAAGACTCAATCAGCCTGCAGACACTATGGCTGAGTCTCTAAATGATTCGCTCAGATGTCATGTTGTCTTACCCATTTACTGAAATCAAAGTTGCTAACATTCCTCTCCTCTAGTGGAATGCCAAACTAGTCCAACCTGTTCAGATTTAACCTGACCGTGATGTTTACGTTATCCAAGTCTCTTAACCTGATGTTATTGTTCTTTTTCCTGACATCAATGTAACTGAGACCTCTTTTTACTAGGTTCTCAATGATCATTTTCTCAAAAATGAAATAAACGAGGATTTTAAGTATCTTGCGATGCCTTATATCTATTGTCTTAATTCCAGTCCAACTTTTGATGATGATGATTTTGCAAATTAACAATTCTTAACTAATATTAATAAGGAAAATAAAAAACAACATTACCACATTCAAATTAATGATGATGCGATTGTTATTATTAATCTCTATTCTAGTATCCATCAGCGTGAGATTAAGATAGGGTCCACCCTTAATGAGCATGAGCGTGCATAATTTAAAGAGCTACTGAGAGAATTCTTGGACACCTTTTCATGGTCCTACAATGACATGCCCGACATTGATCCCCAAATATCTCAACATGATATCCCAACATTTCTAGAATGCAAGCCATTAAGATAGAAGATAAGAAAAATCTGTACCGGATGGTTACTTAAAGTCAGAGAGGAAGTGGTAAAACAATTGGACGTGGGTTTCATTCACGTGGTCGAATTCACAACATGGACTGCCAATATCGTCCTCATACCGTAGTCAACAGGAAAACTCTGCATGTGCATTGACTATCGGGATTTGAATAAAGCATCCCTAAAGGATGATCACCCGCTACCCAACATCGATATGATCGTGGACAACATGTCTATCCATGCCCTCAGGTTATTTATTGATGGATTCGCTGTATATAACGAGATTAAGATGCGCCATGAACATCAGAAAAAAAATCACCCTCATCACCCCATGGGGAACCTTTTGCTATACTATCATGCCATTCAGATTAAAGAACGTCGGGGGTACCTTCCAAAGGGCTGACATACCCATCCAACATGACCTTATTCATAAAGAGGTCAAATATATGTAGACGAAATGATAATTAAGGCCAAGACATGAGAATGTCATATTCCCTCCCTTCGAAAGTTCTTTGAGTGACTGTGGAAATACCAGATGCGGCTAAATCCACATAAGTACGTTTTCGGCGTCACAAAAGGAAAAATCATAGGATTTATGGTCAGTGAGAAGGTAATTGAGACAAACCCTACCAAGATGAAAGAGATACTTAAGATGCAACCACTACTGATGAAGAAGGAAGTCTGGAGATCCTTGGTAAACTATAGTACATAAGTCTATTCATCAGCCAACTAACCTTTATTTACGAACCCATTTACAAATTTCTCCGAAAAGACTTAACCAAAATCTGGAATGAGTCCTTCTAAGAAGCCTTTGACCAAATCAAGTAATACCTCACTCGACCTATGGTACTAGTGGCTTCGCAGCCAGGTCTCCCTCTCCTCCTATACTTGACCGTAACAGATACCACTTAAGGAGTTTTGCTAGCCCAATACATTGACGAATACCATAAGTAAAGAGCCATTTATTATGTCAGTCAAAAACTATATGGGTACGAAGTCAACTACATTACTTTGGAGATAGCGTGTGTCATCATGGTCTAGGTCATGTAGAAGTTATAGCACTACATGCTTTTCATCCCTATAAAACTACTGTCTCAAAATAATCCCATTGGGTGCCTGCTAGAAAAACCTGCTCTATCCAAACGAATGGCTCGTTGGTTGATATTGTTATCTGAATTCAATATTATGTACATCATGCAGATAACAATAAAAGTGAGATCCATCTATGACTACCATGTTGAGTACCCTATGAAAGGTGATGATGTTTGGGTCTCCGAATTCTTAGATGAAGATATTCTCTCCACCTCTCAAGAGGACCTCTAATGGAAATGTTCTTTGATGGAACTGCTAAAAAGACAGGATACAACATTGGGATACCCTTGATCTCCCCTAATGCCTTTCACACCACCATTGCCATTAAAGTAGATTTCCCTTGCAATAACAACATGACTGTTTATGAGGCATGCACTGTACGCCTTAATATTTCCCTTAAGAAAGGAATCCAATAGCTAGAGGTCTACAGAGACTCTGCCATCATCGTCGTCCAAATCCTCAGAAAATGTAAAGTCAAAGATGAGAAGCTCCTACCCTTTAACGCCCACCTAGAAGAGCTAGCCTCCCAGTTTGAATATGTGACCTTCCATTACCTTCCTCATGCAAATAACAACCTAGATAATGCCCTTGATACCCCGACCTCCATGGTCGACATGCATGAGGGGGATAAAAATGGCCCCTTTCCTGGTTCAAAAACAAGATATGCCCGCCCACTGTTACCACTTTGAGCTCATCACCGAGGAAGATTTAGATATGGTCGGGTTATGGTACTATGACATTTGGCACCTCCTAAAACATAGTAGGTATCCCAAGATGCCGATAAGAAAGGGTGTGTGACCCTTTGCAAATTATCTGCCCAGTATATCATTTGCGACCAATCTCTTTTTAAAAGAAACTTCGATGGAACCCATTTGCACTGCATAGTAGGGGCTAATATTGAAGAAATGATGTAGAATATCCACAGTGGGGAATGAGGGCGCCACATGAATGGTCATATGCTTGCTAAAATGATCAGCCATCAAGGGTACTATTGTACCACCATGTTTAAGATTGCACTACATATGTTTGAAGATGCCTCAAATGCCAATAATTTTTTAATCTCCAACACTTGCCTCATAGGGAACTATACTACATGACCTCTCCCTAGCCCTTCTCCACCTATGTCATTGACATCATAGGTAAGGTTACTCCCAAATCTTCAAATGGTCATGAATTCAACCTGGTCTCCAGTGATTATTTCACCAAATAGGTCGAAGTTTAATCATATGCCATATTGAATGCTAAAAAGGTGGCAAATTTCATCAGAAAGAACATTATCTGTTGATATGGAGTTTCCCATTAGTAAGTATCGAATAATGGACTCCATTTTGAAGTCATGGTCACATAACTAGTTGATAAGTACATGATTCAGAGAAAAAAATCTTTTCTGTACTCACCCCAAATCAATGGTGCTACTGAAGTCGCCAACAAAAGCCTCAAAATCATAATCAACAAGATGACTGAGATTTGTAAAGATTAGGCTGATTGGATCCCTGTTTTCCTTCTGGGGATATCACACTTGAATCAGAATGAGTCTACCTCTTATTCTATAGTGTACAACATGGAAGCAATCCTACCTGTTGTGCTACAAATACCTTCCTTATGCATCATGCTCGAAAGTAGAGTTAGGGAAGAAGAATGGCATCATAATCAATTTGATGAACTATCACTCTTGGATGAAAAGAGTCTTAAAGCTCTATACCATATATAGGGGTACCATTGTCGAATACCGCGATCATTAAATTGAAAAGTCAAGGAGTGCAGTGTCTTACAAGAAGACATTGCCCTCAAGGAAATTATAGAACCTATCTAGGACCCCAGAGTGAAATTCAAACCAAATTTGAGCAGCCCCTACATTATGAATAAAATTCTCTCAGGAGGCGTCGCTATGCTCACAGACTTAGACGGAGAAGGGATGGTACGTCCCGTCAAAATGGACCATCTAAAGAAATTTTATCCTTAGTCCAAAATCTCTACACTCTATGACTATTTTCATACCCCTTCTATTCTTAAAAAAATTCTTCGTTTCCCCTACCCAGAAATACGTGGGACCCGATCCTCTAAAAAACATTATCTATTGAAAATTGGACTCATAAAAACTTTCAAACCCCCTAGTACATAGGCACCCATACGCTATACATGGCACGATCCCCTTCTTTTTCACAAAATGAAATTCTTTTCTAACCTATGAGAATGGTAGTTCGTCTTATCATTACATAAACAAAAAGATTATGTATGCCCTAGCGATTGGTATTGATAATTCAAATGCAAAGCTCATCAAGAGGCACAACAAAATATGATCAAAATCCATTTTTATTTCTAATTAAGGAATACAACGCTGTTACATGAAGTATCAGCGAAGGGAGTCAAACAAACCACCCTATTCAACTAACTAAAAACCTTAAACAAACCCGGCCCTTACCAAGCTACAAAAAAATTATTCCAGACCCCAAAAATAAAAAACACCAAAATTACCATAACTTCACAATAAAACACTAGAGCTTCAAAAGAATCGAATTTAACTCCCCAATGGTCCCTCTTCATCATCATTTATATCCTGGAGGTCCCCAAGTCTCCCACTCCTAGTTAACACTCCGTATGCTCTCTTAGGAGCGATACGCCCTGACAAGCCTCGACAAAACCATAACTGCTTCCTCTTTCGTGTCGAAGGCAACAAACCACATTTGACCTGAATCTTCTTCCATGATCTTCTCCACTACCTACTTCTGTGTCCATCCCCGATCCCCATCGTGGAGGAAAAGGATCCTTCGGGTCCCGCGCATCCCTCTCGGGAGAGCGCTTCGGCCGACGTCGATTTGTGAGGTGTGAAAAATGTAGAGAGATTCAGAGTCGCTAGTCTATTTTACTCAAAATAGATAAAAGAAAAAGGGGAGGCCTCCCCGAAGGATGGAATCGAAAGACATGCTGGTGCGTGCGAAACCAAAATGATTCGAGAAGGGTTCGGAGGCTTAGTTACGAAATGGGAAGGTGTTAGGCACCCATTTCGCCCTTTCGGTCTCTCATGAATATTTGCTATTTTCCTTTATGTTCCCCCCCGTGATATGTGTGCATGTTTATATATAAAAAAGGAGGTAGGAATCCTCGACTTGTATCATGGAAAGGATAAAGCGAGTCATCCGTAGGAAGGTATAAGAATAATATTAGAATAATAGGATTTACGCGATTACCCTTACGTTGATCGTTATAACGGAACGATAACGCATATGGAGTAATACGTCACTAAGAGCAAGTATATAGAATATAAGGAAAATGGAAGTAGAGAAGATAGAAAATAAGAGAAAAAGGGAGAGAAAGGACTCGAGCCTCGAGTTTTACCCTGAGATGCCTACGTAGCTGTAAAGGCATCAAAGTCCACGTAGTTCGCATACAAAATGAGGGGTGGGGTTTATCCCATAAATCCAAATTAGGATCTCTTATTTATGGGTGTGTATGTGTGTGTAGAAAAGGTGTTTTAGTTGTGAGAAAAGTGTGGAAAAAGTGTGATAATCCCACTTGGAATTTATGAGTAAATCCTCTTTTTCTTATTTTTTTGGTTTTTTTATTTATATGAAAATAAGAGATGTGCAATAATACTAAATAAAAAGTATATTAGGATGTGTGAGATGAGATAATAAAAGTGCTAAGTAAGAAAACAAGTTATTGAGAACTCAAGAGAATTTAAAGAGAGTTTGGGAAAGTTGGACCTTCTTGAAGATCTTGAGCTTGATCTTAAATGTTGGGGAGAAGCCCTTGCACTTAGATGATGATGGAGAGTGGTTAATTCACCAATTTTGATGAAAAGGATGATGAAAAGTGGAAGTAAAAAAAGGATTTGGAAGTTGAAATCACGCTGCCTTCGAGAGAGGTTTCTGGGATTCGTTCAGAGAGATTTTTATCAGATCTGGGCTCCCCTTGAAAATGAGGCCAAGGACTCATTTTATAGGCCCAGGGGTCTGCCGATCAGCATAGAGCCCTTCCTGCCTCTCAGCAGGCAGGTGCCGATAGGTAGGTTCTGGAACCTGCCGTTTGGCAGTGTATTTCAGGCTTTTTTGGAAAATCGGCCGCTGAGGGCAAACCGTTGGTCAGAATCGAGCATGGGGCATACTGTTGGAAAGGTAATTTAGAGACCTTCGAAAGTCCTTAGACCGCTCCCGGGTTCGGTAGTTGACTTTAGGTTAAATATGGCTTGGAATCTTTTGTCGATCCATTGGACGGGGAATCATTCGGACGCAAACGGATCGTTCATCCGCATGGTAAATCCGAATTATGCACGGGGCATATCATTGGAAAGATTAGGAGATGTACTTAGACATTCCAAAGAGTTTTACCCGGTTTGGAGAGTTGACTTGGGTCAACTGGGCCTGTGAAGCGCTCGGTGGCCTCCCGGAGTCAAACAGATCGTTAGTCCACATGGAAAGTCAGAATCCCGCACGGAGTGGACCGTTGGAAAGGGTATTCAGGGAACTTTGAAGATTCATTAGGCCTCGTTCAAGCTGAAGAGTTGACATAGGTCAAACAGAGCCTGGGAGCGCCCGATGGCCTCTAGGTCAGGTTTCGGACGCAAACGGACCGTTCGTCCGCATGGTAAGTCGGAATCACGCACGAGGTGAATCGTTGGAAAGGGTATTCAGCGCCCTTTGAAGATTCATTCAGTCTCGATCGAGATGAAGAGTTTGACTTTTGGGTCAAACTGAGCCGGGGAGTGCTCGATGGCCTTTAGGTCAGTACTCGAGATGTGACCTGGGTTTACAGTGATGAGTGGAGGTACTAGAGACCTAAGGAGAGTTAGGGGGTAATAGAATGAGGTGTCTATAGAGCCCCTCGACAGGTGAGTTTGGAACAAATGAGGACCGTCGAATAGACATCACATGATGCTTTTGAGGGAGTATGACCGATTCAGAGGTTTGAGGTCGACTCTCAAGACCTAAGGATGGTGTTGGGGATGATCAATTCTGTGGATCAAAGCTGAATCTACGGGCTTAGGGTAAAGGTCTAGCGAGGTCAATTATGACCTAAAGAGTGGCGACGATTGAGGATCGAGGCCAATTCTGACCTAACTTAGGTGACGATCCAAGATCGGGGCCAATTTTAACCCAAGAGTGGTGACAACCGAGGACCGAGGTCCATTCTAACCTAACTTAGGTGACGATCCAAGACTGGGGCCAATTCTGACCCAAGAGTGGTGACGATCGAGGACCGAGGTCAATTCTAAACTAACTCAGGTGATGATCCAAGACCGGGGCCAATTCTGACTCAAGAGTGGTGACGGCTGAGGACTGAGGTAAATTCTAACCTAACTTAGGTGACGATCCAAGACCGGGGCCAATTCGGACCGAACTCAGGTGATGATCCAAGACCGAGGCCAATTATGACCCAAGAGTGGTGACGACCGAGGATCAAAGTCAATTCTGACCTAACTTAGATGATGATCCAAGACCAGGGCCAATTATGACCTAAGAGTGGTGACGACCGATGACCGAGGTCAATTCTGACCTAACTCAGGTGACGATCCAAGATCGGGGTCAATTCTGACCCAAGAGTGGTGACGACCGAGGACCGAGGTCAATTCTGACCTAACTCATGTGACGATCTAAGACCAGGGAAAATTCTAACCGAAGAGTGGTGATGACCGAGGACCGAGGTCAATTTTGACCTAAATCAAGTGAAGATCCAAGATCGGGGCTAATTTTAACCCAAGAGTGGTGATGGTCGAGGTCAATTCTGACTTAACTCAGGTGACGATCCAAGACCGGGGCCAATTCTGACCCAAGAGTGGTGACGACCAAGGACCGAGGTCAATTCTGACCTATCTTAGGAGACAATCCAAGACCGGGGCCAATTCTGACCCAAATAATGGTTGAGGATTAGATTTTGGTTTTGCTGGGGAAAGAGCTTTGTGATTCCGATTTGAGATGGGAAGCATATAGCTGGGGAAGCTTTTTAGGAGACCTCACAGGGGGGAACAACCTATTTTGGGTGCTGTAAGATAATTCCGCTGGGGAAGTGATCAGGTGATCCTTAGGGATTTTTCGAAGCTTTGCCGGGAGGAGTTTTCACTTAGCTTTTTAGGATTTCACTGGGGAAGAGGGGTTCCGCTGGGGATAAGAATTGGATTTGAGGTTCCGCTGGAGAAGAGGTGTTCTGCTGGGGATAAGAGTTGGATTTGAGGTTCCGCTGGGGAAGAGGGGTTCCGCTGGGGATAAGAATTGGATTTGAGGTTCCGCTGGGGAACGATGAATGAGCTGGGGAAGATTTTGGATCGTCCTTTGGGAGAGATCTCTTGGGGCGAGTGATTCTTTTGAATTCTTCCAGGAAAAATATCATGCGATATTGTTTTGCACTGGGTAGCCGAGGGCTGGGGAGGCTTTGTGTCCTTGATTCGAGTGGAGGAGGTGATTGTTGCGGAGATAACCGGTTTGAGGTTGTAAACTCTGCTGAGGAGGTGATTTCTTGAGAAGTCATTCGCTTGGATTTTGAGGGTTCCGTTGGGGAAAAGGAGGTTTCGCCTGAAGGAGTGTGAAATTTTCTTGATGAAAACGTTCTAAATCCTTCTTGGGATTTTTAGGAATTTTCTGAGGATTTTTCAGGGTTTTCTGGCATTTTCCTGGAAATTCTGTACGAAATTTAGGGGGGGTGCCGGTCGGCATAGTATGAAGGGTGTCATTCGGCAGTGGCACGGACTTTTGGGATACCATGAGAAGGCAAAGGGTCAGTGCCAATCGGTATGGAAGGGGGAGGTGCCGATCGGTATGGCGCTTGGCATCCTATATAAAGGGGGTGAATCCCTTTCATTTTCACAGCTTCTTGCCTTCTCTCTTTCTGCGATTTCTCTTTGCGAATTGTTCTAACGTTTTGATCTTCAAGAAATGGCCGCCTTTTTGAGCACCAGAGTCCACCAGGAGTGGTTGATCATTGATGACTGGGAGAATATGGATTGGAGGGATAGGGTGTCCCTTGCTTTGGGGAACGAGAATGCTTTCGATGCATTTGAGCAGGTTGCGGATGAGCGGACCTTGCTGCAGGAGCCATCACGTCATCGCTCTTTGAGAGTGATTCTCGGTGGTTATGTAAGTAACCTGACCTTTGGCATTCCTTTCTTTTTGGGTGATTTTTTCCTTATTTCTTGACTTTTGATGAGATTTTTCCTTTTCCCAGTCTAATATTTCCTTGAGGAACATGCGTGCCCACGGGACGACGGGGCTTAAGGATGTTTGGGAGCATCTTCCACCCATGGTGTGCTGGATGGTATCATCAACGGGAGGTTGGCGGCTGCGCTGGATGAGACGCCTCGTTCGACAGCGGTCCTATGTGCTTTGGGGGAGAGGTGGTGGGACACTACCCACACCTTCCATTTTGGCTTCGGGGAGATGACGGTGACTCCCATAGATGTGTAGCAACTGTTGGGGTTAGATTGTAATGGGGAGCATATAGAGGTGGATCGCTCCTTGCGGGTGAGGATGGAGGCGGTTCATGCGGCACTTGGTGATGTGAGTAGGATAGTTTCTGGAGATTCTATCCGGCTATCCTTACTGAAGGATGTTCTGTTGAGCAGAGTAATTGATGTGGAGGACGGGATGCAGGTGAGGCAGATGGCCCGATTATTTATTTTGCTGGTTTTGGGAGGTTTCATGGTGGCATCGAGCGGTGACATCATCCATTTGTGGTTTCTGTCGTACCTGAGGATATTTTCGAACATCCCTTTCTATGACTGGGAGAGTCTGACATTGGTGACCCTTTACTCTTCTTTGGATGCATTCAGCCAGTGTTGCCGGTAAACTTTTACTGGAGCCATGTATCTCCTTGAGGTATTCTTTACTTTGCGCATTTTCATCTCATGTATTCGCATTTTCCTTTCATGCATTCACATTTTCCTTATGCGTAACTTTTTGCTTGTGAATTCAGACGTGGTTCTATGAGGTGATTGGGTGCAACACTCCGCTGATTACTCTGAAGGACGACATTGTTGGGGACTTATGTTTCTTGTATCGATGGCGTAAGGCCAACCGGAAGTCGAAGGGATCTCTCTCCCTGGAGGCGGTGCGTCAGGTCTTGAATGACCTGACTAGTGGTCGGGTAAGGCCTTTTCCTTTTCAGTCTTGATTTTTGCAACTTTTGATCTTGTATTGACTCATGCTTGCTTGGGGATTTTTAGGTGATCTTTTATCCTTGGGGGACAACCATTCAGGATACGGAGATGACTGGGGTGAACGCGCATATGAGGCGTTTGTTGGCGCATGAGTTCGGCCATTCCTGGCATCTTGGGGAGAGGGTAGTTCCTCAGATCGCCGAGGGGGAGGTGGTGGTGCCACCCGCACAGCCTCCTACGTCTATGAGGCGGGAGCGACAACTGTTGGAGGATGAGAGATCGCGGCGATGATTGGCAAATCCTAGTCATTGTACACTGATACAGCTGCTCCGTATGACTATATGGACTTTATGACGAGCTGGTTGATGGTACCCAGCATACATGATGCTCTGCCTTTCCCTCCTGTGGGTTCGAGTCAGGCGGTGGGGTCTTCCCACAGTGGTGGTGGTCCGTCGGCATCTACGGCGATGGCGACCTTGGAGGTCCCTTTCGTGCGGTTGCACACTCCTTCGTACAACATCCGACGGGCTGATGGAGGGATAGTGACGATGCTGCACCGTCCTCTTGCGATGGATTCAGAGGAGCTGGGTTTTACAGAGGAGGTCCTTCGACCCGCGGTATACCTTTCTGTTCCTCTCTTTCTTTTTTATTTTGGTCATTCCTATTTTGATACTGATTTTGCCTTTTCCTTGCAGCAAGTCTGGGTGTCGACCACTTGGCTCAGGGACATCAAAGACCGAATATCATCGGCGACTGCCCATATTCGGGATGTGGTTCCCGTTTCTTCTTGCTTGGTGCTGTCTGCTTCGTCCGGAGAGGACTCGAGCTCGGGTAGTGGTGGTGCGTCGTCTAACCGTATAGGGAAGAGAGCGCGTCGCAGGGGTGGAAGTTCTTGAGAGAGAGAGAGGGAGTGAAATGTGGGTTCAGGATGAGTCCCGTTGTTTTTGGCTTTTCTTTCTATTTCCCGCAAAATTATGTAACACAAAAAACAGATATATGAAATGCAATGGGATTTTTTTTTATTATTATCTTTTATTAAGGATGAATGAATGCATGCACATGTTCTTTTTACTTTGCTACTGAGATCGTAAAAAAAGGAATATTTTTGGAATTTTCGAAGGAAAGCTTTTATTTAAAAGGGGAATCCTATAAGGAGAAAACAGGACTCTTGAAATTGTTTTGAGAATATCAATTTATTTTTATTGAGTTTTCTGATTTGACAAAAGAGGAAAGGAGGAAATTTCCAAAAATGGGGGGGTTGCCGATCGACAAGCACCCTGACCTGCCTATCGGCAGTTTAGTCCGGTCCTATCATTTGAAGGCTTTGATTAATACCCTCTTCAGCCCTTGGTACCTTGTGGGGTAGGATTCCCTCCGATTTTTGCAGGGATTATGTCCCTTGTGAGGATTTTTAAGTATAAAAAGGGAGAAAGGTGGAGTGTTCTCATCACACCTTTGCATCCTTATCTTCCTACCCATTATCTTTTAGTCTTGCAAGATGGCTCTCCCTGGTAGCATTGAGTTTGTCAATTACCTTGAAGCCTTGGAATCTATGTGCTCTTATAATGTCGACTATGATGCCTTCAACATGCGTCGAGTCTCCTTGTGGCGCAATCGGCCTTTTGAGTGGAATATGTTGATAGCGGTGGTACGATTCTGGTACCCCGAAGACCATGTTTTTCGCTTTGGGTTGGAAGAAGTTTGTCCTACCTACGAGGAATTTTTTGCCATACTGGGTGTGAATCCCAGTGTTGCTGCGGCTTTGCCTAAATTTTCCCGTTCTCCTAGGGATTTGTTGGCTGGGCTTCTTCATATTTCACCTTCGGCGGCCAGATCATTGGTTGCTGGAGGAATGATCTCCCTCCCGGTGGTGCTGCGGTCCGTGTATTTGCGGGAAGTAGGTGATGCTGGCTATGTTGGAGTCGTTGTTCTGGGTCTAGTTTCCAAATTGTTGCTGGGGACTGGGGAATTGCAGGTGGACCCACAACTTACAGCCATTACTTCATGGATGTCATACCATCGCAATCCTACGACAGTAATACTGGCGGATACTCTGAATGGCCTGGATGCTTGGAGCGAAGGTCGTTCAGATTTTTTGAGAGGTAGCCCTGTGATGTTGTTCATGTGGTTGTCTGAAAGATTCTGCTTGTCGACTCCTCCAGAATATCCTTTGTCGGCCGTACCCAACTTCTTTTCTCGCTACTTCATCAGTGTTGGCCTGTATGTTGAGAATTGGGAGAATTGGTTTGTGGAGCACGGGGCTTGTGGGTTGTATTGGACAGTGCCTTGGTGGGGACAGTTGCAGCCTATTTTGGAGCTAGGAGAGTATTCATATGTGCGGCTGGTTGGTCTCAGACAGACCTCTTTTTATTTCCCTTGGCGTCTTCTGCACCAATTTGGCTGGGCGCAGGTCGTGCCCCCTCGGACCTCAAATTTCTTTCCAGTAGAGGATTTCACTGAGCGCATGTGTTTGTTGCTTGGATCTCTGTGGGAAAATCGGCATCTGTCGACCCGTCCCTCTCAGTCTGTTGGGAAGGTTTGACATATCTCTAAAGATTACATGAAGTGGTTATGGAGGAAAGTAGTCAGTAAGATGTTGGCAGTAGAGACTGGTCTAAGATGGTTTGTTTTATCTGACTTCATGGAAGGGGGTGTTGTGGTCTTTTCAAAGATGGTTAAGGCTCATCAATCCATGGAATGTTTGTGGCACTCCATTCAGGCAGGGAACACTTGGGGTCCTCAGGATGTAGATGATGAGGGTGCAGGCTCTTCTGGTAGCTGTGGGTAGGACTCCTGGGGAGTTTATTTGTGTAACAGATGTTGGGGATTTTATCTAGCTTTTTATGGTAATAGGGGGAAGGGAGTTATCTTCTCCTTTTGCTTATATAATTTGTACTGTAATTTCTTATTAATGAAATAAACAAGTTTCTTATCATCCAGCTATGCCTTTTGATGAATTTTATATTTTGAATTATCTATACCAATCGCTAAGGCATACATAATCCTTTTGTTCAAATAATTTTAGAATGAACTGTCGTTCTTGGTGATAAGAAAAGAATATATTTTTGTGAAAAAGAAGGGGCCGCGCTCACGTGAGATGTATTAGCTGCCTAAGTACCTCCGAGGTTTTTGAAAATTTTTAAAATAGTTTTTTGTAGAGGATTAGGCCCACGTAGTTCTGGGTAGAGGGAAATGAAGAGTTTTTTTTATTTGTTTTTCAGAATAGAAGGGGGATGAGAAGAGTCATAGCGCGCCGAGATTTCGTACTAGGGGTAGAATTTCTTGAGACGGTCCAGATTGACTAGATGAGCCATCTCTTCCCCATCCAGGTTAGTGAGCATGGCGGCACTGCCAGACAAGATTTTCTTCACAATGTAAGGGCCGCTCCAATTGGGCTTGAATTTTCCCCTGGGGTCCCAAATGGGTTCTATTATCTCTTTGAGGGCTAAATCCCCCTCCTGGACACCACGGTCCTTGACTCTCTTATTTAATGATCGCGCTATTCGACAATGGTACCCCTGTATATGATAAATAGCTTCTAATCTTTTTCGTCCAGGAGGGTCAGCTGGTCAAGACGGCTTTGGCACCAGTCTTCTTAACTAACCTTGCTTTTGAGCATGACGCGTAGCGAGGGTATTTCCAGCTCCACAGGGAGAACAACTTCCATGCCGTAGACCAGAGAGTAAGGGGTATCCCAAGTAGATGTTCGAATTGAGGTTCGATAGCCCCAGAGGGCGTACGAGATCCGGTCGGCCCAATCCCTACAAATTTCTATCATCTTGATGATGATGGCTTTGAGGTTTTTATTGGTAGCCTCAACTGCACCATTGGATTGAGGTCAGTAGGGAGAATATTTGTGTCTCTGAATCCCATACTCGTTGACTACTTCTGTGACTTCTGCCTCGAAGTGCAAACCGTTATCTGACACTATCTCGTGCGGGACTCCATATCGGTAGATGATATTTTTCTTAATGAATTTGGCCACCTTCTTAGCATTCAATACTGCATATGATTCAGCTTCAACCCATTTGGTGAAGTAATCGATGGCGACTAGGATGAACTCATATCCGCTTGAAGCTTTTTGTGTAACCTTCCCTATGATGTCTGTACCCCAGGTGGAGAATGGCCAGGGAGAGGTCATGTTGTATAATTCTCGCAGAGGAAAGTGTTGAAGATCGGAGAACTGTTGGCATTTAGGGCATCTCCGAACATAGGCGGTGAAATCCTGGGTCATGGTGGTCCAGGAGTAGCCCTGTCAGATGATATTTTTGGCGATCATGTGACCATTCATGTGGGGCCCACATTCCTCGCTGTGGATTTTCTATATTATCTTTTCAATGTCAGCCCCTACGATACAGTGCAAATGAGTTCCATCGAAATTCCTCTTGAGTAGTGCTTTATGACAGCTGATGTACTGGGCGGCCAGCCTTTGGAGGGTATCTCGATCGTTCTTGTTGGAACCTCGGGATACCTACCGTACCTGAGGAGGCACCAAATATCATAGTACCAGTAGTTGACTAGCTTAGGATCTTCTGTGGTGACGAGCTTAATATGGTAGCAGTGGGTTGGTTTGTCTTGCTTTTGAACTAGGAAGGGGGTCATTATTATTCCCTCGGGCATGCCGACCATGAAGGCCAATGTAGCGAGAGCATCGGCAAGGTTATTCTTTGATCGGGGTAGGTAATGCAAGGTGATATCTTGGAATTGGGAGGCTAACTCTTCTAATTGGGCATGAAATGGTTGGAGCTTTTCGTCCTTGACTTTCCACTTTCTGAGCACTTTACCGATGATGAGGGCAGAATCCCCATATACGTCAAGGTATTGAATACCTTTCTTGAGAGAAAACTTGAGGCCCACCGTGCATGCCTCGTATTCCGTCATGTTATTGGTGCAGGGGAAATCCAATTTGATGGAGATGGGAGTATGAGAGTCATCTGGGGCAACCGGGAGTATCCCAAAGCCATATCCCTTTTTGTTGGAAGGGTCGTCAAAGAACATTTGCCATCGGATGTTATCTTAGGCAGTGTAAAGAATATTCTCATCTAGGAATTCAGAAATACATCCATTAGCCTCTTCTATGGGGTAATCCGTGAGCTAGTCAGAAATGGCTCTTCCTTTAATGGCTTTTTGTGTGACGTACATGATATCGAACTCCGTCAGGAGCATCAACCATCGAGCCATTCGGCTGGATAAGGCGGGTTTCTCAAGCAGGTATTTGATGGGATCCATTCGGGATACAAGTTTGATGGGAAAGGTGAGCATGTAGTGTCGCAACTTTTGGGTGACCCAGAAAAGTGCGACACATGCTTTTTCTAAAGCAGTGTAGTTGACCTTCTACCCGACCAATTTTCTACTGGCATAATAGATGGCTCTTTCTTTGCGGGAGTCTTAAAGGTATTGGGCTAGCAAAGCCCCGGATGTAGTGTCGGTTATGGTTAGGTATAGGAGTAAAGGGAAACCAGACTGTGGTGGCATGAGAACTGGAGGTTGGGTCAAATATTATTTGAGTCGGTCAAAAGCTTCTTGGTAGGACCCGTTACAAACCTTGGTTGAATCCTTTCGGAGGATCTTGAAGATTGGTTCACAGATGGAGGTTAGCTGGCTGATGAAATGGCTGATATATTGTAATTTCCCAAGGAAACCTCAGACTTCCTTCTCTTTTCAGGGAGGTGACATCTCAAGTATGGCCTTCAGCTTGGCGGGATCTGCTTCTATCCCCTTCTCACTGGCCATGAATCCTAAGAGTTTTCCCTTTGTAACGTCGAAGACGCATTTCTATGGATTGAGTCTCATCTGATACTATCGCAGTCGTTCGAAGAACTTTTGGAGAGCAGGAACATGACCTTCTCTAGTTTTGGACTTAATAATCATATCATCTACGTAAACTTTGACCTCTTTGTGAATCAGATTGTGCAGGATGGTTGTGGCGGCCCTTTGGTAGGTAGCCCCATCATTCTTGAGACCGAACGACATAACGGTGTAGAAAAAGGTTCCCTATGGGGTGATGAATGCGGTTTTTTCTTGGTGGTCGGGGTGCATCTTTATTTGTTTGTATTCGGCAAACCCTTAGATGAATGAATTGAGAGCATGACTGGCTGTGTTTTCCACGATCATGTCGATGTTGGGTAGCGGATAATCATCCTTTGGAGAAGCTTTGTTTAAATCTCGGTAGTCCACACACATTCGAACCTTTCCTTTTGATTTCAGCACAGGTACTATGTTGTCTAGCCATGTGGGATATTCGATTACTCGAATGAAACCCACGTTCAACTGTTTGACCACCTCTTCTTTAACCTTGAGCGACCATTCGGTGTGGAGTTTTCTCAGTTTTTGTTTAACTGGCTTGTAATCTGGGAGAGTGGGGATCTCGTACTGTGCTATTTCAAGATCGATGATGGGCATATCGTCGTAGGACCATGCAAAGACATCTACGAACTCTTTTAGCAATTCTTGGAGTTATGCGCGCTCATGCTCGTCAACGGTAGCCCCTATCCTAATCTCGCGCAGTTGGCTACTAGAACCGAGATTAATAATAACAGTCTCTTCTTCATTAACTTGAACGCGGTTATGTTGTTTGTTATTAACCTTATTTAGATCAGTTAAGAATTGTTCATTTGCAAAATTATCATCATCAAAAGTTCAATTAGAATCTAAACAATTAATGTAAGGCACAACAACATACTCAAAATCTTCGTTTATTTCATTGATAGGAAAAACAACATTGAGAACCTCATAAAAAGAGGTATCGATTACATTTGAGCAAGGATAGACAATAGTTGAAGAAATAGGGTAAACATTGGGGTTAGGGGAGATTTCAAGAGGTAGAACTGGTGCAACATGCCAGTTGAGGAGAGGTGTATCAGCAGCTTTAATCAGACGGGATGGGTCCATTGATGTAGTGCCTGAATGAACCATGCTGAGTGCCAACCCTAGTGTCTGCAAGTTGAAGGAATCTTCGGGATCACTTTCCTCAGTCTCTTCGGTATCTTTGATGAGCAGTTGTACGCGGTGTGGGGACCTTTAGGCTCATGGGTAGCTATCTTGGAAAAAGATCTCCATTCCAGGCTTCATCTTCTTGTCTGTGTGGTCGTACCATGGTTTTGGAAAACCATAAAAGGGGAAATCCTCGCATTCTTTGATGAATTGTCCATTTAAGGAATTTCCTGAGATGGTTCGGACGCAGTCTAATCTTCTCTTTGGTCGAGACTGGTGGATCATTCTGAGTTCTTGTTCTGATGGTTGATACCCCAAGCCGCAAGGAGGGAAAGCTTTCTTCAGTTCGATGGGCTCAAGTATCCCTTGCTACCTTCGCCCTAGCCCAGTCCTGGCATGAAGTGCATGTTTCTTAACATCTGAATCACATTGACATTGCCACGAGGGTCATATTCTGGACAAACTCTTTCTTTGAAACCGTCCCCTGCCGGGAGTAAAGATGGCTCGACTTGGAATCCTGACAGGAGCATATCATTTTACCCATGGTTTATCTCAAGAATTGGACTGCTGGTGCTTGCACCCTCGGCATTGTCGTCGTCACCCAAAATTCAATTTTTGCTCGGCATTGACATCGGTGAAGAACTTCAATTTTTGATGGAATGAGGAAAAGACACCCTTTATACTGTAGAGCCAGGGTCGTCCAAGCTGGGATGTCTATGAATTGGAATTCGACGGCAGGGTTTATAGGTCCAACCCCTATTACAAGTTTTATGGATCCCATCACCTCATGACGGGTATTATCGTAGGCACGTATAGCGGCAGAGGTTGGAGCGAGGTCTCCTTCAATGGGCAAACATTCAAGGCGGATCCGTTATCGAAAAAAGAGAGTAGCACGGCCTTTCCCATAACTTTGACGGAGATGTTGAGTGTATGATTATGATTCGGCCCAATTCTGGGGATTTCTTCTTCAGAAAATGATAGCATGCGGGTAGAGGGCAAGGATCCAACCAAATTTACTACTTCTTCTGGTGTGGTAGAAGGAGGAACTGTCGGTCCTGTGAGCAACTTGATTAAAGCATTTCTGTGCAGCTTGGAAGACATGAAAAAACCCCATAGAGTGATGTTAGCTTGAGTTTTCTTCAGTTTATCGAGGATCTTGCTCTCCTCGATGGTCATTTTTGGCATATGAAGGTTTTCAACGCCCTTTCCCTTGTCATTTGCTGGTAGTGAGCTCGAAATCTGGTAATGTCTCCCTGATCTGGTCATGTGTTTTACCGAAGAAGAAAAAAACATGAATACCATTTATTCATCAATCTCAGGCTGCTCTGCCACCTTATTTATTTCTCCGAGGAGTTCTTCAAATGATATCATCCCACATAAGTCGGTTACTGGGCCAACTCTTCCTGAAGATTTCTCTTCATTCAAAGTCTCGAATTCTTTCCCCCACCCAGTGGCAACAATATTTTCATTCCCTGTAAAGTCGATGCATTCCACAACTTCAATGGATTCTTCATACAAGTTCTCCCATTCTGTGGGGATATGTGTGATTGAAGGGACCAAGCTCCCTTGTAGCTTCAAAGTTTCAAGTAACTCGGTGATACTGCAAATGCTGTTGGTTTTCCTGAATGCCTCCGCCATGATCTGGACAACATCATCTAAGCTGACTTCATCGATGGGTATCACCCAACTATCTAATTCTCGGGCCCATTTTCGCGCTTCCAAAAACAAGGCACTGAACTTCTGGCAATCGATATTCATCTGTGAGGGCAATTTCATCCCGAACTCTAGGAGTTGGTTTAACACCTCTGATAATTCCATACCTCCATTTTTTGAACGGGTACGGACAACGATGCATGCTCTAGTAAGGAGTGATGGTGCCTGATCAGCGGGGCTAGTAGGGTGTAGGCAGAAATATGGGCAAATTTAAAGAGGTTTAGGAGGGTATAGGGGTGTGATTTGGGTTGATGGATCGAAATTTGGGGTTTCTTCCAATAAGATAACCTTGGTGTGATTTGGAAGTGGGTTGTGCGTAGTGTTTGTCTTAGGATTGGCTGGTGGGGCGATGGTACCCCGATCAATGAGATCTTGGATTATGTTTTGAAGGTGGAAGCATTGGTCAATGGTATGGCCAGCTCTTTGGTGAAAGGCGCAATGAGCATCGGTCTTGAAATTTCTAGGAAGTGGATTGGGTAATGGACGAGGATCCAAGGGTTTTATAAGGTTTCAGTTTAACAGGGCTTGGTAGACTTTGGATAGGGGAGCATGGAGCTCAGTGTATTCCCTACGGACAGGGGCATGGTGATTTTCTTGTGCCCATGATGTGGTTGGTTGAGAGATGTTGTTGATGGTTGAGACTGCGGCACTGACAGGTTTGTCATATTTTCTAGGGGTGAACTGTCCGGACACCTTCTTGGGTTCTACTTCTGTTTTGGCAAGACCTTCCTCGATTTCTACTCCTGCTTCTCTGAGAGCTTGAAAGTGGGGGTAGTACTGTCCTCCCATGGTTGCTTGGACATGGGGAAAGAAATTCTTCTTCACTATGTTGACTTGTTCTTCCTCAGATGGCCAATTGGTCATGGTAGCTGCTTTTTCCCTCCATCGGGATATGAAGTTACTGACTTATTCTCCAGAGTTTTATTTGAGCAGCTCTAAATCACAGCGGGTGACCTCGAGCTCTTCGTTGTATTTGTACTGCGACATGAATTTTTGGGCTACATCCTCCCAGCTACGAATTCTGGATTCCTTAAGAGATAAAAACCATCAGAGGGCATTATCCTTCAAAGTTTGTTGAAACAGTTGGGCCATTACCTCTTTGGAAGCCCCTAGGAGAGTCATGGAATTGTGATAACTGCGAAGATGGACAATCGGGGGTTCGCTCCCCCCGAACTTCTCGATATTTGGCATCTTGAACTTCTCGAGTAACCTGGCTTTAGGATAAGGAGACATGTGGGTGTAGTCCATGTAATTCCCAGAGACCCTGACTTGGTCAAACTTCTTGGTGAGCATCTTGAGATCCTCTTTGACTTTATTCAACTCCTCCTCCTTTGGATCAACGACCATAGGCAGGTTAACCATAGGCTGGGCAATGTTTGGCATTAGAAGTTGGGCAGGCGGTGGCCCATTGGCAGGAGGGGCACGTGGAGCGTGCTGATATTCTTCGGGACCCAGATAGTCTCGGGTGGACCCATAGCACGAGGGAATAGGGCCTCGACCTCTTGAGGAATAGGAACTTGGTTTCATTGCATTTCTCGAACCTCGGCTTGGAGGTTGTCAATCTTGGCCACGAGCTGAACTAGGACTGTCGGCAGATCCGATTGTATGACTGGTGCTTGATCTGCATTCTCCATAGAAGATGGATGGATTCTGGACTCGAAAGAAGTAGTAGAGGAGCGGATGAAACTTTGAGTGATTTGACTGAAGACCGAAACCAATAAGGAACCATGCCAAGGGCGTGCGATCGAACTGAGAAGGCGTAGGATAAGATTTATGTTTGAGAAAAAGGGAAGAAACTATTTTTGGATTTTTCATAAAGAGGGAGAAATGCTTTGGATTTTTTGATAAAGAAGGGAGAAATGTTTTTGGATTTTTTGATAAAGAAGGGAGAAATGTTTTTGGAGACGGAACTCAGCATGATTATTATGATTATTATGTTCTCACTTGTATTTAATTCTCCCAAATGTAATTCCAGACGGGATCCGAGCCTGGAAAAGTGGGGTTTTTAATATATGCAAAGCTACGATTTGGACTTGTAACCAGGCTCGCGGACAGGGTCCCGTTTTAAAAAATGCACGAAAATTGGGTGGCAGATCGACCTAGAATTTTGGCAGAGTTTCGGGTTGAAACCGACAATCTAAAATGCGTGTCCTAGGTTTGACACCTATATGTGGGTATGCAGTTGGTTGGCTGAATCGGCATGGGTTCCCCCCTTTGGCGTGACCTCCACGATATACGTCTTGCTTTTGCATGCAATCGGTACGTGTGGACAAGCCATTTGATATACCTGAGTGTACGTGAATTGCCTCACCATATACCTCGTGGGGATGGTACGTATGAGAGCGAATTCGATATACTCGACGTACGTGAACGAATTCTCTGCGATATACCTCCCGTCATGACTTCGGTCAAGCGGTACGATGCGGGGGAACCGTTCGATATACGTCGAAGGTACTAGGCCAATGGAAGGTGAGAGTCATATCGCTTAGGCTAACAGCGACCTGCCGGACCAGCGCCCATCACGAAGTGACCCTCCAGTTACTGGGTAAAATTTGGTCAATAGCAATGCTCTTTGGTGATATCATGTGAATCATGCATGATTCTCTTATTAGTATCTTATGATGAGAATGCCTTTCTCAATTATGTCAAACAGGGAGCAAAGTACGAGTACCCAAAAGGTACACCAAGTATAGATGGGTGATGCGTGCAACATGGGGATATACATGTGATCCTATGTGCACGTGGTGTGAGGTGTACATGGAGACTTTTCTACAAGTGTGTGAATAGAATCATAAGCATGGGGTACATATGAGAAAGGGGAATATGCAGGTATGGGGGGAAACATAAGAAAATATAGCATTCATGTAAATAGAGTCAAGCCCTCAAAATATATTATTCCCCAGAAGAGTCGCCACTGTGGCCATCCCCGATCCCCACCGCGGAGGAAAAGGATCCTTCGGGTCCCGCGCGTCCCTCTCGGGAGAGCTCTTCGGCCGGCGTCAATTTGTGAGGTGTGAAAAATGTAGAGAGATTCAGAGTCGCCATTCTATTTTACTCAAAACAGACAAAAGAAAAAGGGGAAGCCACCCCGAAGGATGGCATCCAAAGAAATACTGGTGCGTGCAAAACCAAAATGATTCGAAAAGGGTTCAGAGGCTTAGTTACGAAATGGGAAGGTGTTAGGCACCCATTCTGCCCTTTTGGTCTCTCATGAATATTTGCTATTTTCCTTTATGTTTCCCCCCGTGATATGTGTGCATGTGTATATATAGAAAAGGAGGTAGGAATCCTCGACTTGTATCATGGAAAGGATAAAGTGAGTCATCCGTAGGAAGGTATAAGAATAATATTAGAATAATAGGATTTAAGCGATTACCCTTACGTTGATCGTTATAATGGAACGATAACGCATATGGAGTAATACGTCAATAAGAGCAAGTATATAGAATATAAGGAAAATGGATGTAGAGAAGATAGAAAATAAGAGAAAATGGGAAAGAAAGGACTCGAGCCTCGGGTTTTACCACGAGACGCATACGTAGCCTATAAAGGCATCAAAGTCCACATAGTTCACATACAAAACGAGGGGTGGGGTTTATCCCATAAATCCAAATTATGATCTCTTATTTGTGGGTGTGTATGTGTGTGTAGAAAAAGTGTTTTAGTTGTGAGAAAAGTGTGAGAATCCGTACTTGGAATTTATGAGCAAACCCTCTTTTTCTTACTTTTTTGGTTTTTTTATTTATATGAAAATAAGAGATGTGCAATAATACTAAATAAAAAGTATATTAAGATGTGTGAGATGAGGTAATAAAAGTGCTAAGTAAGAAAATAAGTTATTGAGAACTCAAGAGAATTTAAAGAGAGAGTTTGGGAAAGTTGGACCTTCTTGCAGATCTTGAGCTTGATCTTGAATGTTAGGGAACATCCCTTGCACTTGAGTGATGATGGAGAGTGGTTAATTCACCAAGTTTGATGAAAAGGATGATGAAAATAGGAAGTAAAAAAGGATTTGGAAGTTCAAATCACGCAGCCTTCGAGGGAGGTTTCTAGGATTCGTTCAGAGAGATTTTTATCAGATCCGGGCTCCCCTTGCAAATGAGGCCAAGGCCTCATTTTATAGTCCCAGGGGTTTGCCGATCGGCATAGAGCCTTTCCTACCTCTCGGCAGGCAGGTGCCGATAGGCGGGTTCTGGAACCTGCCGTTTGGCAGTGTGTTTCAGGCTTTTTTGGAAAATCGGCCACCGAGGGAAAACCGTTGGTCAGAATCGTGCACGGGGCATACCATTGGAAAGGTAATTCAGAGACCTTAAAAAGTAATTTGGACCACTCCCGGGTTCAGGAGTTGACTTTGGGTCAAATATGGCTAGAAAACATTTTTTGATCCATTGGACGGGGAATCATTCGGACGCAAATGGATCGATCATCCGCATGGTAAATCTGAATCGCGCACGGGGCATACCGTTGGAAAGGTTAGGTGATGTACTTCGACATTCCAAAGAGTTCGACCCAGTTTGGAGAGTTGACTTTGGTCAACCGGTCTCGGGAAGCGCTCGGTGGCCTCCCGGAGTCAAACGGATCGTAAGCCCACATGGAAAGTCGAAATCGCACACGGGGCGGACCATTGGAGAGAGTATTCAGGGCCCTTTGAATATTCATTCAGCCTCAGTTAAGATGAGGAGTTGACATAGGTCAAACAGAGCCCGGGAGCCCCCGATGGCCTCTAGGTTAGGTTTCGGACGCAAACGGACCGTTCGTCCTCATGGTAAGTCGAAATCGCGCATGGGGTGGACCATTGGGAAGGGTATTCAGTTCCCTTCGAAGATTCATTTAGTCTCGGTTGAGATGAAGAGTTTGACTTTTGGGTCAAACTGAGCTGGGGAGTGCTCGATGGCCTTCAAGTCAATACTCGGGACGTGACCTGGGTTCATAGTGATGAGTGGAGGTACTAGGGAACTAAGGAGAGTTAGGGGTAATAGAATGGGGTGTCTACAGCTTCCATAACCACTTCAGGTAGTCCCTAGATACGTATTAGATTATGATGGACTGGTAGATGATCGTTGGCACTGCCATAAGGAGCCCAACATAATCCACAATGATTTAGTTAGGTCCTCCATGAGGAAGAAGATCTTTATATGAGGGGAAACAATTTTTTCCCTCTTGACTCGCTGTAGAAGCTGCCAGGGGAATTAAAAGGAAGTTAGATGAAGGTCTACCAACCACACGTATTGGTATTATCCAAGATGCAAAATAGGTTACAATTCTTTCCACCATGGCACTGACCAATAAAGACACCAGGATCCGTGTTCCACCAACCAGTTGGACCAATTATCTATAGATGGGCTGAAACTAAAGAAAGGTCAGATAAAAAAATTAGGCACACCCACCATGGGATACCTAGGAGGGGTCACCAGATGTAACCTCTCTGCAAGCCACATGAATAGCATTATCGATCTCCCCCTTCAGAAAGTCAGAACGACCCTCCATCGAAGCATCTAGACCATTTAAGGTCTCGGCGAACACCACTACTGCAGGATTATGGTGGTAAGACATCCATGCCGTTATCATAGTGACTTGTGGATTAATCATCAAGTTCCTTGCCACCAGTAAAAGCCTCATAATAAGGCCCAAGGAAACATCTCTGGTAAATTCATCATCGTCAAAACCCTTCAGGCATACGGAATACATAACTACCTGAGAAAAAAATAATCCCTTTGATAACCAGTGGACGAGCCGCCGAAAGAGAAATATGGAATAACTCCGCAGGAAATATCCTGGGAGAATGGGAAAAATCGGTCATAGCCACCTGATGATGCTGGAATTAGCACCACCAGATAAGGTGTTTTCAAGCTCAATCTAAGAACAACAATGGCAGCATAGTTATGTAAAAGGTAGGAGAAAGAGATGAGGAGAAGAGGAGAGAGCACCAGGACATAAGTGGTTCAGCCTAAATTGGCCTACGTCCACTGTGTGTGTGAATAACCTCACTGTAATAAGGCACTAATGGCCATGGATACAATCTCTAAAGCTTTATCTCTCTACTGTGTATCTAGACAGAGTTTTAGCTAGGGTTGTATATCTGGATCCCTTGTAACGTAGGGGATGACCTCTATATATATAGTACCTGGGGGGTGTAATGTACCCCCCATGCATTTAATGTGCATGTGTGTGATTGCCTCACCAATATGGGAAAGCCATCTATCACTGTCACATGTAGAGAATGATGATGCAATATTCTACCCACGTGTGGGGAATAATCTTGTTATAACTGATTTGTGTCCACGTGTCCTTATCCAAATGTCAGCAACCTGGTGGCCGAGGTTGGTAAATCTAGGTACTCGTTCAGTCCGAGTATTCCATGCAGGTCTCGGCCTAATCCCAGCCGAGACAATGGACAAGGTCGGCCTGAGACGAGGTTGAGCTGGAGTGTTTGGAGTATCGATTAATGTCTTGATGAGGTTGCTGGTGGCTTCCTGCGAGCTCGGCCTATGTTTGGCCGAGGTTTCCATTCCATGGTATACGATAATGCTGCTGATCCTTGTGATGTCCCTTGGAGAGGCTCATGGTAGTGTCGGCCTGGGCCGACCTCTCTATGGCCGAGGGCGGATATCGCGTGTCCAAGACATGTCCAACGTCGGCCATAATCTCGGCCGAGGTTGGTGTCTCTGGGTCGAGGTCACACTTGGGCATATCAATCACCCCCAGCCCTTAGTCATATGTGGGAGCAGGTGACTACGGGATTATCACACCTCCGAGGCCTGTCTATTACGAGCCAATATTTGTTTGACACTTGTCCAATGCTGAAGTATGCTTGCTTGGTGGGCGTGTGCTGTTAGCCGCCCTTTGGGGTTCCCAAGGCAATGACGGGCCTTGGGAATTGCACCTATATATTTAAGGGTTTTGAACCCTATATCCATTCTTTCTTCTTCACTTCTCTCGTTTCCAGCCAAACTCGTTCCTGCAACCTTCTCTCTCTAGAAAGATCTTTACTGAGTCTTTTGGAAGGTGTTTTCTCGCGTCTTCTCGTCTCCTCCTTACTATTTCATCCTCAGGTAACCTTCTCCATACTTTTTCCTTCTTTTTTCCTACAAGTCTCCTTATTTTCGCATTTTTCGGTGAGTTTTTGAGTTTTCTGGTGAGACCACCATTATTTCAGGCAAAAAATTCTTGCCACATTTAGGTAGTTTGATCTTTTACTGCTTTACTTCACTAGCCAATCTTGTTTGTAGTTTTAGGAAGTCTCCTAAGTGTATTGTTAGCCCCTGATGTTCAGACCCTTATATCAACTTCTTGAGAAGTTCCCCTCCCTTAGAGAGAAGACTTTAGAAAAGATTAGAAAAATAGAAAGAGCACAGGAGGAGGCTCGTAGGTCACAAGGATTTCCCATTAGGCCCATCTTTGTACCACCTCTGAAGGTGATATATCCTGACCCCCCAGAGTTTTTCACTCAGACAGAGGTTCCTGCTGATCCCATACCGATGTTTGAGTCTGAATCTTCTATCTCAGACCCCATGTCTATGGATTCTTTTCAGGAGGCCATGGACTTCACACCTCGGCCTGATCAGGCCCCTGATCAGGCCGAGGTCTCCAACCGAGCCTCATCCCATAATAGCTCAAGCACCTCGGCCTCTTCCTTAGAGGTTGAAATTGTTGAGCCAAGTGTGGATATACCACCCATACTTGACGTCATCCCTCTGTCGGCCGTCACCGGGGCAGAGTTCGCTCAGAGGTTTCCGAGTAACCCATCAACATCTGCTCTGATCGACGTTGAGTTGGGTGATGATGATGAGGTTGAGAGCGATGTCGACGTCTCTGAGGCGGCCGAGATCGAGAGTACTATTACTGAGGTAGATCTTCTCTGCTTCAGATACCTGTATGCTATCAGTCCCTCAATAAAGCTTAGGAGACCTCTAAGGGAGGAGAGGTCTTATCATGACCGAGATGACGAGATCTGCCTGTACGATCAGATGTTCAAGTTGGGGTTTCTTCTACCCATTCACCCCATTATCAAATCCATCCTTTCTTATATCAATTTGGCCCCCTCTCAACTATCCCCTAATGCCTAGAGAGTCATAATAGTGGCCATAGTCTTATTTTAAGGATGTCCACCACTCAGACCTTCCAGTTCAGGTCTTCGTAGGTTGTTATGTCCCTTCCTCAGCCAAAAATCATCCAATCTACTACCATTTTGTAGCTCGGAAGCCTGAGAAGAAAATGCTTCAAATAACTCAGACTTCCAACCATAACTGGAAGCCTCGGTACTTCTTTGCTTCTGGCCCGTGGGAATTTGGCCCATGTGTTCCCTCATCTATTCTAGAGTCGAGGATGCCCCTTAGATGGGGTAAGGTCACAATGTCTGCGAGGGCTGACCCTGGTCTGAGCCCATCCTACCTTCAGAAGGTGAAAGCCCTTCAAGATCAGGGGGTACATGGTCTGTTCATCAGGTTCGAACACTTGATGACCCCCCACTACCTCTCTAGGACAGGTCTAGGTGGAAGTCTCCTTGCCGAGCTTGGTAAGAATTTTTGTTTCAAGTTGAACCTCTGAGTCTATTCATGTCTCATTATCTAACTCAAATCTACTAATTTTTTGCAAAGCGACCACAGGATATTTCAGACGAACTTTGGGAAATGGCTGCACCCAGCTTGACGAGACTTACCAAGAAAGAAGGACTTAATGCTCCTCCCCCAGCTCCCTCTGCCTTTAAGCCCCAAGACATAAAGAATAGGGCTCCAGAAGGTCATGCCCCTGAGGATCAGAGGTCGAAGAAGAAGAGTGCTGACGCTGCCATCCCCATCTCTTTAGCTGACACCCTGTCGGCTCGTCTAGATCAGTTGAAAATAACTGACAGCATAGTCGGCCACAGTCTTCAAGCCCTAGATGCCTTCGGCTCTGCAATGACCGAGGCTGAAAAATGCTTCTTCAGGTCACTAGACACCCCATTGCTGGTTGAGTTCGACATTCACAAATCCATTTAGGTATGACTTGATCTTTGTGATTGTTCTTCACCCCAAGTGTAACATCTGATTGTTCTTCAGCTCATTCATGATCACAAAATATGCAGGGCTTGGCAGCTATGCACCACTTATCCAACTGGACTCTGAGGAAATTGCCCCTCATCCAAAAGGGTCATGAGGCTGAGAAGGTCCAGAGCACTCTGAACGCAGAGATTGACCGCCTCAAATCCGAGCTGAAGGATTCTGAGAAGAAGGTGAGGGGGATGGAGAAGGACATCTCTCAGCTTGGTAAGGATCATGCTGCAGCTCTGAAGGCTAAAGATGATGTTCTGTAGTAGAAGGTCAACTCAGCTGTTAGGGCAGCCCTCGATGATGCCTTTGAGAAGATAATCTCTGACTATAAGTCCTCTGACGAGTTTGTGAGCTTCGGCTTTGAATACCTTAAAAGAGGTATCAAAGCCACTATTAAGTGGGTTGATGTCAAGGAGAGGGAGGCTGGTACTTTGAAAGCCTCAGATTTCGTAGGCCTCGGCTTTGTCGATCCCTAATTTTCCCAGGCCCTTCAGGAGGTGCAGGAGTAGGCTGCCGCACCTGCCGAGACTGCTACATTGGACGGCACTGAGGTTGAAGGGGCAGACCATCATGACGACGTGGCCAAGGTGACCAATGTTGTCCAGCCTAACCATGTCGAGGATATCAACATTCCCCCCTCAAACCCTTAGATAATTTTTTAACATTGTTTGTAACCCATAACATTTTGAAACTTGTTCTGTAATCCTTGATCATCTATTATTTTTGAATGTATCAACCTTTGAGGAGGATCATCCTCACTTACTTTTATTGAATGTCATGTGATGTTTTCGCTCTTAGTCTTGTTGCAATGATATCTTATTTAAACTTAATCAATGGTCTGACCTCAGATGTTATTCCCATAATTAATCTCACCAAATTAATGATGTTAAGGGTCTGAGTTTATCCCGTATGGTGTCTGACCTCAGACCTTGTCACCACTTAATGATGTTATAAGGTCTGAGGCCATCAGTTAAGAGGTCATCCTCATAATTAATTTCACCAAATTAATGATGTTAAGGGTATGAGGTCGTCCAAGTATGGTGTCTGACCTCAGACCTTGTCACCACTTAATGATGTTATAAGGGTCTGAGGTTATCACCTAAGATGTTATCCTCATAATTAATCTCACCAACTTATTGATGTTAAAGGTCTAAGGTCATCCAAGTATGGTGTCTGAGCTCAGACCTTGTCACCACTGAATGGTGTTATGAGGGTCTGAGGTCATCACCTAAGATGTTATCCCCATAATTAATCTCACCAAATTAATGATGTTAAGGGTCTGAGGTCATCTGAGTATGGGGTTTGACCTCAGACCTTGTCACCACTTAATGATGTTATAAGGGTCCGAGGTCATCACTTAAGATGTTATCCTCATAATTAATCTCACCAACTTATTGATGTTAAGGGTCTGAGGTAATTTATTATGGTGTCTGAGCTCAGACTTTTTCACCACTGAATGGTGTTATGAGGGTCTGAGGTCATCACCTAAGATGTTATCCCCATAATTAATCTCACCAACTTATTGATGTTAAGGGTTTGAGGTTATCTATTATGGTGTCTGAGCTCAGACCTTGTCACTCATCACCTAAGATGTTATCCTCATAATTAATCTCACCAACTTATTGATGTTAAGGGTCTGAGGTCATCTATCATGGTGTATGAGCTCAGACCTCGTCACCACTGAATGGTGTTATGAGGGTCTGAGGTTATCACCTAAGATGTTATCCCCATAATTAATCTCTGACCTAAGAATGAAGCAAGAACTGTCATGGGAACTGATCTTTATTAATAACCTCTTCATAATAAGATGATACATTTACATAAAACTCTATGCAACATCATATGTAATATCTCTTTAGGTGATCAACATTCCATGGGTTGGTGAAAGGTTCTCCTTCTAGGTTTTCTAGCCTGTAGCTGCCAGGCACAACCTCTTCTGCCACTTTGTAGGGGCCATGCCAGTTTGGGTGGAGTTTGTTTGCTTTCTGTAGGGTATTCTTTAGCACTAGGTCTCCCACTGCAATGGGTCTTGACTTCACCCTCTGGTTGTATAATTTCGCTGCCCTCTATTGGTAGGCTGCTTGTCGGAACTCTGCATCCTCTCTTCTTTCTTTGATAAGATCTAGGTCTAGCCTCCTATCTTCCCCATTATTGTCAGGGTCATAGGTCTGAATCCTATGAGTTGGGAGCCCCACTTCCGTTGGTATGACGAACTCTGAGCCATGTGCCAACATGAACGGGGTTTCTCCTGTTGGTGTCCTTACCGTGGTTCTGTAGGCCCATAACACAACGTAGACCTCTTCAGTACATCTTCCCTTCGCATCTTCTAACCTCTTCTTGATTCCATCCAGGATAGTTCTGTTTGTGACCTCGGTCTGACCATTTGCCTGAGGTCGGCCAGGAGATGAGAAGAATTGCTTTATTCTTACTCTTAGGCAATACTTTTCTAAAGAGGAGTTCTTGAAATGGGTCCCATTGTTCGAGATGAGAGTGTTTGGGAGGCCATATCTATATATGATATTCCTCCAAATAAATTGGAAGGTCTTCTGCTCTGTGATCATTATCATCGGCTCTGCCTCCACCCACTTTGAAAAATAGTCGATGGCAACTATCAAGAATCTATAATTTTTGGCAGCTCTTGGCAGGGTCCCTACTAAGTCAATCCCCCATACTGCAAATGGCCATGGAGAAGTGATTGACGTCATAGGTTGATGAGGCTGATGAGGGATGGTGGAGAATCTTTGACATTTATCACACCTCTTTACGTAAGCTGCGGCGTCCTTGGACAAAGTTGGCCACCAGTACCCCTGTGTGATGATTCTCTTGGCCAAGGGTCTTCCCCCTATGTGTCTAGAGCAAGAACCCTCATGAACCTCCTGTAAGACCCGGGGAACTTCCGTGGGATGTACACATCTGAGGAGAGGCAATAGAAATCCCTTTTTGTACAAGACGTCTCCTATCATCGAGAACTTGGCATTCCTATATCTCAATTTTCTCCTCTCTATCTTGGACTCAGGTAGCTCTCCCCCTCTAATATACCTGACGAGGGGGTCGATCCATGAGTCTCCTAGGTTTAAATTGTGACACGGGTTACATACCTCTTCTTCCTCGATTGTTGCCTTTCTCAAGACCTCGATCGGAATGGTCCTTCTAACATCTATCTTCGTTGCCGAGGCCAGCCTTGCCAATGCATCTGCGTGACTGTTACTTTGTCAAGGCACTCTCTTTAGTTTTTCCTCTTTAAAATATTCTAACATCGTTCTTACCCTCTTCAAGTACTTGGCCATCCTTTCATCTTTGGCCTCATAGATCCACAGTACTTGATTGACAACCAACCTTGAGTCGCTGTGGAGTAGGAGTCGCTTTACGCAAAGAGTTATTGCCAATAAGAGACCTACTATCATGGCCTTATACTCGGACTCATTGTTTGAGGCCTGGAAGTTGAACCTCAGGGCGTATTCAATGTTTGCACCATCTGGATCCGAGAGTATCAACCTCGCACCGCTTCCATTGTCGCAGGAAGAACCATCAATGAAGAGGCTCCAGATGTCTATATCTGATGAAAATGCTCCTTCTGTCATGACTCCTTATTTGAAGAGATATCGATCCTCCTCATCCTTCGCAATTCTGCTCATAACTTTTTTGGATACGACCTCTTCCAGATCTCGAAAGACACTTGGTGTCGTCTCTTCCTACTTTCGGAAGACATTTGGTGTCATCTCTTCCTGATTTTGGAAGACACTGTGGTTTGTCTCTTCCATACCCCCCAGGCCTTTCTCTGCCTCGGCCTATTCCCATGTGAACTCAGCAATGAAATCTGCGAGGACTTGCCCTTTGATGGCTTTCCTAGGTTGGTAGGCAAGATCGTACTCCCCTAACTCGATGGCCCAGGTCATCAACATCCCGGATTTCTCAGGTTTATGCAGGACCTATCTTAGCGGGGAGTCAGTGAGGACTACCATGGAGTGAGCTTGGAAGTAGGGATTCATTTTTCTTGAAGCATGTCTTAGGGCATAGGCCAACTTTTCCATGCGAGGGTAATTTTGTTCAGCCCCTTGAAGGGCTTTACTGTTAAAATACACAGGCCTTTGGATCCCATCGTCTTCCCATATTATGACTGCACTGATGGCTGATTCAGAGACTGCCAGATACACATACAACTTTTCTCCTGCGACGGGTCGAGATAGAAATAAGGGGGATCCCAAGTAAGATTTGAGTTGGTTAAAGGATTTTTCACACTCTTCGTCCCATTGGAAGGCCTTTCTTAGAACTTTAAAGAATGGAAGACACTTGTCCATTGCCCTAAAAATAAACCTGTTAAGGGCAGGCACTCTCCCTGTGAGTCTTTGGACATCCTTGATACTCCTAGGAGTCTTCATGTCAAGTAATGCCTTTATTTTCTCAGGGTTCGCTTCAGTTCCTCTCTTGTTAACGATGAATCCCAGGAACTTCCCAGCTCCTACTCCGAAGACACACTTCACTGGGTTGAGTTTCATTCTGTATGAGTCCATAACATCGAAGGTCTTCTCAAGGTCTGCTACGTGAGTGCAAGCTTTTAAGCTCTTTGTTAGCATATCGTCTACATACACCTCCATAGTCTTACCTATTTGCTCTTCGAACATCTTATTGACAAGACATTAGTATGTTTCCCCTGCATTTTTTAGACCGAAGGGCATCACTTTGTAGCAGTGCGTCCCTTTGTCGGTAATGAAGGTTGTCTTCTCTGAGTCTTCAGCATCCATGAAGATTTGGTTATAGCCTGAATACGCGTCCATGAAGCTCATGAGCTCGTGTCCTACCGTGGCATCCACCATCTGATCTATCTGAGGTAAGGGATAGTTGTTTTTTGGGCAAGATCTGTTCAGGTCGGTGAAATCAATACACATTATACACTTCCCATTAGCCTTGGGCACGATGACTGCATTTGAAAGCCACTCCGGATAGGTAACTTCTCTTATAAACTCATCCTCTTCTAACTTTTTGACCTCTTCTTGGATGACGTCGTATTTCTCCTTGGAGTAGACTCTTCATCTCTGTTTGATAGGCTTGGCATCTTTGGTCACGTTGAGCTTGTGACTCATCACCTCAGAGTCGATGCCAGGCATGTCTGCGTGACTCCATGCGAAGACACTCTGCCTCCTTCTGAGGAAGTTTATCAACTCTTCCTTAATTTCTGAATTAAGGTCTTTGCCGACCTGGATGGTTTTTTCCGGCTCATCCTCATTGAGGACGATGGATTCTACCTCTTCCGTGGCCTCTCCCTTCTTCAGTTTCGTCTCATCCCTTAGATCAAGAGTATCAATGCTATAAGTGGTGGTTTCCCTCTTATGGGCCTCCCTTTCTTCGTCCGAGTTGAAGTAACATTGTTGAGCTATGATCTGGTCACCTCGTACTTCCCCTACCCCATAGGGGGTCAGGAATTTTAGCATTTGATGGACCGTCGACGGTACAGCTTCAAACTCTTTTAGGGCCACTCTTCCTATGATGAGGTTATAGGCCGAGAATACATTCTCGTCCATTACGAAAAAAGTTATCTTCCTTGTCAGCCTCTTAGGCCACTCATCACCCATCCGTATGTCCATCTCATACATGCCCAAGGGGTGGACCTTTTCTCCACTAAAGCCTATCAAAGGGTGATGATAGGATATCAACCTTTCTCTACTAAGACCCAGGCTCTTGAAGCAAGGCCAAAACATCACATCCACCGAGCTTCCCCCGTCTACCAGGATCCTCTGCACCTCACACCCATGCACCCTTGTCATTATGACCAAAGGGTCATCCTGGGGGGCTAAGATACCCTTGAAGTCGAGTCTGGAGAACCTAACTACGAGGGTGTCCATGTCTACCTTCTTCCTCTTCTGCACTGTATCGAAAGACGTTAGATTCATAACTTCAAGCTTGGCCACTGACCTGGCCTCTGCTACGTGAGCCTTCCTATCAGCTACTTCAGATCTGACTCCTGCAAATCCTCCACATATGGTGTCAACACCAAAGGAGATCGTACCGACCCTCTTCACCGGGGTGTTATCATCTTTCGGCGGAAGATCCGAATCGTCTTCGTCATCACCTTCTGAATCATCGTCTCTTTTGGCCGGGACATTGTCACGGCATCTATCATTTCTCCTTTTCTTAGGGTCATCTTTTCCACCCATTGGAGCCTTACCATCCACATACTTCATCAGCTTTCTAGATTTTAACATCTTTTCAATCTCATCTTTTAAAGCGAAGCATCTATCCGTAACATGGCCATGATCCTGGTGGAACTCGCACCATAGGTTTTTGTTCATCTTATGTGGTGGGTCTTTCAGTTTCTATGGCCATCTCAAAGTCCTGTCATTCTTAATCTCGTTGAGGATGTGCTCGCAACTTACAGTCAGAGGAGTATAGTGAGCGAACTTGTCATCACCCGACCTCTTCTTCCCATCTTTCTTGCTTTGGGACTTTCCACTTCCACCGCAGTTCTCATCCTCGTACTTGGCAGCCATTGCCTCTTCCGCATTCATTACTTTCCCTGCGGTTGCTAGGAGCTCCGCCATAGACCTAGGGGGTCTTCCGCAAGTTTCCACAATAGCTTCCCCTTCTGAAGACCTCCTATAAGGGAGGTCATGGCTATGTTCTCTTCATAATCTTCGACCTCCAACTTATCTTTGTTGAATCTCGCTATGTAGTCTCTTAGGCTCTCATCCTTGGCCTTCTTGACATACAGCAAGTGGGTAGTCTTCTTTTGAGGCCTCACCCCAAAGCAGAAGTTGTGGATGAATCGTTCAGCCAAGCCTTTGAAGTTCTCAATTGAGTTCTTCGGAAGGGAGGTGAACCAACTGTGCGCTGCCCCCGTTAAGGTTCTAGAGAAGTCCCTACACTTCAACTCATCGGGTATCGAGTAGATTTCTACTGCCGACTAGTACATCTCGATATGATGTAAAGGGTTAGTGCTGCCATCATACTTGGGAGACACCGTAGGAGTCTTGAACTTAGCTGGGGTTGGGAAACACACTATCCTAGCCACAAATGGGGAGCCCTCTAAGTAACCCCTTTGCAATGGGTCCCTGCTTTTGATGAGGTCTCCTATCTTCTCCTCAAGGCGCTGGATAGAGTCATTCCATGGCCATCTGCCATCGACTTGGCCGAGGTTATCCCCTACCACCTCCATGGGATGGACCGAGGGTTCCCCTATTGTGACACATTGGCTGTTGACCTCTTCCTATTCCCGGCCTCTTCTTTCACAGTGTCGGCCTTGATCTGGCCGACCCTGCGTGTTCCCTCTTTGAGAGCCTGCTGCGCTCCTTGATCTCGACAGTCTCTGTCTTAGGTCATTCATCGGGCCCAATCTCTCAAAGGCTGACCCTCTGCTCAACCTATCAAAGGCTGACCCTCTTTGTCGGGCCTCTTCACCTCTTCGGCCGACACAACCTTGACTTTGCCTAAGAGGTCATACAGTGTTATTTGACACCTCATGCGACTCCCAGCAGTCTTCCGGGGCTTCTTCCACCTCTAGATCATCATACCTGTCCTCTGGGCAAGGATTTCCCTCCCTCCCCAGGCCAAGCGCCTAGGGTCAGCAACGTCCCTTCTCTGCTGGGGTGCAGGTTGGTCCTTTATTGGTGCCTGGGGTGGTCCCTTGGTGTCAGGATGAGGCTGAACTGCCGTCGGAGTGATCATATCCTGTGAGACTCCAGGTGGCCTCATCATAGTTTGGCTGAGCTGTGCAAATTTCTCCTGCATAGCTTGTTGTGTTGCAGCTAAAGATCTCAAGGCTGCAGCTACTTCTGCCATTTCGGTCTGGGGGGTGCCTGACTGGAACTAGGCCCTCCACCCCCAAGTGGCGAAAGAGGCGGTGGTAATTCTGGTGCCATATTTTAACAGTATAGATCTTGAGTAGCAGATGAGCTTAGTACCTTAAAGGACCTCTTTCAAATGGTGAAGCAGCTCCACACCAGGGGCGGTGCCTAGTTCACCACCAGAGTCTTTGGTGAGGTTAATCTGAAGAAGAGGAGGAGAGCTTCTTTTCTCTTCCCACAGACGGTGCCAAAATGATGATGCTGGAATTAGCACCACCAGATAAGGTGTTTTCAAGCTCAATCTAAGAACAACAATGGCAGTATAGTTATGTAAAAGGTAGGAGAAAAAGATGAGGAGAAGAGGAGAGAGCACCAGGACATAAGTGGTTCAGCCTAAATTGGTCTACGTCCACTATGTGTGTGAATAACCTCATTGTAATAAGGCACTAATGGCCATGGATACAATCTCTCAAGCTTTCTCTCTCTACTGTGTATCTAGACAGAGTTTCAGCTAGGGTTGTATATCTGGATCCCTTGTAAGGTAGGGGATGACCTCTATATATATAGTACCTGGGGGGTGTAATGTACCCCCCATGCATGTAATGTGCATGTGTGTGATTGCCTCACCAATATGGGAAAGCCATCTGTCACTGTCACATGTAGAGAATGATGATGCAATATTCTCCCCACGTGTGGGGACTAATCTTGTTATAACTGATTTGTGTCCACGTGCCCTTATCCTAATGTCAGCAGATGCTCGACTATCGCGCCTGGTGTATGACCTCGGCCTGGTAGAGGCCGAGGTGGGTAAGTCTAGGTACTCGTTCAGTCTGAATATTCCATGAAGGTCTCGCCCTAATCCCAGCCGAGACAATGGACAGGGTCGGCCTGAGACGAGGTTGAGCTGGAGTGTTTGGAGTATCGATTAATGTCTTGATGAGGTTGCTGGTGGCTTCCTGCGAGCTCGGCCTATGTTTGGCCGAGGTTTCCATTCCAAGGTATACAAGAATGCTTCTGATCCTTGTGATGTCCCTTGGAGAGGCTCATGGTAGTGTCGTCCTGGGACGACCTCTCTATGGCCGAGGGCGGATATCGCGTGTCCAAAACAAGACCAACATCGGCCATAATCTTGGTCGAGGTTCGTGTCTTTGGGTCGAGGTCACACTTGGGCATATCACCACCGCCACACTAGGATCGAACCCCAACGTTGATGAGAATTATTCATAGGTAGGATAGTCCTTGTTGATGTAAAAAACTAGATTTGACCTAATTCTTTAATCACAGATAAAATTAAACAAGACAAAAGATTTTTAAAGTGGTTCAGCCTTGAAAGAATGGCCTACGTCCACTGTTTGTGCTATTACTGACTATTTGCAGAATTCTCGATAATGGGTTTACCAAGAAATTCCGAGTCCCCTGCCAATGAGGAGGTTACAATGTATTTATATCCTTGAGGTGGTATAAAATAAAGAATAATACATAGCTGTCCAATAGGCGTGTACGTCTGTGTGATAATAATGAGCATTTAATGTTCAATCATCCTCTTGATTATCCGGATATGAATGCTCTGTACGAGATGCAGCTCGGACGGCCTAAGCTGCTCGGACCTCCTAAGTAGCTCGGTATACATGAGTTTCTCAGAGAGCACTTGTTGCTCGGAGCTCCTGAGTTGGTCATGGAGGTTGAGTTCCTCGGAGTCAAGGTGTTGTTCAAAAAATGTTTGCGAGTGCCATGTAGATTGACACATGTCTCCACATAATTGGTCCACGTCAGCAGAATAAATTTGGTATCAACAGAAGCCCCCAATGTTTCGTAGTTTGATGTTGAAGAAAAGTATGGAACATTTTGCTGCTTAGATTTTCGGTTTGTATGGTTTTTAGGAAAGCATTCGTTGCATACAACTCCTTTATAAATGCACAGTATCAGTCTTTATAAATATTTTGAATTTCCATAACCGCTTCGTTTTTTTGTGCCATTTTCTTCTTTTTAGCCGCCGAATACGCAATTGTCCATCCTGGTAATCATTATTTTTTTCTATTCCCGAGGTAAAGTATTTAAACGCTTCAGAAAATTCGATCATCTTTTACTTTTTTCAAATCTGCATCTTAGAACTTCTTTACTTCTTCTCTTTCTTGTGCATTAATTTCTTCCATTGTTCGTTGTCAACTGATCCACTCTTTTTCTGTAAGATCTTCTTCCTTCTCTTTTATTTTCTTTGTTCATAATGGTTTACCTTGTTGAGTCTCTTGATAAATTTCTCTCTGATTTTTCTATTCCTTCATGGGTCATGTTGGAAGAACTTTCTGAACCTTCAAACTACTTTTCTTTGGCTGAGGGACATTGGTTCCCCAGTCTCTTTGTGACCGAATGTGGCTTTTCTTTTCCTCCAAATCCCCTGTGTTTGGAATTCTGTCAATATTTTGACATTGTACCTGCAAAAATAACTCCCAATACCTGGAGAATAGTTAATGGAGTCCATAGGTTAAATCAGATTCATGGAACCCATTTAGGGATTCCAGAGATAATGTTCTGTTACAGATGGGTCATTAGTGATAGTACTTTGTACTTAAAAACTAGGTTTTTAAATAGGGCTTTAGTTGTCAATCTCCCAGATGCCAACATGGATTACTTCGAGCATGGAGTTGTTATAAAAAATTGGCAACATGCTCCCTTAAATGGAGATGATGTATATCAGGGTCCTAAGTATCCCCATTATGGCAAAGGGATAGGTTATTTTTATTTTATTTTTGAAATTATGTTTTCTTTGTGTTTGATGAAATGCGTTTGACATTTTAATTTTTTGTTTATTTACAATTGACAGCAAAAGAAAATCCCCCAAAGAAACTGATGTCAATTTGAGACACTTGAAACTTATCTGGAGTTTGCACCAAACTATTGCTGACGAGCACATTAGATCAGCTTCTTATTTGTTACAGTACAAAAGCTATACTTCATCCTTTACTGCTCGCCCAGTGGTGGGTGACATCGACCCATTACCAGCTTCTGAGAGTTCTTCCCCTGAATCACATATTCCCCTCAGTACCAGAATGAAGAGAAGACGAGCTCCTGCCTTTTTTGACAAATCAGACTCTGCCAATATAGAGGCCAAGAAAAACAAGCAGGATGTCCTAGAGGAAGGGACAAGAAAGATTGATGCAACCCCTCCAGTTGCTGCTAAGAAAGTTGTCGAGAAGCCCCCAGTGGCTCCGAGCAAGATTGTTGCTGTTTCTCCTCCTAGTGAGGTTATCGTTATATCTCTAGCAAAGACATCGTCTTTGGTTGAAACTGTTCCTGGTCCCTCGAGGAGATTAAAAAAGAGTTTGTCAGCGATACCTACTGAAACTATCCTTCATCCTTCAAATGTTGAAGGTAGTGTTCCATCCTTTATTACTCCGAGCTCCCCTGTGGGCTTGTTACAATCTTGGACTATCCGAGAGGTCCTAGACATTGAAAACACTCTTAGTCGTGAGAGAGTAACTGCTTTGGCTTCCCAACACATTGCCTCTATAAGTATTATTGATTTGAACCTTCTACCTTTAATATTATGTTCGTACATTGATTTAGAATTATTCCTCTTTCCAGTTGGTGACGTGTTTCAATAACATTGTGAAGAGAGATGAAGCCATTCGAGCTTGCAGTTCCTCGGATGGAGTAGAAAAGGCTTTTACTGGATTGACCCAGTCTTTAAAGGAATCTCATCAAAAGTATGAGGAGAATAAAATTGCTTGGGAGAAGCAGGTTAAGTCTGTCGAGCAAGAAAGAGACCGAGCTGTGGAGGCCTTCAAAGATTTGGAGAAGAAGATGAAAGAGTCTGAGAAGAAGAATAAAGAGCTTGGGGAGAAACTCAAAAATGCTGAGGAGTTTGAGAACAAGCTCAAAACTGCTAAAGAGGAAGTTGGTATACTTCATGAAGTTAATCGCCAAAAGATGGAGGTGGAAGGGAGATTAAAAGTTGTTGAGGAGTTTCTGGTCGAGAGGATTTCCGCGGAGAAAGCCAAGAGAAAACTTGCAGTCAACAAGTCCTTTAGCACTGGCTGGGACAAGGGATGGAACGAAGGTCTAGCTGCCATTTCTTCCCAGATGGATTTGGCTAGTGTTAAATACTTCAAAGAAGGATGGGTTGCAGCTCTGCAGGAGCTAAAGTTCGCTGAGACTTCAGCTTGTTGCAGCGACATGTTCATGGTCCTCCTCCCTCTCCTAGAGAAGAAGAAGAATATGAAGCTTCTTTTGAAGGGCCTTCAATGATAGTTAGAGGTCAGGTCCCTACTGTTGAACTTCGCTTTGAGCATCCCCAACCAACTATTACTCCTACCGAGCAGCTACTCGTGCCCACCGAGCAACCAGCCTCTTCCTCGAAACCTCCTAAAGAAGTTATAGGAAATAAAAAGAAGGTGTAGAGTAGTTGGGTGTTTATTTTGTTATTTTATTGGATGTAGCCTCAACTTTTGTGTTTTCATTTATGATGAAATGAAAATTCAAGATTTTGGTTGTCTATCTTAACTTCTTCTTCTTGCTCTATCTGCATTCTTATTAATTTTTTCTGTCTCTTTTCTTCACTAGTTTATGGCTAGAATGGATCTCTTGTCAGCCCACGATACTGAACTGATGAAAAAATGCAATGACTACTCAAGGCTAGCCATGCAGATCTAAACGAGGCTCAAATTGTTGACATCCTTGGTCCAAATTCTTCTGAACAAGCAGTTGAAGCATATAAGTATTTGAAATGTCTACTTGACCGAACTGTTGCCAATAATGTGGCATACTATGAGATAATTGAGGACCTTCAAGGAATCATCAGGGAACTCCAACAACAATACAAGGAATCTTCTGCCCTTTTGCATCAGGGGTATGAGAAAAAATATCAGCAGCTCAATGCTGATAAAGGATATTATAAGTTCATTGTTGCTTACGAGAAGAAAGAGAAAATTCTAAGGGTTGAGGTCGAGGAGCATAGGCAAATCGCGAAGCTGCTGGAGCAGGAAAACAATGTTTTGAGATAAGAGATATCTCAATTCAAATCTGCAGCATCTTCTTCAGGAGCCTTAGTCCCTGTTAACGATGAAGGTTTCTCATTTCTGGTGGTTGAAAATGCCAATTTGAGAGATGAATTGGAAACCTTAAAAAGGACTACTTCTGCTCGTGGACGAGCAAGGGCTTCTCGGGGTCGAGCAAGGCTGCTCGAGTTACTATTGAAGAGGCAAGAACTCAAGTAGCTTTAGAGAATCAAGCATTCCAGTTGGTGGAGAAGAATCAGGCTTTGTCAGAGATGTCCAAGAAGATTCTGAACCTTAGCGAGCAACTCTCCACACAAAACTTTGCCTTGGAGAATAAAGATCTTCCAGTGAAGAACCTCCATGAACAACTGGAGAGGCTAACTTACCAGTTTCATAAATAGCCCGGGGAATTTTGGATGGCTGGATACAATAAAGCTCTTTATCATCTCAATGACCGGATCCAGCAATCAAACAACGAGGGGTACAAACAAGGATGGCTGAATGCCCTGGGTGTGCTACAATTGGAATAGGGTCACTATTTGTGGGACTATTATGATCCCGTGTTGCTTGATTTCCAATGCCTCCATTTAAGCTTGACATGAGTTGGATTCCTACTGGGGCAATTCCTCAGTGCCTGATCTCAAAGTATCTTAGCGACTACAGTCTTCATTCTAATTTTGAGATATCTCGCCCGGAGCACTTACTTGATCGGCCATCAGTAATGAATGTCAGGATGCTTAGAGATCTGAACTTCATAAATTCTCCTTACTCCTTAGATGATCCTCCTGCTGGAGTAGAGCCTGTTTCAAAGGAAGAAGGGAAAAAGACAATATAATAGGATTTTTATGTAATGATTTCTACTTTCCACATCATATGTAATCCTTCTCGATTTGAATGAAAAGTTTTGGTAATGAAATACATTTCTCACATCATTTGTATTTTGTCATTTCATTTTCTCCTAAATAATTTGTATAATGTTTTTGCTTGTTGGTTGGTTGGTAAGTATATATATGTTTATGACATACTTATCTCATTGCAGTGATTTATCAATCTTTAATTCTAAGTAATAAAACAACTTACATTTCATGGTATTACCTAATTTAAACAACTGGAGTTTATTGAAATTGGCTTACTAACCAACTAGAGTTGGTTGAGATTTTTGTTTTCGACCAACCGGAGTTGGTGAACTTTTATTTCCCGACCAACCGTAGAATTTTATTTACCGACCAACCGTAGTAGGTGGATTTTATTTTACCGACCAACCATAGTTGGTGGACCAATCGTAGTTGGGGGATTTTTATTTTACCGACCAACCGTAGTAGGTGGATTTTATTTTACCGACTAACCGTAGTTGGGGGATTTTTGTTTACCGACCAACCGTAGTAGGTGGATTTTATTTTATCGACCAACCGTAGTTGGTGGACCGACCAACCGTAGTTGGGGGATTTTTGTTTACCGACGAACCGTAGTTGGTGGATCGACCAACCGTAGTTGGGGGGGTTTTATTTTACCGACCAACCGTAGTTGGTGGACCGACCAACCATAGCGGGGGGGGGGGGGGGGGTTATTTACTGACCAACTGTAGTTGGTGGACCGACCAACCGTAGTTGGGGGATCGACCAACCGTAGTTGGGGGGTTTTATTTTACCCACCAACCGTAGTTGGTGGACCGACCAACCGTAGTTGGGAGGTTTTATTTTATCTACCAACCGTAGTTGGTGGACTGACCAACCGTAGTTGGGGGGGTTTAGTTTACCGACCAACCGTAGTTGGTGGATTTTTGTTCTGAACTTGATGCGTAGTGTGTAGCACTAATACTTCGAAAAAATTTCATCAAAAGGATAGAATTAGATAAAAATTTCAACACTTTATTCATACTGAAGAAAACTTCATTTACACAGGAATCCAAACTACTGATAATACTTGCGTAGATGTTCTGCATTCCATGCATTCTTAAATTCTTCCACCTCCAAGGTTTCAATCCTGTAGGTTCCTAGACGAACAACTTCTGTTACTCTGTAGGGTCCATGCCAGTTAGCTTCCAATTTATTGTGCTTTTCAATTACTTTCTTTAGCACGTAGTCTCCTTCCTTTAAATCACATTTCTTTACTCTCTTATTGTAGAATAGAGTTGTTCGTTGTTGGTATGCATCATTCCTGATTGCTGCTTCTTCTCTAACTTCCTCGAGCATATCCAAGTCTAATCTTCTCATCAAGTCACTGATAGGAGAATTGAAATTCAGCACTCTGTGTGTGGGGAGGCCCAGCTCGGTAGGTATAATAGCTTCACTTACAAATGCCAGTATGTATGGAGATTCTCCTGTTGCTGCTCGTGGTGTAGTACAATAAGCCCACAGCACAGAATGTAGCTCGTTGATCCAATTTTCCTTCGCATCATCCAGTCTTTTCTTTAAGCCATTCAGCAGCGTTTGGTTTGTCACCTCAGTTTGTCCATTGGTCTGGGGATGGCCTGGTGCATAGTGGGTTTTTAATATGTTTGACTGATGACAATATGCAGTGAACTCCTCATTATCAAATTGAGTTCAATGGTCTGTGATGAATGCATGAGGAAGACCATATCTACAAATGATGTTCTTCCATATAAATTGATACACCTTGTCATATGTTATATCAATAAGGGGCTCAGCTTCGACCCACTTAGTAAAGTAATCCACCGCGACCACGAGATGTTTAAATCTTCCCCTGGTCATTGGAAGTGGACCGACAAAGTCAATTCCCCATACGGTAAATGGCCAAGGGGAAGTAATGGGTGTTAACAATTCTTGGGGAGTTCTTCGGATAGAGGAGAAGCGTTGACATTTGTCACATTTTTTAGCATAGGCTATACAATCAGCCCTCATCGTTGGCCAATAGTATCCTTGCGTCATTATTCTTTGCAAAAGCGTCCGACCTGCTACATGGGCTCCACAGGACCCTTCATGGACCTCTTCAATCAAGTATTTCACCTCGGAGGGATGAACACATCTTTGTAAACCTGTTATAATTCCTCGTCTATATATAATACCATTAGTCAATACATAACAAGCATCTTTAAACTTCAATTTCTTGGCTGTAAGTTTATCAGTTGGCAAAACCCCTTCTTCAATATATGCCCTGATGGGATCCATCTAAGATGGTCCTAAATCAAGGGTAATAAAGTTCATCATCAGATCTTCGTCGATGCTCATGCTAGCAAAAATTTCTATTGGGATTGTTCTTCGTATCTTGGTGCGTGTCGCTGAGGCTAACCGAGCTAAAGCAGCTGCTCTTGCATTCTCCAATCTTAATGTTCTAATTAATTACACAGCGTTAAAGCTCGATAAAATCTCCATTGCTTTCGCATAATACTTGATCATCAATTCTCCCTTTGTTGCGTACACTCCCAGCATTTGATTTACGATCAACTGTGAGTCACTGAATACAATGACCTGCTCTGCCCCCATGGTTTTTGCTAAACTAAGACCTGCAATCATAGCTTCATATTTAGCCTCATTATTAGAGGTTTTGAATTGAAATCGCAGAGCATACTCCACATCGATTTCATCTGGGCTGTTTAAAATAATCCCTGCCCCACAGCCTGTACTGCAAGATTATCCATCCACATACAGATTCCATATAGGTACTTTATACTCAAATTTTTTATCGGATAGAGTTCCTCGATGGAATATTTGTTGCTTCTTTATATCCTCCCCTAACACTTCTTGCTGCTCGTCGACCATCTCCTCTTGATCGTCAAACGACTTTAGTTGGTCGAAGTTTAAATTTGATGATCCTGTAACGTCCACAGATTGGTCGATATTCAGCTTTTGCTCCTCGGAGGTGTCCGGATAAGTGAATTCTGCGATGAAATCTGCTACTGCTTGCCCTTTAAGCGATGATCTAGGCTCATAAACTATGTCATATTCACCAAGTTCTATTTCCCAGTACATCAATCTCCCTGATTTCTCTGGTTTATGAAGAGCTTGTCTCAATGGCATATCAGTATACACAACTATGGTATGAGCTTGGAAGTATGACCTCATTCTTCTACTCGCTTCGATCAACGCTAGTGCCAACTTTTCCAGTCTTGGATATCTGATCTCTGCTCCTCGGAAAGCCTTGCTTGTGTAATAGATTAGTTTTTGCACTCCATCCTCCACTCTTATCAACGCCAAGCTTACTGTGTTTTCTGAGACTGCCAGATACAAGTATAGTCTTTTTCCCGTCACTGGCTTGATCAACAATGGAGGTGCTCCCAGGTATTTCTTTAATTCATGAAAGGCCTTCTCGCATTCATCATTCCACTCGAAAGTCTTTCGAAGTGTTTTAAAGAATGGTAGACATCTATCAGTTGCTCGTGATACAAATCTATTAAGTGCTGCAACTCGCCCTGTGAGACTTTGCACTTCCTTCTTCGTCGTTGGAGATCGTAGTCCCAATAGAGCCTTAATCTTTTTAGGGTTTGCTTCAATTCCTCATTGGTTGACAATATACCCAAGGAACATGCCTTCTCGTACTCCGAATATGCATTTGGTAGGGTTCAACTTCATTTGATATTTATCTAGTTGATCAAAGGTCTGGACTAAGTCAATTAGATGGTCAACAACTTTCTTCCTCTTCATCAGCATATCGTCAACATAAACTTCCATGTTGTAACTGATTTGCCCTGCAAACACCTTGTTCATCATCCACTGATATGTTGCACCTGCATTTTTCAATCCAAAAGGCATAACATTATAACAATAAGTTCCCCTAGGGGTAATAAAAGAGCTACTCTCCCTGTCCTCAGGCTTCATCTTAATCTAATTGTAACCAGAGTAAGCATCCATAAAACTCAGCAATTCGTGCCCCGAGGTAGCATCCACCAAGTGATCGATTCCGGGCAGAGGAAAATGATCCTTTGGGAATGCCTTTTTGAGATCGGTGAAGTCTACACACATCCTCCATTTGTTATTTTTCTTCTTCACCATCACCACATTAGCTAGCCAATCAAGATATTTGACATACTCAATAAAACCGAATTTTTGGAGCTTCTCGACTTCTTCTTGTATAGCTTTGTTCTTTTCGGGGCTGAACACTCTTCTTCTTTATTTTACTGGCTTGATCTCCTTATTCACATTAAGCTCGTGATATAGGAAATTTGGGTCTACCCCTGGCATGTCTTCGTGGCTCCATGCAAAAGTTTGTTTTCTGCTTTTTAGAAACGCTATCATCTCTTGTTTTATTGACACATCTAGTGAAGCACCAATTTGAGTTGTTCGTTCTGGATGCTCGTCGTCCAGAACGATATTTTCAGTAGCCTCCATGACCTGACCCTTAACGAGCTGAGACTCATCTCTTGGGTCTAAAATCTCAATCTCTGCGTCTTCTATCTCCTCAACCTGATAAGTAGTAATCTTCTTTCTAGATTCTTCACGCTCTTCTTGCTCAGTAGATGAATGGTAGCATTCCCGAGCTACTCTTTGGTCGCCCTTTACAATTCCTACTCCAAAGTTGGTTGGAAATTTTAGGCATTGATGTACAATAGATGGTACTGCTTCGAACTTCTTCAATCATACCCTTCCCATGATGATATTGTAAGCTAATTGAACATTCTTATCCATCACAAAAAAGCGCACTCTTTCTGTTCGACAAGCAGGCCATGTACCGATGAACATATCCAACTTGATCGTCCCAAGTGGAAAAACTTTCTCGCCAGTAAAACCGAGGATGGGCCTGTGATAAGGCTCCAACTGAGATAACTTTAAATTTAAACTGTCAAAGCATGAGTAGAACATGATATTTGCCGAGCTACCATTATCCATAAGTACTCTTGAGATCATTACTTCCTTCATCCTCATTTTGATCACCAATGGATCATCATCAGGATAAGCACACTTGCGAGGTCGTTCTTGGAGAAATCAATTACCATTTTTTCTTTCTTTACCTTCCTCGGGCGGTCATCCTTAGCTAGATTTATTCGCTAAATATATGAATAATCTTGAGCCTCATTGAGGTAAGCTTTCCTCTTTGCAGTAAGGTCTCCACCTCCTACATCTCCACCTGTAATAACATTACAATCAAATGATCCAAAATGAATTAAAAATACCTCACGTTCTGGTTGTCTTTGTATTTTGTGGAGATTGGGGTCGTCTTCTGGATCATCTTCATGATCTCTTTTCTTGTCATCTTTTACTTAACGAGGAGATCTAGATCTCCGCCTCTCTCCGTCGTTGTTCTTTCCTTCGTTTCTACGATCAACATACTTGGCTAGCTTTCCTCGTCTGATGAGTGCTTCAATTTCATTCTGAAGAGCTATGCAATTTTTGGTCGTGTGACCATGGTCTTTATGGAACTCACAATATTTGTCCTTATTCCTCTTGTTAGGATCTGTCTTCATTTTTTCAGGCCAGTTTAACTCCTCGTTGTTCTTGATTTCTTCCAGAACGTGGTTTATATCTACCTTCAAAGGAGTATAGTTTCCAAATTTCCTCAACTATTCTAATGCTTGCTTTGCTTTTGACTCCTTATTACCACCATTATTCTTCTGCTCTTTCTTCTCAGCCTTATCACCTTCAATCATGGTCTCTTTGGCATCTATATTCTTCTTCGCAGCCATAGCTTCCTCGGCGTTCATAATTTTTACTGCCTTTTCAATTAGCTCTGCCATGGTTGTGGGTGGATCTTTGGCTAGAGTGTAGTATAGTTTATTTGGCAACAATCCACTCATCAGAGCAGTAATTACTGTCTTTTCTTCGTAATCAATAACTTCGAGCTTCTCGTTATTGAAACGAGTAATATAATCCCTGGTACTCTCACCTGCTTTTTGTCTAACACTTAACAAGTGTGCTACTCGTTTAAATGGTTTTGCTCCAAAATAGAAGTTTCCAATAAAGAGCTCGGCCAACTGAAAGAAAGTTGCAATCTTTCCTCGAGGAAGATTGTTGTACCATATTTGAGAAGATCCAGTGAGAGTTCCTGAAAATGCCCTGCATCTCATCTCGTCTGGCACGACATAAATATCGGCAGCATCTTGGTATTGTTCAATATGAAGGACAAGGTCGGTTTTTCCATCATATTTAGGAGTCACAACAGGTGCTTTGAACTTTGATGGTGTGGGATAATCAACAATTTCTTGGATAAAAGGTGTCCCTTGGACAAAAGTTCTTTGTAGAGGATTTTTAGCCTTAGCCATTTACCCTAGTCTATCCTCCAACCTATGAATAGAGCCTTTCCATGCATCATTTCCCTCCTCGGGCCTGTTGGTTCGAGCAACTGATCGTGTTGAATTTGCTTCCTGGGATTTTTCATTACGCGTAGTTGGTCGTGATTGGGCAGAACCCTCCCTTAGATCGGATGGTCGTCGAAAGTTCCTTGACACAGCCTTAGGAGGACTTCTATTCCTCCTAGGGCCCAAACGATCAAAATGAGAGGCCCTACTTAATCTCTCCAATGCACTAGTCCTTTTGGAGAGGTATTGATGTTTTGTTCAGTATCTGTAGCTCGTACTGATGAAGTTCGGCCAGGTTGATAAGAAAAATCATTAGATCTATCAATGCGATATGAATCAACAAGTCTAGATCACGATTCCCCTGGGAGTAACGTTCGCCTAGAAGGTAACCGGGTATTTCTTTGAAAGCTTCGTTGTCCTGATTAGGTAGATACTCCACCCTGGATAGTTTGTATGAGTTGTCGCATAGTTTCTTGCATGGCGGTTTGTCCTTGGGCTAGATTAGCCATTATTCCGGCCAGATCTTGAACATTTGGAGGAGTGGATGGATTTGGGGGGTTTCCAGCGTTTCGATTACTGGATTCAGGATTATCAGCCATTGGTGATGAATTGTTTTAGTGAAAAATGATAATTACAGTCGTTTCCCACAGACGGCGCCAATCTGTTGATGTAAAAAACTAGATTTGACCTAATTCTTTAATCACAGATAAAATTAAACAAGACAAAAGATTTTTAAAGTGGTTCATCCTTGAAAGAATGGCCTACGTCCACTTTTTGTGTTATTGCTGACTGTTTGTAGAATTCTCGATAATGGGTTTACCAAGAAATTTTGATCCCCCTGCTAATGAGGAGGTTACAATGTATTTATAGCCTTAAGGCGGTACAAATGAAAGAATAATACATAGTTGTCCAATAGGCGTGTGTGTCTGTGTGATAATAATGAGCATTTAATGTGCAATCATCCTCTTGATTATCTGGATATGAATGCTCTATACGATATGTAGCTCGGACCGCCTAAGCTGCTCGAACCGCCTAAGTAGCTCGGTATACATGAATTTCTCGGAGAGCACTTATTGCTCGGAGCGCCTGAGCTGGTCGTGGAGGTTGAGTTCCTGAGAGTCAAGGTGTTGTTCAAAACAATTTTGTGAGTGCCATGTAGATTGACACGTGTCTCCACATAATTAGTCCATGTCAGCAGAATAAATTTGGTATCAACAGTCCTCGTCCGGCCAAAATAGAAGATATGGTCCTTAGGGTACCAGACCTGTAATGCTACTGCTAGTTCCAGTCTATGGCTCAATTATGTCAAAAAAAAAAACTCGACATAGGTTGAAAGCATCATAGTCCACATTGTATATGAGCATGGACTCTAGACCATCAAGGTAAGAGGAAAATTCTTCATACCTGCGAAGAGCCATGCGGGAATAAGAAAGGAGAAGAAAGAAGAGAAATATGGGTATTAGTGGAGAAAGCACATCCCATGCCCCTCCTTTTATACTCAAAGTCCATGGTAAAAAAGAAAACTCTGGTAACCCGATTAATTCTCATCCCTACAAGAGTACACTGAGGAAAAGATCATCGAGTGGTCTCAGGCCCTGTTTAACTTTAATCAACTTCCTCGCCTGAGAAAAAGATTAATGAATCTTTAAAGATCTCTAAATCCCCTTTTCAATGATCCACCCCATGCACAAATTCGATTTACAGTGTGGATGAATGATTCGTTTTAGCCCCCAAACTGATTTAGAGTCCATACGGTTCTTCCGGCCCCCATTTGACTATGATAAACTCTCTAGATTGAACGAAGATGAATGCATCTTCGAAAACCTTAATACCCTTTCCAACAATCTTCCCCATGGGAAAATATGCCTTAGGGGTGCTTTTGGGACCTATTTGACCTTGGTCAACTCTCTAAAGCAAATGAAGCTAAATGAAATTTGAAGGTCACTGAATACCCAATCCAATGATGCATCCCAATTGTATATCAGTGGTATGATTCTGACGAACAATCCATTTTCCTTCGTGTACTTCCTGTCTACTAATCAACGAGCACTTTTGGGCCCCGTTTGACCTCGATTATCTCCTGAAATTAGGAGTGGCTCAATAAATTCTTAAAGGGATATGAATACGCTTTCCAATGGTCCGCCCCATGCATGATTCTAACTTACGGTTCGCATTTTAGGATTGTTTTCAAAACACCTGTCCCAGATTATTGAATGGCATCTTTAGGACCATGTATATCGGCAGTGTGTCTAAGAGGCTATATTGATAGGCAGGTCGAGGCCATGACCTTACTTTGGAAGACACCCCTAAACATCCCTCTCAGCCATTCACGGAACATTTTCTCGAATTCAGAGTTGTTCCCCTATTAAAAAGACTATTTAACACATTCCTTCCATCCTTTTCATACTCCATTTAGGAAATTCTCACCCATCTCATCATACCACCATCAACTAATTGTGATATCAACACATCTATAATAAATATCTACTTCGATTCTTCATAAAGAGGTATAATTCTCCACCATTGTCTTTAAATTCTCTTATTTTAGCATTAGTTGCTTTATATGTACTTTAGTGCTTTATTTTAATACATCACATACCTTAATCTAAAACCTTTATTATTAGTATTTGCATCTACTATATTTTCATAAAAAAAACAAAAACAAGAAAAAAAGGGTTTACTTATAAATTCCTAAAGAAGGATTCTCACTACACATCCTCACACTTTATGCACGCTTATCTCTACACACACCTATAAGAGAAATCCCCCATTTGGATTTATGGGTTAAACTCCACCCCACGTTATTTTCAAAATAGGTGGACATTGATGCCCCTTGGGCTATGTAAGCGTCTTGGGTAAATCCCTAGACTCGAGTCCTCACTTATACACCTTTGTTACCTTGTTTTCTTATCATATATATTCTTAATGGATTTTATATGCTTACATGCGCGTGTCTTATTCGTTGTATACATTCGTTCTTTTATAACGACTTGTGAATTGGCAAACACTTACATCATATTTTGAATTATTATTTTGGCAAATCTCTTGAGGATGACCTCTTTCCATCCTTTTCCATGACGTGAGTTGAGTGATTCCATTCTCCATTTATATTATGCACATAAGCACACACTTCACGAACTTTAATAGGAAAAGATTAACCCATTCCGATGAGAGACCGAAAGGGTAGGATGGGTGTCTAACACGTTTCCATTTCATAACCTAGGCCCCGGATCATTGAACTACTTGGTTTTTCAAGCATCAATATTGTACTTGATGTCGTTCTCTTGAGGCAGTAACATTTTTTTTGCCTGTTTTGTGCAAAATAAGCTAGGGACACTATGTCTACATATTATCCCACATCGACGACGACCGATCTCCCCGAGAAAGGGTGTAATCTCGCGCTCATGCCGGAAAAAGTAGGGGAAGCCCTCCTCATACCCTCTCGGGATGGCCACAATGCCTTTGGCTAAAAAACTTAATCTCATAACCATTAGTTTCATTTCACAACTTAAGATGAATCATGAATTAGTTTGCAATATTACAAACTTTATGTTGAATTATCATAATTTATTATTGGAACCCATACTATTTTTCATCTTCAAGCTTCATTAGCTTTAAATTAACCCATTAAAATGTTAAGAAAAATTTACACCCTTTTTCATATTAGGGCTCTTGTCAAATTAAATTTTGTAAAGATTAACCAATACTTACATAAAAGTCTACACTTTTATGTAATCAATTTTAACCTAATCATGTTAACAAGTGACATACTTCAACAATACGTTTTCTCATATTTGAAAATTGAAACAATTTAAATATCATACTTTTACTTCATATTTTCATATTATCTTCATGAACTATGAATACTTCACATGAGATAATGACCTTCTTGACTTACTTATTTCCAAAAATCCCTTTAATATATTTTGAAACTTCAAAATATATAATCATGTGGATTTAAACCCATCTTTTGATATGACGCCTTCAAATAATGTGATTGAAAAACCTTTGGTAGCTTGTTTCAATATTTTTTCACACGCACACGCATGGACACACACACACACACACACACACTCACACACACACATATATATATATATATATATATATATATATATATATGCATCTAATAAATTTCAAAATATGTATGGCAATATTTTACCCATCTTACGAGTCCAAAATCATGAACAAGAAGTTGAAGAAGATGGCAACCATGTATCTCCAAATGTGGAATTATAGGGATTGCGAAGATCCCACATAATTTCTGAGAAAATCTCCTCTAAAGACCCCATTTTCAAACAAAATTTAAGCACATCTCAAGATCCATTAAAAATGTTTAGGTTTGACTATAAAAATACTCTAGAAATAACCTTAATGGCTTATGTAAAAATTCTGTGACTGATTCATGGAAAATGGATGATTTATACTTTGAAACCCCAGAGGAAATGGTGCTTTAGTTGTAGGAGGCAATTTCTCTTTTACTAGTGGTTTTTTTGTTTTTCTTCTAATTGGCTATGAAATTAGGGATTTAAATGGTAAAGGGATAAGAGGATAAATGGTTGCGAATCCATTTTAACCAATAGGACAACACCTTAAAATCAGTCAATGAGGAAGCGACAACACAATACTCCTTACCTTACCTCACCTCCTCCAACCACCGCGGTTACGGATATTTCTTATCGCGGTCACAGGACTACTTCTACCATTGCACCATTTTGTATCCTTGGTTATCTCTTGTCACTCTGGTTTGGACGAATTTCCCTTTTAATCCCCTCTTTCAACTTTTACCCCAAAATATTTTCATAAACCCTTTTATCCCATCATATTCTAATTTTTATTGATAATTTCTTCTGATGCAACATAAGAAATCTTACTGTTAGGACTATCCAATGAGGATTTTTTTTCACAAAACATTTATTAAATGTACCTCGTTCTTTGAACGTTGTTAATTTATTTCCAAGAAAGTCCCATGCAGACACCATGCACGTCATGTAAATATCTTGTGTTAACTCAATCATATATTTAGCAATCATAAAGCATGTTCATGTCCAAGTATCCATTATCATTACGTAAAATATTTATTCATAGTCCATTCCCAAAAAATAATTAGCTTATTGTCACTTTATTAAAAATATTAGGTATTACATTCTTCCCTCCTTAAGAAATTTGGTCGTTGTAATACCCCGTATTTTTTGTGATTTATTTAATTCACGTAATTCATTATTTTAGCCGATGTGACATGTGATGTCACTTATTATAATATTTTTTTTGTTGTTATACAATTTTGTGTTGTTATACAATTTAAGTTTTGTGTAACATTAATTAACATCTTTTGGAAATCAGACTTAATACACTGTAATGTACTAATTAAATATTTGAATTGACTTAGTATTATAGGTGACAATGGAATGGTCAGAGACTTGGTGTCAACGGTTTCATGTTTGGATTATCCCCTCGGTATTAGGTTCCAATGATCATAAAGTAGTTTCTTATAATGTCGAGTCATGTGAAATTAATAAATAGTTAATTGGTGAATTTGACTTTAATACATTACTAATTGGCGAATTTAGACTTAAATATAAATTTGTTTGAAGATTAGACTTTGAAACAAAACGTCAAAAACTAAGTTAAGTTTTAACATCCACTTGTCATTTTCAATTAAAATGATTTAAAACACCCAAAAAGTTTTTAAATTAAAAAAGAAAACTTCAAATACAAAAAGTAAAAAACATTGTTTAAAAAAATCAAAACCTAAAAAAAATTAGAACACAAATAATAAAAACTCTCCTCACACAAAAAACCGTCATTCCCCCAAGCCTCCCCAACCCCATACCTCCCGACCATCCACCACCACCACTACCACCCTACAAACGCTCACCATCCAAACCCCCAAACACACACACACCCCTTACCACTCACCCTCCCCTTTTCTCTCTACCTCACACATACCACTACCACCACAAACAACCAATCAACTTAACCAAAACATTGAATCACATAACCTGACAACGGAATCGCAAAACCCGACATGTTTTTCGAGTTTTGGTTTTGAGATCGAGTTTTTGAGTTTTTTATTTTGATTTTGATTTTTAATATTTATTTCTAACTTTGATGTGAGATTCAATTTTTTGTATTCAATGTCGCTATTGGGTGTTGGCGTGGGGTGTAAGGAAGTGGAAGTAAATGGCGGTGGGTGGAGAGAGAATGGGTTGCCAGGGATGGCTAGGTGGGGAAGGGTTGGGGTACTGCCGGGGGTGGCTAGGTGGGGGGGTGTGGTTGGGGAGAGAAAGATGTATTTTTTTAATTTACGTTTAAATATTGTTTAAGTTTTTTGATTTTTTTATATAATGTTTTTTATTTTTTGTCTTATATATTTTCTTTTTCAGAGTTAAGAATTTTTTGGGTTCTTTAAAATCATTTTAATTCAAAATACCACGTGGCTGTTAAAACTTAAGAAATTTTTGTACGTTTTGTATCCAAGTCTAATTTTCAACCAAATTTTTATTTAAGTCTAAATTCGTCAATTAGTAATGTAATAAAGTGAAATACACCCTTTATTAAATTATATTTTTTAATAGACTCGTACTGACTTTTAAGATAAATTAATGAGTGTTGATTTATTAGAATTTTCCACATTTCATGTTGACATTTGGGACATTTATAATGTCCATTTTGACTTAAAATAATGGGTTTTAGTTCACTGAGTTTGTATAAGACTTGGGCTAAGGTTTGGACCCTTTAGAGTAGGTTTGTACCCCTTTAGTTAAGTCTAACATTATGCTTAAGGATGATTTCATGGCTTAATCTTATAGTTTCTTATTTAAGGAAACCTAAAAGCACACAGAACACTTGAAAGCTAAAACTAAAGTCTAAAGTAAGAGGCACATCAAGAATCGATGAGCTTAAAAGATTGAAAGCTTAGAATAGTGGTGGAAATTCGTGTGCATCGTGTCGTGTTCAGGTCGGGTCATCTTATGTTTGTGTTAATTATTAGTCAACCCTAACCCAACCCATTTAACTAATCATGTCAAATGAGCAGACACTAACCCGACCTATTTATTATCGTGTCATGTTCGAGTTGATCGACATAACCCATTAAAGAAGACATAAGCAAAAATTTTCTTCTCTCTTAACCAAACATACCACTCATAGGCCTACGACAACTACAAATTTAGTTAATTTCAACTTGTTACAACATATAAATAAATTATCATCAAATTCTCCATGAATTTTATACATTGCTTATCAAGATATATAAACTATTTGACATATTATCCATAAAATATGAGTTAAACAGGTCTATCGTGACATTTTCAAGTTATACGTGCTCGACACTAACCCAAACTATTTATTATTCGTGTTGGAAGGTCGCGTCATATTCGGGTTCGTGTTAAGAAGTTGGAAACCCTGACCTGCTAATTTCGTGTCGACTTATCATATTGGATCAAAAATTGCCACTCCTACATGGAATTCACCCAAATTAGACAAGGAAAGTTTACATAGATTAAGACCTTAATTGAAATTTTTGTTAGATTAAAAATAATCGATCTGATTCTCAATACTTCATTTTGTAATATGATTTTTAATAAATAAAATCCCTACTTTTTGTAATTGATAATGATTACATTATTACTTAATCCAATGTAAATGAATTGGCTAATTTCATGTTAAATCCATGTATAAGTCTTATAATTTTGATGAAATGGTTATAATTTGAATCATTGTAATGAATCTTATAAAAACCTTCTTACATATTATGGAATTTAACTAAATCTGAGATAAATGAGGGTAGAATTATAACCTAGGATTCTAAATCCCATAATCTAAACTTAGGATTGATCTCTTAGTTAAAACAATCAATACTTGTAATTTTAGGTTGTATTTTGATCTATAAGGGTTTAGTTATTACTAATAGGTGTCCTTAAGGAATTAGGAACCTTGCATGGTCTATCCATAGAAAATTAGGGTTTAGAGTGTCATAATTTAGGATTTTGGGAAGAAGAAACCCTTTACTTTTAAATGCCTATATGGACACATTATGTGCACGGTTAAATAACCTTGTGCGAATGACAATGTACGTATGTTTAATCATTTTTGTGCCTGTGAATGACTACGTTTTTCACCGTGCATACAACTTGGGCAAGAAACTTGAGGATCGTCCAATTTCGCACTTAATTTAGTTGAGTTAATTAATTAAAGACTCATGGTACCTTTATTAATCCATGAGTAGACTGGATATTTGGTAATTACTTTTTTTTTAAATCATACCTTAGTGTGTGAGTACTCACGGGGGATGTAATAGGAGGGATTTTTATGGGGTGCATATGATGCTGATCGCCCTGGTACCTCGATTATGTGATAGGCTTTACCTTGGTCCTTTTACCCCGATACTACGTGCTAAAAGTACCCATCGCTACCAAAACGGGTTAGCTGAGGGAACCTCTTATATAACCTAGGATATGGGGCCATATTATTAGTGTTATGGCATAGTGATTATTCCTTGTCGATGATTTGATGTTAAAAGTTTGGGATGACCTATAACTATACCTAGTAAGCATGAGTGAACCCCAAAGGCAATAAGGATAGGCCTTCATATCTTTATGTGGAGACTTGTGCGTAGCCCATTTATTTTGATGTGAGTAGGGATATGCTCACATGGATAATAAATTATGAGATTGTCTATCCTTTACTAAAATTATATTAATGATATATATGTGATACCTTTGATTATGGAAACCCTTTAGTTATAAACAAATGAGAGAGATTTACAATTATACATTATTGGGTTCATTTGGGATTTGGGCTTTAGGATTAGTTCTGCATGTGATATTTAGGTTGTTGGGTTGGGTTAACTTAAAAAAACTAAAATATGGGATGAAGATGCATTCTTATTATTGCATCCTAAATTCAATTCAATTCTTTATCTTTTTAGACTTACTCAGTTTAATCCTATTGTTGAAATATGTTTTTAGGTCCTAGACAGCAGTTACCACCATAACTCTGATTCCCTTGTATTCCTACTCAATTATGACTTCCACATACTATGATGTTGGTGTTGAGCCTGCGTTCATATTTCCTTTGATCAACCTTTCATTATAGGTGGGTCAGAATACTGTTATTAAGATTTCTTATGCTAGAGTTAGCTTTTACTTTGAGTGGTTGATTTTACTATTTGAGACAAATTTGTATGCTGGTGATGAAGTTTATTTTAGTCATGTTTAGAATGGTATTTATTATTTTGACTCCTATATTATTTGTATTTGAACGGGATCAATATAGGTATGGATTTTACATGGTATCAGAGTCCTCAAAATTACTTCCATCATCCATGACCATCAATGTCAACACTTCACCAGTAACTTATCATTGTTCTCCTTCTGGAACATGTGTAATCACCAATCAAGAGAACACTCATGTAAATGCAATTAATCTTAGCATTTTCTATTTTTTGGGCATCACCTATAAGAGTCGCCATCCCCATGCACCTAAACATTAATGCCCCCTAGTTCTCTTACTTGTTTGCTCAATAAAATACATATGAATTCCTAATGTTTTCTCCACTTAGTGAAGATAACCTATACAAACAAAAATGTAAGGACTACTTCCAGAATAAGGTTAAAAATCACAATCCCTCACTTATGTCGACGTCTAATTCATTTCCATAGGGTCACCTATGTCACCTGTCAGCATACATCCCCTCCCTGACCTCGTACCCATGTCCTACTCTATTGTTAAATAAAACCTTTCAAACCCCTTCATTTAAAGCATCCAAAAAACTCATAATATCACGCAATGACACTATTCGTGATGGTTCGTTGAGACGAGTAACTTCAATTCGATGACCATACTTTTGTCCCCTTGAGTCAAAACTCTTTAATAGTTCTGAACTAGCCTTCAAATTATAAGACCATTTATCAATGAACTTAGTCATACGATATGCCCTACTGGGTCACACACAATGGACCAATAGGCCCAAAACAACTAAACTAATGTATGATTTTTTTTTAATTACCCATGTAGTTATTCACACACAATTGTGTTGATGAAATCCTAATGAATGATCATACAAAAAATAATCTCAGTCACCATGTTGTATGAACCATACCCGACGTAACCCGCATTAACACTAACCTAAAACATGTTGTACCCGAATAGTCATTGAGTAACAATTCAAATGAGAGGAAACTTAGGTTGAAACGAACAGTTATGAAGACATTATTCAAAACTCCAGGGATTATTGCATGTAGACTACGATCCTTATTCAATCACTAAGGATTCAATTGTTACACATAATTAAAGATACTAATAAGTTTTCTCAATACTAGTCGACATAGGCCTTAGAGGGCCAAGAACCTTGGCGTGGGGTGTTAACCCACAATGTAACTTAATAGGGAAAATATCAACCTTATGCATTAAGTTGAGGATATTAAAACCCTTAATATCATAATGGTAAACTTTCATCCTCAAAGGCTATGATTACCCTTCTTTTCATCATGACGAACACAAATATTCCATGAATAATCTTAGAGACATTAACAACCTTCCTTAGATTGAATACTCAAAACTCTTTTTAATCGTTGAAATATGAGGCATCCAATCTTGAACCATAGATATAAAACTTGACTAATCGCGTCTCAACCGCCATTTCTCTTATGACACTACCAATCAGTGTTAAAGAGCATTACTATTGACAAGTCCTTCTCAATAGTTAACTAAACGTGTCTTACCATCTTCTGTCAACCATCCAAGAAAACCCAATGTTCTTGCATATAAACCTCCATCTTTTGATCACTTTACTTACACAAAGATGGAATGTCAAACCCAACATATGATGTCTAACTACTTCCATATAGTTGAACGACCCGAACACTAATACGAATGGAAATGCCATAAAAGTTGTGAAGTCTCTTCCCTTAACATGAACTCTTAACCATAATTCAATAATAAAAATGAAAATCCATACAACCTCTGAGTCCTTTAATGGACAATGGAGGCTAACATTGATTTATCCCGATTGTTGATGTAAAAAACTAGATCACTCTAATAATTTAATCACAGATAAATAAATGAGACATAATATTTTAAAGTGGTTCAGCCTTGTATGAATGGCCTACGTCCAATGTTATGTTATTGCTGAGTGTTTGGGAATTCTCGATTACATGTTCTATCAAGAAATTTCGATCCCTTTGAATGAGGGTGATACATGGTATTTATATCTCTTAGGCTGTACATGAAAGGGTGTTACATTAAATGATACACATATGAAAGGGTAATTCATTTAATGCTCTTCAAACGTGTGCGTCAAGATGATAAGCATTCAATGAATAGTTGAACTATTGATTATCTGGCAATCAATGCTGCGGTCGAGATGCAGATCGAACCGCCTTAGTTGCTCTTCGTTCAAGAGTTCCTCGGAGCATTGAAGTTCCTCGGAGCGTTGGAGTTCCTCAGAGAGCTGGAGTTCCTCGGAGTATACTTGTTGCTCTGAGTGAGTCTGACTTGGTCGGGGGAATGAACTTCCTCGTTGCTATTGTGCCACGTAGATTGACACGTGTCTTCTTATTATTCGTCTACATCAGCATACTAATTTAGGTATCAACAGAAGCCCCTAATGTTTCATATTTCAAACTTTGAGGAGTATGGAACATTCTTTCTCGGTATATGGCAATATTAAATGACCTTCCTGAGTTTTAGGAGCCTTTTCTTCGTATTTGAATTTCCTTCCAAATTCGCAGAATCCGCCTTTTTGCATTTTTATAAGCGCTTTGATCTTCATGTCCTTTTTATCCTTTTAGCCGCCGGTAGCGTAATAGTTTCCTTTTTGTAATCATTTCTTTCATCGTTTCCCAAGGCAAAGTATTTAAGCTTCAGAGGCAATCCCATCGTCTTCTACCTTTTTCAATTTCTTCTTTCGAGTTTTCTATAGCTTCTCTCTCTCCTGTGCGTTCAGCCCTTTCTTCGTTTGTTTGTCAACAGATCTCCTTTTTCCTGTAAGATTTTCTTCCTTCTTCTTCATTTCTTTTTATTCACCATGGTTTATATTATCGAATCTCTTGAGAAATTCCGTTCGGACTTTTCTATTCCTTCTTGGGTAACTTTGGAGAGTCTTTCTGAGCCTTCAACTTATTTTAATTTGGCTGAGGGACATTGGTTCCCTAGCCTCTTTATTGCTGAATGTGGATTTTCTTTTCCACCAAACCCTTTGTGTTTAGAGTTTTGTCAGTATTTCAATGTTGTCCTTGGAAAAATAGCCCCCAACACATGAAGAATAGTTAATGGGGTGTATAGGTTAAATCAAACTCATGGAACTCGTATAGGAATTCCTGAGATTATGTACTGTTACAGATGGGCTGTTTTAGACAATGTTTTTTATTTAAAAACTAGGTTTTTGAATAGGCCCTTGGTAGTCAACCTCCCTGATGCAAACAGGGATTATTTTGAACACGGGGTAGTCATCAAAAATGGGCAACATACCCCTTTAGTTGGAGATGAAGTATATGAGGGTCCCAGATGCCCCCCATATGGCAATGGGATAGGTTATTTTCATCTTTTTTTTTTGAAATTATGATTTCATTGTGTTTGACAAAATGTATGACTGATATTTCACTATGTCTTTGTTTGCAGTTGACAGTAAGAGAAAAACTCCAAAAGAATCAGAAATAAATATTAAACATTTGAAACATATCTGGAATTTGCATCGAAGAGTTGCAGAGGAGCACATCAGGTCTGCTTCATATTTGTTGCAGTACAGGAGCTACACATCATCCTTTACTACTCGTCCTGTGGTCAGCATTAGTGAACCATTGCCAGCTTCTGAGGAATCTTCACCAGAATCTCATATTCCTCTAAGTCAGAAGATGGGCAAAAGAAGAGTTCCTGCTATCTTCGAGGAGACTTCCTCTGTTGGAGATGGAAAAAGAAACAAGGCTGATGTCTCAAAAGGTGCAAAGAAAGTAGATGGTGCCCCTTCTGTTGCTCCTTAGAAGGCTGCCGAGAAGCCCCCAGTGGCTCCGAGCAAGAAGAATGCACCTGTAGAAGTGGTCCCAACCAAAAGTTATTTGGTTGAAACTGCTGAAGTGCCACTGAGGAGATTGAAGAAATCCTCCTCGGTCACTTTGACTTAAACCATTCCCCAGCTCCAAGCTAGTGGAGTTGGTGTCCCAACCATTATTCCCCCGAGTTCTGCAATGAGCTCGGTAAATACTTGGACTATTCCTGAAGTCCAAGGAATTGAAGAAAACATGTCTAGGGATATGCTGACATCCCTAGCTACTCGTCACATTGCTTCAGTAAGTTTCTCTTATCCTGAATTTTTCTTTCTTTCAATCAATATATGTATCTCGGTACTGACTTATCATTATTTTCTTCTTTTTACAGCTGGTGAGTTACTTTAACACCATAGTGAAGAAAGATGAAGCACTCAAGGCTTCTAGCTCCTCGTCTGGAGTAGAGGACGCTTTCCAGGGCTTGGCCCAATCTTTGAAGGAATCCCGTCAAAAATACGACGAGGATAGGGGTGAATGGGAGAAAAAGTTAGCTGCGTCTGAAGTAGAGAAGGTAGAGTTGGGAAATAAGGTGAGAGACTTGGAGAGGGAGAATAAAAAATATGCTGAGAAGCTCACAAGCTTTGGGGAGCTTGAAAATAAATTGAAATCGGCTGAGGAAGAGCTGACCCTTCTGCGAGAAGTAAATTGCCAGAAGGAGGAGGTGGAGGCCAAGTTAAAAACCACCGAGGATCTTCTATCCGGGAAGGTCTCCTCGGAGAAAATGAAAAGAAATGTGGTTGTGAAAAAATCATTTCGAACTGGTTGGGAAAAAGGATGGGATAGGGGGTAGCAGCAATGATGACCCAGGTGCAGTATGGGAGTTTGAAATACTTCCGAGATGGTTGGGTTGCTGCCCTGCAGGAACTGAAGGTTAGCGAAGATTCTGAACTATTTCAATAACATCTTCCTGGCCCCCCTCCTGTAATTGAAGATAAGGAAGAAGACGAAGCTGCGTCCGAGGAGTCTTCAATGATAGTAGGTGATCAAGTCCTTGCCCCACAACCCAATCAGACAGCCACCGAGGAGATCTCGTCTTTGCCTGCTCCTCCTGCACAAGTCTCAACTTTTGCCAATCAACTCATTGTTCCCATAGAGCAACTGAGCTCCTCGTCCCAGCCTCCCGAGAAAGTCTTGGGAGATAAGGAAAAGGTGTGAAGTTCTTCGGTATTCTCTTTCTATTTTTCTTTTACTTGTACTCTGTATTCTGAACTCTGTACTCCTTTTGATGATGTAATAAAATTACCTTTTTTGTTCCTCTACATTGTTGATGCTCTGTCTGCTTTTTTATTAACCCTTGCCTTCTCTTATTTATTAGTTTGTGGCTAGAATGGAATTGATGTCTGCCAATGATACAAAATTAATGCAACAATGCCATGAATATTATAAGGCTAGTCACACAAACCTAAGTGCATCAGAAGTTGCCGACATCCTTGGTCATGATGCTTCAGAGCAGGCAGTCGAAGCTTATCGGTACCTGAAGGACTTACTTGATCGAGCTATGGCCAATAACGTGGATTACTATGACATGATCGAGGAGCTTCAATATACTTTAGAAGATCTTCAGACTTAGTACAAGGAATCAACTGCCCTTTTGCACGAGGGGTATGAAAAGAGGTATCAATAGCTTTCTGCCGAGACAGGCCATAAAAAGATCCTTGCTGGGTACGATGTCAGGGAGAAAACCCTAAGGGGTGAAGTTGAAGCTTGTAGACAAATTGCAGAGCTGCTAGAGCAAGAGAATAACAATTTGCAAAAAGAACTGGCACAGTATAAGTCTGCAGCATCTTCTTCAACAGCTGTAATCCCAGTGACTGACGAGGGATTTTCCTTTCTAGAGGTTGAGAATGCCAAATTAAGGCAAGAGTTGGATACCTTGAGAAGATCTGGTACTTCTACTGCTACTCGGGGACGAGGAAGAGGTTCTCGTGGACGAGGAAGAGCTGCTCAAAATGTTGTCGAGGAACCAAGTTCCCGACCTGCTCGGGGAGGATCAAGATCTCTTAGTCTTAATGTTGAAGAAGCTCGTACTCTATCAACGTTGGAAACTCAAGCGTTCCAATTGAATGCAAAAGATCGGGCTTTGTCTGAAATGTCTAAGAAAATCCAAACTCTGGAGGATCAACTTGCTTCGACAAAATCTGCTCTGAAGAATAAGGATGTTTTTACCAGGAGCCTTCATGAGCAGTTAGAGAGAATAACTTTCCAATTCCACAAACAACCTCGTGAGTTCTGGATGGCAGGCTACAATGAGGCTCTTTATCACTTGGATGCTCGCCTTGAAAATGCCAATAATGAAGGTTATAAACAGGGATGGTTGAACGCCCTGGGTGTATTAAAACTAGAGCAGGGCCATTATTTATGGGATTATCATGCTCCTGGGCTACTAGACTTGCATGTGCCACCTTTTAAATTGGACATGGAATGGATCCCAGCTCGTGCCATTCCTCGGAGCTTAATTGCAAAATACCTCGGTGATTACAATATTCATTCTCAGATCGAGGTATCTCATCCCGAGCATCTACTGGATACACCTTCTGTGATGAACGTTAGGATGCTGAAGGACTTGAACTTCATTAACTCTCCTTAGACTTTAAATGATCCGCCTGCTGGCGAGGAACCTATTTCAAAAGCAGAGGGAAAGAAACCAATAGAGTAGGGATCTCAATGCAACAGTTAGTACACATATGTAACTTGTAATTCATTTTGAATTTTAATGAAAGACTTTCATTTTCTGTTTGCAAATCTGTATTGCTATTATCTTGTGCTTGTCAAACACTTTATATTTGTGCTTGCATAACAATATTGTGTGGTTCACCGACCAACTTAGTAATAAAAGTTACAAGTATCAGAAATATTGCTCGATCACTTAATAATAAAGTAATGAGTATAAAAATGTTTAAAAATTTTCCAACCAACCAAAGTCGATGATTTTTCCTCGTCGACCAACTACAATTTGTGGGTTTTTATCCCCGACCAACTATACTTGGTTCAGTTTGGAATATGTGTTCTTCGAGGAACTTTTATGTAATAAACTTACTTCCCGACCAACATAAGTTGGCATTTGAGAGCATATTTTGTTTCCTAACCAACCGAGATTGGCCTTTCGTCGATCATCTTGTATTCTTGCTCTTTTACCAACCGGAGTTGGTCTGAGTTCGAACTATCATGTCCACTAGCTCTTTTACCAACCTGAGTTGGTCACGCTAGTGAACGCCTCCTAACCAAAGGAGTATAGTTTGTTCTCGCCCTTTTACCAACCGGGGTTGGTCGTGGGTTTTAACTATCATATCCACTAGTTCTTTTACCAACCTGAGTTGGTCACGCTAGTGTACGCCTCCTAACCAAAGGAGTGTAGTTTGTTCTCGCCCTTTTACCAACCGGGGTTGGTCGTGGGTTTGAACTATCATGTCCACTAGTTCTTTTACCAACCTGAGTTGGTCATGCTAGTGTACGCCTGCTAACCAAAGGAGTGTAGTTTGTTCTCGCCCTTTTACCAACCGGGGTTGGTCGTGGGTTTGAACTATCATCTTCTTTTTACTGCTGAGCAGCGTTGTTTTACTGCCGAGCAGCGTAGTGTTAAACACACTAGTATTCCCCGAAAAACTTTCAATAAAAGGAGAGAGAATTATGAAATATCATCGTTTTATTCATATTGATGGAACTGCTTTACATTTTACATCACTGATAATACTTGCGTAGGTGTTCAGCATTCCATGCATTCTTAAATTCCTCACCTTCTAGAGTTGCTATTCGGTAAGTTCCTGGTCGAACAACTGCAGTAACTCGGTAAGGTCCATGCCAGTTTTCTTCCAACTTAATGTGCTTCTGAATGACCTTCTTTAGCACGTAATCTCCTTCTTTTAAGTCGCATTTTTTTACCCTCTTGTTGTAGAACAGGGTTGTTCGCTGTTGATAAGCAGCATTCCTAATGGCTGCCTCTTCTCTAACCTCCTCGAGCATGTCCAAATCTAATCTCCTCATCAAGTCACTGACTGGGGAATTGAAATTCAACACTCTGTGTGTTGGAAGACCCAACTCGGCAGGTATTACAACCTCACTTCCAAATGCCAGCATATATGGTGATTCTCCACTTGCTGCTCGGGGAGTTGTTCGGTAAGCCCACAATACTGATTGTAGCTCATTAATCCAATTAGCTTTAGCTTCACTTAGCCTCTTCTTCAAACCATTTAGTAATGTTCTGTTCGTCACTTCAGTCTGTCCATTGCTTTGAGGATGGCCTGGTGCTGAATGAGTCTTCTGAATGTTTGATTGTCGACAATAGGCAACAAACTCCTCGTTATCGAATTGTGTTCTATGGTCCGTGATGAAGGCATGAGGGAGACCATATCGGCATATTATATTCTTCCAAACGAACTAGTATACCTTCTCGTACGTCATATCAATAAGTGGCTCAACTTCTACCCACTTAGTAAAATAATCCACTGCCACGACGAGGTACTTGAATCTTCCTCGGGTCGTTGGCAGTGGTCCAACCAAATCCATTCCCCACATGGCGAAAGGCCAAGGGGAAGTTATGGGTGTCAACAATGCTTGTGGAGCTCGTCGGATGGAGGAAAAATGTTGGCATTTATCACATCTCTTAGCATAGGCTATACAATCAGCCCTCATCGTTGGCCAGTAGTATCCTTGTGTCATCACCCTTTGCAAAAGTGTTTGACCTGCTACATGAGCTCCTCAAGACCCTTCATGGATCTCTTCAATCAATTCCTTCACCTCGGAGGGATGTACACATCTCTGCAAATCTACCATAATTCCTCGTCTATACAAAACACCATTAGTTAGTACATACCGAGCAGCTTTAAACTTCAATTTCTTTGCAGCGAGCTTATCTTCCGGCAATTCTCCCTCCTCAATATATGCCCTGATGGGATCCATCCAAGATGGTCCTAAATCAAAGGTAATAACATTCATCGTCAGGTCTTCATCTATGCTCCGAGCTTTTAATACTTTAATTCGTATCGTTCTTCGCAGCTCGGTACGAGTAGCTGATGCTAGTCGGGCCAGTGCGTCTGCTTGTGCATTCTCCATTCTTGGTATTCTGATCAACTGAATGGCATCAAATTCTGCCAATAACTTCATCGTCTTTGCCTGATACTTGACCAATAATTCTCTTTTAACTGCATATGTTCCCATCATCTGATTCACAATTAATTGAGAATCACTGAATACCATCACTTGTTGCGCTTCCATAATCTTAGCTAAATTAAGACCTCCTATCAAGGCTTCATATTCAGCCTCTTTATTGGAACCTTTGAATTGGAATCACATGGCGTATTCCACGTCAATCTCGTCTGGAGTGCTCAGAACTATTCCCGCGCAACATCCTGCAATGCAAGATGAGCCATCTACATATAACTTCCATACAGGTAACTCGTCTTAAAATTTATTATCTGACAAAGTTCCTCGGTGAAATATCTGCTCTTTCCTTTCATCCTCCCCTGGTATTTTTCGCTCTTCGTCGACCATCTCTTCTCGCCCTTTTACCAACCGGAGTTGGTCTGGGTTTGAATTTGATGATCTTTCTACATCCACAAGCCCTTTTACCAACCGGAGTGGATCTGGACTTATGTCTGTTGATCCTGTAACATCCACAGGTTGGTCAGCGAGCAACTTTTGTTCCTCGGGGGTATCAGGATATGTAAATTCTGCTATGAAGTCTGCTACAGCCTGCCCTTTTAATGATGATCTGGGTTCATACACAATATCATATTCACCGATCTCTATTGCCCAATACATTAGTCTCCCTGATTTTTCTGGCTTATGAAGGGCTTGTCTCAATGGCATGTCGGTATACACGACGATGGTATGGGCCTGGAAATAAGGGCTCATTCTTCTACTTGCTTCGATTAATGCCAATGCCAATTTTTCCAGCTTTGGGTACCTGATCTCTGCACCTCGGAAAGCCTTATTTGTGTAATAAATTGGCTTCTGGACTCCATTCTCCAATCTGATCAATGCCGAGCTGACTGCACTCTCTGATACTGACAGGTATAAGTACAACTTCTCTCCCATTACTGGCCTGGATAACAGTGGAGGTGCTCCCAGATATTTCTTCAAGTCTTGAAAGGCTTTTTCACATTCATCATTCCACTCGAAAGTTTTTTGAAGTGTTTTGAAGAATGGGAGGCATCTATCAGTTGCTCGGGATACAAATTTGTTGAGCGCTGTAACTCGTCCTGTAAGACTCTGCACTTCTTTCTTCATCGTTGGAGATCACAACCCTAAAAGAGCTTTGATCTTTGCTGGATTTGCCTCAATGCCTCACTGGTTGACGATGTACCCGAGGAACATTCCTTCTCGTACTCCAAAGGTGCACTTCATCGGGTTGAGCTTCATTTGGTATATATCCAGTTGATCAAAGGTCTGACCTAAGTGAACTAGATGATCAGCAGCTTTTTTGCTCTTTGTCAGCATATCGTCGACATAAACTTCCATATTGCAACTGATTTTTTCGGCAAAAACCTTGTTCATTAGTCTCTGATATGTCGCTCCGGCATTTTTCAAACCAAAAGGCATAACATTATAACAATAAGTTCCCCTAGGGGTAATAAAAGAAGTGCTTTCCCTGTCTTCAGGTTTCATTTTGATCTGGTTGTAACCAGAGTAAGAATCCATGAAGCTGAGCAGCTCGTGTCCCGAGGTAGCATCCACTAGTTGGTCAATTCTGGGCAATGGGAAGTGATCCTTTGGGCAGGCCTTGTTGAGATCAGTGAAATCAACACACATTATCCATTTATTGTTTTTCTTCTTTACCATCACCACATTTGCTAACCAGTCTGGATGTTTCACATCTTCAATGAATTGGGCTTTCTGGAGCTTCTCGACCTCCTCTTATATGGCTTGATTCTTCTCGGGACTAAACAATATTCTTCTCTTCTTTACATGCTTAATCTCCTTATTCGCATTGAGTTCATGGCATAAGAATTTTGGATCTATTCCTGGCATGTCTTCATGACTCCATGCAAAAGTTTTCTTTCAGTTTCTCAAAAAAGTTATCCACTCCTGTTTTATTGAAACATCCAACGATGAACCTATCTGGGTTACTCGTTCATGGTGCTCGTCGTCCAGAATAACATTTTCTGTAGATTCCACCACCTGTCCTTTTACCAGTTGGGATTCATCTCTGGGATCCAGTGTTTCAATTTCTGTACCTTCATCCACTTGGTAGGTAGTAGTCTTTTTCCTTGACTCTTCAAGCTCCTCTTGCTCAGCAGACGAATAATAGCATTCCCGAGCTACTTTCTGATCACCTTTCACAACTCCAACTCCGAAATTTGTTGGGAATTTTAAGCACTGATATACTGTAGATGGGACTGCTTCGAACTTCTTCAAACCAACTCTTCCCATGATGATGTTGTAAGCTAACTGCACATTCTTATCCATCACAAAGAAGCGTATTCTTTCTGTTCGACAAGCAGGCCAAGTTCCAATGAATATATCCAACTTGATCGTCCCAAGTGGAAAAACTTTCTCGCCAGCAAAACCCAATAGAGGTCTGTGATAAGGTTCTAATTGAGATAATTTCAAATTTAAACTGTCAAAGCATGAATAGTACATGATGTCGGCCGAACTACCATTATCTACCAGCACCCTTGAAATCACTACTTCTTTCATCCTCATTTTGATCACCAAAGGGTCGTCGTGAGGGTAAAGAACACCTGCCAGGTCGTTTTTTGAAAAGCCAATGACCAGCTTCTCTTTGTTTACCTTCCTCGGGCGATCTTCCTCAGCCAAATTTATTCGCTAAATATATGAGCAAGCTTGAGCCTCTCCAAGGTAAGCCTTTCTTTCTACAGTAATGTCTCCTCCTCCTACATCTCCTCCTGTAATTACATTACAATCAAATGATCCAAAACGTATTGAAAATACCTCTCGTTCTGGATGCCTTGGTTTCTTGGGAAGATCGGGGTCATCCTCTGTATCATCTTCATGATCCCTTTTCTTTTTCTCCTCTACTCGACGAGGAGATCTAGACCTTTCTCTAGTTCGGTCATTATTTCTTCTTTCGCCTCCCCGATCAACCTACTTCGCTAGCTTCCCTCTTCGGATGAGTGTTTCAATCTCGTTCTGAAGAGCTATGCAATTTTTGGTCATATGGCCGTGATCCTTATGGAATTCACAATATTTCTCCCTATTCCCCAGGTCAGGGTCGGACCTCAGTTTCTTTGGCCACTTTACTTCCTCGTTATTCTTGATTTCTTCCAAGACATGATTAATACCCATATTAAAAGGAGTATAATTATCGAATTTCTTTAGGACTTCCCATGACGATTTATTATTCTTGGACTTGTCACCGCCATTCCCCTTATTCTCTTTCTTCTTGGATTTGTCATCTTCCACTTTGGTTTCTTTATCCATATTCTTCTTCGTAGCCATAGCCTCCTCGGCATTCATGATTTTGGTCGCTTTCGCCATTAACTCTGACATAGTTGTAGGTGGATCTTTGGCCAAAGTATAATACAACTTGTTAGAAAATAACCCACTCATCAAGGCGGTGATTGCTGTCTTTTCTTCATAATCTATAACTTCCAGTTTCTCGTTATTGAAACGAGTTATGTAATCTCTAGTACTCTCACCAGATTTTTGTCTAACACTTAACAAGTGTGCTACTCTTTTTACTGGCTTTGCTCCAAAACAGAAATTACCGATGAACAACTCGGCCAACTGAAAAAAAGTTGAAATCTTACCCTGAGGAAGATTGTTGTACCATATCTGGGCAGATCCAGTAAGAGTTCCCGAGAATGCTCTGCATCTCATCTCGTCGGGGACAGCATAGATGTCGGCGGCAGGTTGATATTGCTCTATGTGTAGAACAGGATATGTCTTTCCATCATATTTGGGGGTCACCACAAGTGCTTTAAACTTTGACGGGGTAGGAAAACCCACAATGGCCTGCACAAAAGGTGTCCCTTGAACAAAAGTTCGTTGTAGGGGATTCTTCTCCTTAGCCATTTCTCCTAATCTATCCTCCAATCGCTGAATAGAACCTTTCCATGCATCATTTCCCTCCTCGGGCTTGTTAGTTTGAGCAATTGATTGCTCTGAAGTAGCCTCCTGAGATCTATCTTGACGAGCAACTGGTCGTGATTGTGCTGATCCTTCTCTGAGATCTGATGGTTGTCGAAAACTCCTCGACATGGTCTTGGGTGGACTCCTATTCCTCCTAGGGCCTAATCGACTGAAAGGAGACACCCTACTCAGTCTTTCTAAGGCACTGGGTCTCTCTGAAGAGAGAGTGATACGTTGATCAGTATCTGTAGCCCTTATTGACGAAGTTCGCCCTGGTTGATAAGAGAAATCATCAGATTCCTCATTACGATATGACTCAGTACGCCTGGATCGTGAAGAAAGTAAGTAGGTTTGCCTCTGACCACTTCGCTGTCATGAACGTGCAGGTGCACCATTATGAAGGGTTTGTATGAGTTGTCGCATTGTTTCTTGCATGGCGGTTTGTCCTTGAGCCAGATTCGTCATAATCCCAGCCAGATCTGGAGGTGCAGAGGGATTTAGAGGATTTCCATCATTTCCAGCGTTTCGATTGCTGGATTCCGGGTTATCTGCCATTGATGATGAATGATTTTTGGTGAAAAACAATAATAACAATCGTTCCCACAGACGGTGCCAATCTGTTTATGTAAAAAACTAGATCACTCTAATAATTTAATCACAGATAAATAAATGAGACAGAATATTTTAAAGTGGTCCAGCCTTGTATGAATGGCCTACGTCCACTGTTATGTTATTGCTGAGTGTTTGAGAATTCTCGATTACAAGTTCTATCAAGAAATTTCGGTCCCTTTGAATGAGGGTGATACATGGTATTTATAGCCCTTAGGCTGTACATGAAAGGGTGTTACATTAAATGATACACATATGAAAGGGTAAATCATTTAATGCTCTTCAAACGTGTGCGTCAAGATGATAAGCATTCAATGAATAGTTGAACTGTTGATTATCTGGCAATCAATGCTGCGGTCGAGATGCAGATCGAACCGCCTTAGTTGCTCGTCGTTCAAGAGTTCCTCGGAGCGTTGGAGTTCCTCAGAGAGCTGGAGTTCCTCGGAGTATACTTGTTGCTCGGAGTGAGTCTGACTTGGTCGGGGGAATGAACTTCCTCGTTGCTATTGTGCCACGTAGATTGACACGTGTCTTCTTATTATTCGTCTACATCATCATACTAATTTAGGTATCAACACCGATAATGCTACTTATAATCCCTTATCTAAAACACAAATACAATCTATGTTATCTATATAAGAAAAATAAAATTTCCTCTAAATGTTAAACCTCCTACTACACGAGACGTTTAATTGAATTTTTAAAGCCTAACTTCATGTACTTCTCCTTCCAACGATGATGCCATTACCTAATGGATTTCGAGCGACCATAAAGGACAATAGTTGAAATTAAACCTTGAAACTATCCCCTACCGAGAAAGGCAATGAACCTCATGTATACACTTGCATAAGAGAAACTATCTTATATTTTCTTCCTCTAAGTCTCCTTCATCTTTAAAAATGATACATGGAAGAGCAGATATACTGGCCCTAAATTTTTGATCGATTTTTTGCGACTTAATGACGTGCTGGCTTGTTATTGGTTAGTTTTAGTGTCTCACTGGTGTGGACCTTATAAACTAACCAATAATAAGCTTACACATCATTAAGTCGATAAAAATTCAGTAAAAAATTAGTTAGAATAGAATTTTTATACATGCAACACACCGAAAGACAAGTTCCCTTCAAACACTTATCATGGCGCAGGAATGCATCACCACAATTTGATACTTCTATTGGGAAATTGGAAAATTTTAATACGGTATCGAACCTATTTGGGAATTTTCTCGGTGATACTTGAGATTCACCAGTGCTAAATCTTAATTCACACTTTCATAATACTACCATTACTTACTCATGTCTCGATCCCACAATGTGAAAAGGACATACAATTAAACACAATCTTGATCTCAGGTCTTCCTTAGTCTCTTTCGTTACCTTTACATGAACGGTGGATGCCAAAAAATCACCTTATAGGCTCCAGTAGTGCGTCATGACACTTTCGCTATGCTATTCTGGTAAACCTATTCTACTCTCTTAGGGAAAAATGTCACATACCTCTCATGACTATCCTACTATCAAACACTTAAGGTATTTTCAAAGACCTAAGAACACCCAAACACCCTCAATGAAAGTCATGGGATGACACCCAATTTTTTTTAGAATTTTAACATTGCCATATATTTTCTAGGTGAGCACTTACCAGGTTAATTATCATTCTAGCCGATGATGACGATGAGATAGAACAAAGAAAAATATTTAACATATCGTTTTAATGAAGAACCCTCCAATGATCTCAAAATCCTGTGCCCCAAAATTGGTACAAATTGTAGTATCCACTCGCATCATGAGGCTAAGTTGCAAAGACTAGATTTAATGATAGAAATGTCAAATCATTGTCTAACAACTACAAATCACTCGTATAATGAACTTCAACCTAAAGATCTGATTGCAAGTTATAATGCTCCGACCCGTATTAGCGGGTTATCTGTAGGTCAACTAGGTTCGGATCGGATGCACTAAGTGTATATTGATTTAAAATAACCTAGATAATATTTTTACTCCATTTTAATTGATAAGACTTAATGATTAAGCATGTAGTTCCATTTTTTAGGCATATAAACATAACAATAGTACGTATGGAACTCATTAGGTAACCCTATACAAATAAGAGCTACCAACATAAGTAGTAAGAATAAATGTCCTACAAAAATGATCTTGAAAGAAAAAATATCACTTAACATTCCATAACATAGGGAAGAGGGAGAGCTAATTCCCAGTGGGTTCCAAAAGATAATTCCATGAAGAAACAAACGACTGAAATAGTGGATACAATATCATAACAATAACTTTAACGTGCATGAAATAACTAAGCATTATATGCATTAACCACGTTTTATTCGAAAACATACTTTATCTTATGTTAAAATCCATTAACCTTAATATTCTTTACTTTACCATTGTATTACAAAAAAATTCTTTAACTCTTTAACCCGCCATGTTAATTTCGTAAAAATCACATTCCTTAATTACCATTTTTACGTTCATCCAGACTTCCACTAAAAATCCTCACTTTTAAACTAAAAGCTACCATATCTTTGGAATTTTCAGAAAATAGCATTTCAACATATGCATAAAGTATATGAAAAGAGTTATTCATCCTTAGATGCCAACCTATTCTTGTAACTGCTATAGGCCATTCAAATGGCAACTTATATTTTTTTTAACTCTTTGTTCCATTTTAGCACGTATTTTTACCACGACCTTACCATGTTAAACATGGGTCTGTACTAGCTACGAGCCATTTAGTCACCCCAAAGTCATCGTTTATTCCCCTAAGCGTTAATTTACTAGATTCTTAAATTCATTTCGCGAAATGGGTTTAACATTTTACTTCATTACATAATTACCCAAAAATTCCAATGTATCGCATCCGTATACAATTACTAACCATTTCTCTTTCTAGGAATTTACTAGTTCCATGACTTTCCATTATATCCTTTTGTATAAAAAGGTTAACCATATTGCATTTATATTTACAGGTTCTTACTGTCAACCATAAATGTCGCAACCATTGTTTACCTGTCCAGTGATTTTTTATCTAAGTCGAAGTTGTACCCTAGGACTTCGGGCCGTTTTAATTTTTTTGGTACTTTCTTATGACAATTTTTTACTTTTCATTAAGTCCATTCTTTAGGGTCCAATTGCCATTTTTATCAAAATATTTGTCTTCCGCCGTCATTATTACTTGCAAAATGCATCGTTTAGTTCCTTTAATTATTTAAAATTTATAACCGGCCCTAAGTTCGTTTGACCAAGGTAATTACCACCTTAATACTTTCTTTATCAAATTTGTTATAGATTTTGAATATCTTTGTTCTTTTAGTCCTTAAAATTCTCTTATTTTCAAAGTTTAACCAACTTTGTAGCCATTACCAAAATGTGGTAATTCTTCAATGTTCAAGTTTAAGAACCATTTAATATTTTCGAGTTCATGTTATAACAAATGCAACCAAAATTTTCTTTACATAGTATCACTGTAGACACCACATTCTAGGACCCCATAATTCTCTCCATAGGTCCCTATCACCTCCCCATTTAACTACAAACCCTAGGTCATAATCTAAGTACCGATCTAGAGGCTATCGAGTGCTCCCGGACCCCGTTTGACTCCGGTGAACTCTATCGTCAGATAGAAATCTCTTTGAATTTTTGAATCGCCCAAAATTCACTTTCCAACAGTCTGCCTTGTGCATGAATCGGCATAATAGTTCAGACGAACAAACCATTTTACTATCAAAAATCGATCTCGACGCCACCGGGCGCTCCTAGGCCCCGATTTGACCCCAATCAACCTCATCTTCAGAGTGAAAGCTCCTTGAATATTCGAGAGGTACTAAAACCCCTTTCTAATGGTACATCCGGTGCACAACATGGCATAACCATGCGGACAAATGATCCATTTTCCCACGAAGATCAATCCGAAGGACCCCGGGAACTCACAGGCTCCGTTTGACTAAGGTCAACTCTTCATCTTGAACGAGACTAAATGAATCTAAAAGGTCACTGAATAAACATTCCAATGGTCTTCCCTGTGCGCAAGCCTGACCTATGGTATAGACGAATGATCGGTTTTACTACGAGAGGTCGTCGAGCACTTTCGGGCCCCGATTGACCAAGGTCAACTTTCCAAACCAAACAAAGGTCTTTGGAATGTTGAAGTACCTCGCATAACCTTTCCAATGGTCCACCCCATGCACGATTCTGACTTACCAATTTCACTACAAGAAACATAACATTTTATAAAAAAATTATTAGTGGCTAATCATTTATTGCCACTGAAACCTATATTTTTGTTGCAAAATTTATGTTTGCCACTAAAAGATAATGCATTAGTGGAAAAAAAAATTAAAATCGCCAGTAATTTTTCCATTAAATGTTAAGTGGGAAGAATTAAACATTTAGGAGGAACCAAAATTTATTTAGGTGCAAGCTTAACATATTTTCCACTAATGTATGTTCACTAGTAGAAAATATTCTACTCGGTATGAGTCTTGATTTTCCCAATTCCTCTTAAAGGTGGGTGTAGTATCTCTTGCTCCGGTGGTTTGATTTTTCTTTGCTACTATAAAATTTCTCAAATCTTCTGACTCAATACGGTTCTTATTTTTCCCAAATCCTCTGACAGGTGTGAACTTTATCTCTTGCTCCAGTGGTACGATTTTGGTTCAGGTGCTTCGATTTTAGTTTAGTAGGTTTTCCAATTTGGTTTTTCTCCTGTGGCTTCGGTTTAATTTGCTCCAGTTCGATTTGCTCCTGTTTGATTTTGGTCCGGTCTAATTTTTCTGCATTTTGATTTGCTACAGGTGCGTTGTTTTTTTGACATATAGTTTTGTGTTTTAGAATTTTGTTTAGTGTTTAGGGATGATAGTTTTAATTTAAGAAAAATTTTCAGTGTTTAGTGACGATATTTTTAATTTTACTTTTCCTACTATTGCAAATTAAATTAGATTCATTACAATAATGTGATGATGGAGTTAAAATATTTTAATTTTTGTTTACCACTGTCATAAATTATAATTACTCTTCATCTTTAATATTATAACTATTTTAGGAAGAATGCAAAATAACCCAAAAGTTAGGGCACATTTTCAATTGAATCAAACCCACTAATAATTCACGCTAAATGTAAATCAAATAATGTCAATTCCTTTCCTAATTAGTGTGTGTATGTGTCACACACGCCTCACATGAGAGTCGTGTTTTGGGAATCCTGGTTTGTAGCTATTTCTCTCATTATTTCAAAAAACTATTGGAGAATCCACCGAGGAGGTGCGTAAGGTGAATGAGCAGGTGCCTATTTGAATTATAAATAAATATTATTTCAATAGGTAAAGTTAAGAAACAATAATAACAATAATAAAGATATGAAACATTGACTCGTGTAAGGATTCATATCCCTAAATTTCTGTTAGAAAGTTGCTAATGTGAAGTTTTTTTTGGTACAACTAATTCTTAAATGCTCTGATGTTCCATTTGGTCAATACTTACATGCTTAAATCGGTGTTCCATTAAGTAATTGTGAAACATGGATTAAATATATTATTACAAATTAAATTAGTTTCATTGCAATAGTGTGGTGATTGCGTTAAAATATTTTAATTTTTGTTTACCTTTGTTATAAATTATAATTAATCTTCATCTTTATTATTATAATTATTTAGGAAGAATGCAAAATTAACCCAAAAGTTAGGGCTCATTTTCAATTCAATCAAACCCACTGATAGTTCATGCTAAGTGTGTCAATCACATAATGTAAATTCCTTTCGCAATTAGTGTGTGTATGTGTCACACACGCCTCACATAAGAATCGTCTTTTGGGAATCATGGTTTGTAGGAATTTCTTTCATTATTTCGAAAAACTCTTGGAGGACCCATCGAGGAGGTGCATGAGGTGAATGAGGAGGTGTCTATTTGAATTATAAGTGTTGATACCAAAATTAATCTGCTGACATGGACCAATCATATGAAGACACGTGGCTATCTACATGGCAACAACAAACACTTCCGAGGAACCCACTCGCTCCGAGGAACAAGACTACAACAAGGAAGACTAGTTCCCCGAGGAACTCACAAGCTCTGAGGAATAATGCCTCTCCGAGGAACTCTTGAATACCGAGAAGCTTAGGCGGTCCGAGCAACTCAGGCGGTCCGAGCTGCACCTCGAAGCAGGATACCAACAGTTCAACTGATTCATTAAATGCTTATCATTCAGATGCACACGCAAAGAGGGCATTAAATGTATTACCCTTTCATATGTATATCATTTAATGTATTACCCTTTCACATGACAGCCTCATGGCTATAAATACGTTGTACAATCCTCATTGTAAAGGGGACCTGGACCTGAAATCCAGAGCTGAATTTCTTGATATAATTCACAAATCGAGAATTCTCAAACACTCAGCAATAAAGCAACAGTGGACGTAGGCCATTCTTATAAGGCTGAACCACTTTAAAATTCTTTGTCTCGTTTATTTATCTTTGATTGAATTATTAGAGTGATCTAATTTTATACATCAACAGATTGGCGCCGTCTGTGGGAAACGACTGCTAATATCGTTTTTCATCAAAAATAATTCATTACCAATGGCGGATATTCCTGAATCCAGCAATCGAAACGCTGGAACCCCTCCAAATACATCTGCTCCACCAATTATTCCAGATCTGACTGGAATAATGGCAAAATCTGTCTCAAGGCCAGACCGTCATGCAAGAAACAGTGCGACAACTCATCCAAACCCTCCATGGAGGTGCATCAGCCCATTCCGGACCACGAAGCATTCAAAGAAATACCCGTGCGCCTTCTTCACATACTCGGCGTACTAACTCACATCGCAATGAGGAATCTGATGATTTCTCTTATCAACCTGGACGAACTTCGTCGGTGCGAGCCACGGATACTGAACAACGTGTCACCCTCTCCCCAGAAAGGACCAGCGCATTGGAAAGATTAAGTAGGGTTTCTCCTTTTGACCGATTAGGCCCTAGGAGGAACAAAAGTCCTCTTAATGCAGCATCGAGGAACTTTCGACGACCATCAGATTTAAGAGAAGGATCTGCCCAGTCGCGACCAGCTGCTCGTCAAGATAGATCCTATGACCGACTAGCTGCTCCTCAAGATAAATCCCCGGAAGCCACTTCAACGCGATCAGTTGCTCGAACTAATAGGCCCGAGGAAGGAAATGATGCATGGAAAGGATCTATTCAGAGGCTGGAGGATAGATTAGGGGAAATGGCTAAGGCCAAGAGCCCTCTACAACAAACCTTTGTTCGAGGAACACCTTTTGTCCAGGATATTATTGATTTTCCAACACCATCAAAGTTCAAAGCACCTGTTGTGACTCCCAAGTAAGATGGGAAGACTGACCTTGTCCTTCATATAGAACAATACCAAGCTGCAGTCGACATCTATGCTGTTCCAGATGAGATGAGATGCAGAGCATTCTCGGGAACACTTACCGGATCTGCTCAAATATGGTATAATAGCCTTCCTCGGGGTAAGATTTCAACTTTTCTTCAACTGGACGAGCTATTCATTGGGAATTTCTGCTTTGGGGCAAAGCCAGTTAAACGAGTAGCACATTTGTTAAGTCTTAGACAAAAATCTTGTGAGAGTACCAGAGATTATATAACTCATTTTAATAACGAAAAACTCGAAGTCATTGATTACGAAGAGAAGACAGCGATTACTGCTTTGATGAGTGGACTACTGCCAAACAAGTTGTACTACACTTTGGCTAAAGATCCACCCCGAACCATGGCAGACCTGATGGGAAAAGCGTCCAATATTATGAATGCCGAGGAGGCTATGTCTGCGAAGAAGAATATGGACGCCAAAGAAACCAAGGTGGAAGGTGATAAAGCTAAGAAGAAAGAACATAAGAACAATGGTGGTGACAAACAATCCAAAAATAGGTCGTCATGGGAGGTCTTGAGGAAATTTGATAATTACACACCTTTGAAGGTAAATATCAACCACGTCCTGGAAAAAATTAAGAACAACGAGGAGTTAAACTGGCCAAAGAAAATGAAGACAGACCCTGACACGAGGAATAGGGAAAAATATTATGAGTTCCACAAGGATCACGGTCATATGACCAAAAATTGCATAGCTCTTCAGAATGAGATTGAAACACTCATCCGACGAGGAAAGCTAGCAAAGTATGTTGATTGGGGAGGCGAAAGAAGAAACAACGACCGAACTAGAGAGAGATCTAGGCCTCCTCGTCGAGCAGAGGAGAACAAGAAGAGAAACCATGAAGTTGATCCAGAGGATGACCCCGATCTTCCCAAGAAACCAAGGCAGCCAAAACGAGAGGTATTTTTAATAAGCTTTGGGTCATTTGATTGTAATGTTATTACAGGAGGAGATGCAGGAGGATACCTTACTGCAGAAAGAAAAGCTTACCTCGGTGAGGTCCAAGCTTGCTCGTACATTCAACGAATAAATCTAGCTGAGGAAGATCGCCCGAGAAAGGTGAACAAGGAGAAATTGGTTATCGGTTTTTCAAAAAATGACCTTGCAGGTGTTTTATATCCTCATGATGACCCGCTGGTGATTAAAATGAGAATGAAGGAGGTCATAATTTCAAGAGTGCTGGTCGACAATAGTAGCTCGACAGACATCATGTTCTACTCGTGTTTCGATAGTTTAAATCTAAAGCTATCTCAACTGGAGCCTTACCACAGACCTCTCATCGGTTTTGCTGGTGAGAAAGTATTTCCACTTGGGACGATCAAGTTGGATATATTCATTGGTACGTGGCCTGCTTGTCGGACAGAAAGAATACGTTTCTTCGTGATGGATAAGAATGTCCAATCATCATAAAATATCATCATGGGAAGAGTAGGATTGAAGAAGTTCGAGGCTGTACCATCTACAGTGCATCAGTGCCTAAAATTTCCAACAAACTTTGGAGTAGGAGTTGTGAAAGGTGATCAGAGAGTAGCTCGGGAATGCTATTATTCGTCCGCCGAGCAAGAAGAACTGGAAGAATCAAAGAAAAAGACCACTACTTATCAAGTGGATGAAGCTGCAGAAATTGAAACATTGGATCCTCGAGATGAGTCACAACTCGTGAAAGGTCAAGTGGTGGAAGATACTGAAAATATCATTCTGGACGACGAGCACCCTGAGCGAACTACTCAAATAGGTTCATCGTTGGAGGCCTCATTAAAATAGGAATTGATAACTTTCCTTAGAAGCAGAAGACAAACTTTAGCGTGGAGTCATGAAGATATGCCTGGGATAGACCCAAACTTCTTATGTCATGAGCTCAATGTGAATAAGGAGATCAAGCCTGTGAAGCAGAGAAGAAGAGTATTCAGTCCCGAGAAGAATCAAGCTATACAGGAGGAAGCCGAGAAGCTCTAGAAAGCTTGTTTCATTGAAGATGTTAAATATCCATATTGGTTAGCTAATGTGGTGATGATAAAGAAGAAAAACAATAAATGGAGGATGTGTGTAGACTTCACCGACCTCAACAAAGCATGCCCAAAGGATCACTTTCCACTGCCCCGAATTGATCAACTGGTGGATGCTACCCCGAGACACGAGTTGCTGAGCTTCATGGATGCTTATTCTGGCTACAATCAAATTAAAATGAAACCTGAAGACAGGGAGAGTACTTCTTTTATTACCCCTAAGGGAACTTATTGTTATAATGTTATGCCTTTTGGTTTGAAAAATGCAGGTGCGACATATCAGAGGCTGATGAACAAGGTCTTTGCTGAACAAATCAGTGACAATATGGAAGTCTATGTTGACGATATGCTAATGAAAAGCAAGAAAGTTGCCGATCATCTAGTTGACATAAGTCAGACTTTTGATCAACTAGATAAATATCAAATGAAGCTGAACCCGACGAAGTGCATCTTTGGAGTACGAGAAGGCATGTTTCTCGGGTACATTGTCAATCAACGAGGCATTGAAGCAGATCCTGAAAAGATCAAAGCTCTATTAGGGCTGCGATCTCCAACGACGAAGAAGGAAGTACAGAGTCTCACAGGACGAGTAGCGGCGCTCAACAGATTTGTGTCACGAGAAACTGATAGATGTCTCCCATTCTTCAAGACACTCATAAAGACTTTTGAGTGGAATGATGAATGCGAGAAGGCTTTCGAAGACTTAAAGAGATAATTGGGAGCACCTCCACTGTTGTCCAGGCCAGTGATGGGAGAAAAATTGTACTTGTACCTTGCTGTGTCCGAGAATGCAGTTAGCTCGGCGTTGATCAGAGTGGAGAATGGAGTACAAAAGCCAATTTACTACACTAGTAAAGCCTTCCGAGGAGCAAAAATCAGATATCCAAGGCTGGAGAAATTGGTATTGGCGTTGATAGAGGCGAGTAGGAGAATGAGGCCATACTTCCAGTCTCATACTATAGTAGTATATACTGATGTGCCATTGAGGCAAGCCCTGCATAAGCTAGAAAATTCAGGAAGATTGATGTACTGGGCAATAGAGCTCGGTGAATATGATATAATCTATGAACCCAGATCATCGCTTAAAGGGCAGGCTGTAGAAGATTTTATAGCGGAGCTCACCTATCCTAATAGCTCTGAGGAACAAAAGTTACTCGATGATCAACCTGTGGATGTTACAGGATCAACAAACACAGGCTCAGACCAATTCCGGTTGGTAAAAGGGCGTGTGGATGTTACAGGATGTGACGCAGAGATAGTTGTGAGGACTCCGGACGAGAAACAAGAGTTGCTCGCTGATCAACCTGCCGATGTTACAGGATCAACAAACACTAGCTCAGACCAACTCCGGTTGGTAAAAGAGCAAGTGGATGTTATAAGATCATTGACTTCGGGCTCAGACCAACTCCGGTTGGTAAAAGGGCAGGAAGAGATGATCGACGAAGAGCAAGAAAAATCTGAGGAGGAAAGGAAGAAAAAAATATTTCATCGAGGAACTCTGACTGATCATAAATTCGAAGACGAGTTACCTATATGGAGGCTATATGTAGATGGCTCATCTTGCACTGCAGGATGCGGGGCGGGGATTATTTTGAGTACTCCGGATGAGTTTGATATGGAATACGCCTTGCGTTTCCAATTCAAAGCTTCCAACAATGAGGCTGAGTATGAGGCCATGATTGCAGGACTTAGTTTGGCAAAAATTATGGAGGCACAACAGGTCATTGTTTTCAGTGATTCTCAATTGATCATAAACCAAATGATGGGAGTATATGCAGTTAGAGGAGAATTAATGATCAGATATCATGCAAAGGCAAAGGAGCTAGTGTCAGAATTTGTCACTATTCAGCTGGTCAGAATACCAAGAATGGAGAATGCGAGAGCAGACGCCCTAGCTCGACTAGCATCAGCTACTCGCACCGAGCTACGACGAAGAATCCCAATTGAAGTGTTAGCTGGTCGGAGCATAGATGAAGATCTGACGATGAACTTTATCACCCTTGATTTAGGACCATCTTGGATGGATTCCATCAGGGCGTATATCGAGGAGGGAGAATTGGCAATTGACAAGCTCGCTGCCAAAAAATTGAAGTTTAAAGCTGCTCGGTATGTATTAACTAATGGTGTTTTATATAGACGAGGAATTATGGCAGGTTTGCAGAGATGTGTACACCCCTCTGAGGTGAAAGAATTAATTGAAGAGATCCACGAAGGGTCTTGTGGAGCACATGTAGCAGGTCAGACGCTTTTACAAAGGGTGATGACACAAGGATACTACTGGACGACGATGAAGGCCGATTGCATAGCCTACGCCAAAAAGTGTGATAAGTGCTAGTGCTTTTCCTCCATCCGAAGAACTCCACAAGCATTGTTGACACCCATAACTTCCCCTTGGCCATTTGCCATGTGGGTAATAGACTTGATTGGGCCACTGCCAATGACTCGAGGAAGGTTCAAGTACCTCGTCGTCGCAGTGGATTATTTTACTAAATGGGTAGAAGCTGAGTCACTCATTGATATGACGTACGAGAAGGTGTATCAATTTGTTTGGAGGAACATCATTTATCGATATGGTCTACCTCATGCTTTCATCACAGACCATAGAACACAATTTGATAACGAAGAGTTTGTTGCCTATTGTCATCAATCAAATATTTTGAAGGTCCACTCAGCACCAGGCCATCCTCAAAGCAATGGACAAACTGAGGTGACAAACAGAACACTGCTAAATGGCTTGAAGAAAAGATTTGATGATGCAAAAGCAAACTGGATCAACGAGTTACAATCAGTACTTTGGGCTTACCGAACTACTCCTCGAGTAGCAACTGGAGAATCACCATACATGCTGGCGTTCGGAAGTGAAGCCGTTATACCCGCCGAGTTGGGCCTTCCAACACATAGGGTACTGAATTTCAATTCCCCTGTCAGCGGCTTAATGAGAAGACTGGATTTAGACATGCTCGAGGAAGTCAGAGAAGAAGCAGCCATTAGAAATGCTGCTTACCAACAGCGAACATCTTTGTTCTACAACAAAAGGGTGAAGAAGTGCGACTTGAAAGAAGGAGACTATGTGCTGAAGAAAGTAATTCAAAAGCACAATAAGCTGGAAGCAAACTGGCATGGACCATACCGAGTTACAGAAGTTGTTCGACCAGGAACTTATCGAATAGCAACTCTAGAGGGGGAGGAGTTCAAGAATTCATGGAACGCAGAGCACCTACGCAACTATTATCAGTGATGTATATGTAACACAATTCCATCAGTATGAATAAAATGAAGATATTCTGTTAAAGTCTCTCCTTTTATTGAGAATTTTTCGGGGAATACTAGTGCTACACACTACTCGGCAAAACTCAGACTGCTCAGCAGCAAAATATTCCTAAAAATGCCAACTTCGGTTGGTTAGGAAACAAAATATTCCTAAAAATGCCAACCTGTTTGGCTAGGAAACAAAATATTCCTAAAAATGCCAACCTGTTTGGTTAGGAAACGAAATATTCCTAAAAATGCCAACCTGTTTGGCTAGGAAACAAAATATTCCTAAAAATGCCAACCTGTTTGGCTAGGAAATGAATTATTCCTAAAACTGCCAACCTGTTTGGTTAGGAAACGAAATATTCCTAAAAATGCCAACCTATTTGGCTAGGAAACAAAATATTCCAAAAATGCAAACCTGTTTGGCTAGGAAACGAAATATTCCTAAAAATGCCAACCTGTTTGGCTAGGAAACAAAATATTCTCGCAAATGCCAACTTAAGTTGGTCGGGAGGTAATATTATTCCAGAAAGTGCAAAAGTTGCTAACTATGGCTGGTCGGGGATAAAAACCCACCAACTGTAGTTGGTCGACAAAGAAAATTTACCGACCTTGGTTGGTTGAAAACATTTAAGATAAAAGTCTACTAACTATGGCTGGTCGGAGATAAAAACCCACCATCTGTAGTTAGTCGACAAGCAAAATTTACCGATCTTGGTTGGTCGAAAACATTTTATAGGTAAAAATTATTTCAAAAAAGACTAACTATAGATGGTCGGGGATAAAAACCCACTAACTGTAGTTGGTCGACATGGAGAATCTAACAACCTTGGTTGGTTGGAAACATTTTAATCAACATTTTTATACTCATTACTTTATTATTAAGTGATCGAGCAACAGTATTGATACTTGTAACTTTTTAATTGATACTGAGTTGGTCGACAAACAACACAATATTGTTATCTTTTTAACAGATATGCATAAATATAAAGTGTTTGATAAATACAAGACAATAGCAATCAAGATTTGCAAATAAAAATGAAAGTCTTTCATTGAATTCAAAATAAATTACATTGATAATGAAATTACAGTTACATTGACATGTATACTAACTATTACATCAAAAATTCATATTCTACTGGTCTCTTCCCCTCTGCTTTTGACACAGGTTCCTCGCCAGCAGGCGGATCATTTAAAGACAGAGGAGAATTGATGAAGTTGAGGTCCTTCAACATCCTGACATTCATCACGGATGGTCGGTCTAAGAGATGATCGGGACGAGATACCTCGATTTGAGAATGCAAATTGTAGTCACCGAGATACTTTCAAATTAAGCTCCGAGGAATGGCCCGAGCAGGGATCCAATCCATCTCCAAATTGTATGGTGGCACAGGCAAGTCGAGCAACCCAGGATCATGGTAGTCCCACAGATAATGACCTTGTTCGAGCTTCAGCACACCTAAGGCATTCAGCCAGCCTTGCTTGTAGCCCTCATTGTTGGCATTCTGGATACGATCGTCCAAGTGGAATAGTGCTTCATTGTATCCAGCCATCCAGAACTCCCTAGGTTGTTTATGGAATTGGTATGTTAGCCTTTCTAACTTCTCGTGGAGATTCTTGATGAAAAGCTCCTTATTCTACAAGATTGACTTCTGCGCAGAGAGTTGTTTTTCCAGGTCGCTAATCTTCTTTGACATATCAGACAAAGCCTGGTTCTTCGCCATTAATTGGAAAGCCTAGTTCTCTAACGCAGATTGAGTTCTCTGTTCCTCGACAAGAACTCGAGATGCTCTTGCTCGTCCCCGAGGAGCTCTTGATCGACCACGAGAAGATGTAGAGGTGCCTGAACTCTTCAAAGTCTCCAAATCATCTCTCAACTTGGCATTCTCAATCTCTAAGAACGAGAATCCCTTGTCGGTCACTGGGATCAAGGCACTGGAAGTGGAGGCTGCAGACTTCAATTGTGATAGCTCTTTTTGCAAGTTGTTGTTCTCTTGCTCCAGCAACTTGGCAATCTGTCTGCATTCCTCTACCTCACACTTCAAAGTTCTCTCCCTCAGATCATACCCAGTAAAAATCTTCTCGTAGCCCTTGTCAGCCATGATCAGCTTGTACTTCTTTCTGTACCCCTCATGCAACAAGGCAGATGATTCCTTGTATTGATTCTGAAGGTCTTCGAGGGTACACTGGAGATCCTCGACCATGTCATAGTAAGCCACATTATTGGCCACTGCTCGGTCAAGTAGACACTTCAGGTACTGATATGCTTCAACTGCCTGTTCTGAAGCATCATGACCAAGGATATCTGCAACTTGTGCAACACTCAAGTCTGTGTGACCATCTTTAAAGTACTCATTACATTATTGCAGCAACTTTGTGTCATGAGTAGATAGCAATTCCATCCTGGCCAGAAACTAGCAGAGAAAGAAGAGCAATCATCAATAAGAAGAATAAGCAGAGTATGAATGAAAGATAGACAACAATATGCAAAAAAGTTTAAATTTTATTAGATCATAATTCAGAGTTACATCTTCTGAGTTACATTTGAAAAAGAGAAACAAAATAAAGAGAAACCCGAACAACACTAAACCTTTTCCTTATCTCCCAAAACCTTCTCGGGAGGCTGGGATGAAGAGGTAGGTTGCTCGAAGGGAAGAGATAGCTGCTCGGGGAGAATAGTCAGTTTCTTGGAGGAAGAAATGATTTGTTGATTTTCCCCATCAGCAGGCTGGATGGATAGGGCATGATCTCCAATCACCATCGAAGATTCTTCAGAGGTAGCTTCGTCCTCTTCTAATTCTTCTGGAGTTGGAGGGGGGCCAGGGATATGTCTCTGGAAGAGCTCGAAAGACTCGTCGACCTTCATCTCCTGAAGGGCAGCAACCCATCCATCCTTAAAATATTTAAGACCGCCATAGTCCACTTGCGACACCATGCCGGCCAACCCCTTGTTCCAACCCTTATCCTAGCCAGAGCTGAAGGAATTCTTCACAGCAGCTTTCCTCCTTATCTTCTCTAAGGAAAGTTTCTCAGACAGCAGGTTCTCAGCAACCTTCAATTTATTTTCTGCTTCCTCCTTTTTTCGACCTACTTCTTGAAGCTGGCCCAACCTTTCCTCAGCAACCCTGAGCTTATTTTCAAGCTCTCCAGTAGTTTTGAGCTTCTCTGCGAGCTCTTTATTTGCCTTCTCCAAGGACTTTTTTTTCTTCTCCAACTCTTTGGAAGACTCAACAGCTCGAGCTTTATCCTGCTCAGTGGAGGCAAGCTTCTTCTCCCAGACAGCTTTGTCATCAGTATATTTCTGACGAGAATCTGCCAGAGACTTGGTAGCTTCTTCCAGAGCTCCCTCCATGCCGGACGAGGAGCAAGAAGCCTTAATTGCTTCATCTTTCTTCAGGATTATATTGAAGCAGCTCGTCAACTATGAACAGAAAAAGAAAGCAAGTTAGAAACAGAAATGACAAAGGAAATATGAAAAATTGAAAGTAAGAAGACTTACAGAAGCAAGGTTACGAGCAGCTAGTGAGGTTACCATGTCCCGAGTAAGGTTTTCTTCAGTACCTTGTACCTTGGGAATGATCGAGGACTTTACCGAGCTCATTGCAGAGCTCGGGGGAACAAAAGTTGGAGCCCCATTTCCAGTAACTAGGGGCTGAGCAATGGTATCAACCAAATTGACCGAGGAGCTCTTCTTCAGCCTCCTCGGGGGAACAGGTACCGATTCAACCAAAGAAGAACCCTTGGTCGGTGATATCACAATCACCTCTCCAGGAGCAGCAGACCTGCTCGGAGCCATTGCGGGCTTCTCGATAACTTTGACAGGAATAGCTGAAAGAGCTGCATCAGTATTCTTCGTCCCCTCCCTTGGGACATCAATCCTTCTCCTTTTTACCTCCCCAGAACCGGAGGCAGATTTCTCAAACAAAGCAGGAGGTCTTCTCTTCTTCATCCTTTCACTTAAGGAATATGGGATTCATGCGATGAGCTTGTGGAAGCTGGAACTGGCTCTGATTCACTTATCACTGGATGAGCAGTGAAGGAAGTGGTGTAGCTCTTGTACTGGAGCAGATACGAGGCCGACCTAATGTGCTCGTCGGCAACACTCTGATGCAGACTCCAGATAAGTTTCAGATGTCTTACATTAACATCTGCTTCCTTTGGGCACTTTCTTTTGTTATCAACTGCAAATAGATAAACATTGTTATCAGTGGCACATTTTATCAAACAAAAAAGAAAATGATTTCAAAATAAATAAAATAAAACAAAAATAACCTATCCCATTGCCATAAGGAGGGCATCTGGGACCCTGGTAAATCTCATCTCCAGCTAATGGAGGGTGTTACTAGTTTTTTATGGCAACCCCGTGTTCAAAACAATCCCTATTGGCATCAGGGAGATTGACTACTAAGGCTCTATTTAAAAATCTAGTTTTTAAATAAAAAATATTATCATTAACTGCCCATCTATAGCAGTACATGATTTCTGGAATTCCTATGCGAGTTCCATGGACTTGATTTAATTTATGCACCACATTAACTATTCTCCACGTGTTGGGGGCTATTCTCGCAGGAACGACGTCAAAATAATGACAAAATTCCAGACACAAGGGATTTGGTGGAAAAGAAAATCCACACTCAGCGATAAAAAGGCTAGGGAACCAATGTCCCTCGGCCAAATTGAAATAATCAGAAGGCTCAGAAAGCTCTTCCAAGACAACCCAAGAGGGAATGGAAAATCAGAGCGAAACTTTTCAAGAGACTCAATAGAGTAAACCATGATGATGAATAAAAGAAATGAAGAAGAAAGAATAAGATCTTACAGAAAAAGAGTAGAGCTGTTGACAACGAACGACGGAAAAGATGAACGCACAAGAGAGTAGGAAGAGACGACGTAAAACTCGAAGATAAAAATTGGAAAGGTAGAAGACGATGGGAGCGTCTGTGAAGTTTAAATACCTTGCCTTGGGAAATGGTGAAGTAATGATTATAAAAAAGGATGATTACATTACCGGCGGCTAAAAAGATGAAAAGTAGCGCGGGAATCAAAGCGGACAATAGCGCCTAAAAAGAGGAAAAGTGGTGCGGGAATCAAAGCGGACAACAACGGCTAAGAAAACGAAAAGTGACGTGGGAATCGAAGCACGCAGAAAAGTCCAAAAATGCATGATTCTACGAATTAGGAAGGAGAAATAAATACAAGGGAAACGCTCCCAAAAATTAGGAAGACTATTAAAAGCTACCATATTCCGAGAAAGAATGTTCCATACTCCTTAAATTTCGAACTATGAAACATTGGGGGCTTCTGTTGATACCAAAATTAATCTGCTGACATGGACCAATCATATGAAGACATGTGGCTATCTACATGGCAACAACAAACACTTCCGAGGAACCCACTCGCTCCGAGGAACAAGACTACAACAAGGAAGACTAGTTCCCCGAGGAACTCACAAGCTCTGAGGAATAATGCCTCTCCGAGGAACTCTTGAATACCGAGAAGCTTAGGCGGTCCGAGCAACTCAGGCGGTCCAAGCTGCACCTCGAAGAAGGATACCAACAGTTCAACTGATTCACTAAATGTTTATCATTCAGACGCACATGCAAAGAGGGCATTAAATGTATTTACCCTTTCATATGTATATCATTTAATGTATTACCCTTTCACATGACAGACTCATGGATATAAATATGTTGTACAATCCTCATTATAAAGGGGACCTGGACCTGAAATCCAGAGAGGAATTTCTTGATAGAATTCACAAATCGAGAATTCCCAAACACTCAGCAATAAAGCAACAGTGGATGTAGGCCATTCTTATAAGGCTGAACCACTTTAAAATTCTTTGTCTCATTTATTTATCTGTGATTGAATTATTAGAGTGACCCAATTTTTTACATCAACAATAAGTAAACATTATTTCAACGTATAACGTTATGAAACAGTAATAATAATAGTATAGATATGAAACACTTAATTGCATAAGCAATAATAACAATTTATATTTGAATTATAAGTTAATTGTTTTTTTGTTGATCATTTAATTATTGTGTGATATAGGGTCATTGGGATGGGTAAGAGTTGGATGAATCATCCAAATAGAATTATTAGTGTGTATCGAGATGGTGTTACACAATTTCTTTATTTTTCCTTTGTAAATGTTGAGACAAATGGAAATATTAAGTTTTTGTGCAAGAAATATAATAACTTTTATCGGAGGAGTAGTCAATATGTTAAGAGTCATCTGATTATACATGGCATTGTGTCGAGTTATACTATGTGGGTATATCATGGGGAACCATTGATGTCTCCCAATGACAATGCTTATGATAACAATATACATGCGTTTGAAGTTGGAGAAGATAATATGGGGCAAAAAGATAATGCTAGAGACGGGATTGAGCAAAATGGCATGGATGGAATGTTACATGATATGTTTACTGGATCCTACAAAAATGACATGCTAGGAAATTAACTTGATATAAATTACACTCAAGGCAATGAGGGAGACGGGGAAAAGTTTGCTAGTTTAGCTAGGGATACATAACAAAGTTTATATTCGGGTTGTGAGAAGTTTTCAAAATTATCATTCATTATTGAGATACTGCATTTGAAGTCAATGAACAATTTGAGTGAGAAATCCTTTAGCTCACTTCTTCAACTTTTTAAGAAATCACTTCCGGATAATTCCCACATCCCAAAGACATTTTTTGAGGTGAAGAAAATAGTTAGAGACTTGGATCTAGACTATGAAAGATTGATGTTTGAAAAAATGATTGCATTATTTTTTGGGGACTAAATGAGAAAGAAACTAAATGACCAACGTGTGAAGAGTTGAGATGGAAAATTGAGAAAGGAAATGACGTGAAAATCCCCCACAAAGTCTTGCATTATTTTCCACTCAAACTTAGGTTACAACATTTTTTTATAAATAAGGATATAACGTCAGAGATAAGGCGGAAAAAAGAAACGTGGGAAGATTGGAAAGAATTTGACCAGATTCATGAGTCATTAGGAAGAGATCTTCATAATGTCGAGCTTGGTCTCTCTAGTGAAGGATTTAATTAATTTTCTAATATGAGTAGCAAACATAGCACATGGATGGTTATTCTTATAACGTATAATTTAGCACCTTAAAAATGTATGAAAGAACCATATTCATGTTATCACTGCTTATACCAGGTCCTAAGGCTCCTGGAAATAACATGGATGCATTTCTTTAACCTTTAATCGAGAAGTTAAAAGATTTGTGGGAAGATGGGATTCAAACATATGATGCCCCCATAGGGAATAACTTTCAGTTACATGCAGATCTTATGTAGACTATAATTGATTTTTTGACGTGTGCTAACTTATTGGATTGGAGCACAAAGTGGAAATTTGCTCGCCTGGTTTGTAATAAGGAGACACACTCAAAATTTAAATTTCAGAAGAAATTTTTCTAGTTCAGAGAAGCAGTATTAAGAGTAATAATAGTCAATCACATCGAGATATTGGGTGTGGGTTGACCGTGTAATTTTCCATCTACTAGTCAGATGGAGATATGGAAGATATTTCAAACTTATCACAAGTAGGTCAGGTAGGGACCGACCATGGTAAAATAAGCTTACTTGACAAGGAAACTTCATAACCGAAGTAGGAGTTACGGTAGACAAAAAGAGTTTGCAAGTTAAAAAAAATGGTCTCGTGAGTGGAATGCCCAGGCATGAATAGGAGGTGTGACTAATGTCATCAAAATTATGCGTTTATGAGAATACGTCAATGCCCCAAATTAAAGGGAGCCAGTAGAGCTGCGATACCTAGCCGAAGGGAAAGATTGAATTCAACAGTTTTAGTGAAACACCACTAAAAGGTATGCCTAGTGGGGAAGACTATTTAAAAGGATATGGTTACATTTCAACATAGTAGTGATGGATTCAGCCAAGACCAGCGAGGTCGACCACGTGTTCCATATGTCCACTAGAGCTAAAGGAACAATGAAAATGACAACTGGGAGCTAAGACTACCAAGTCTAAGAGAAGGAGATCCCAAAAAAAGTCCAGTAGGACCAGGGAAATGGAAATATCCCTATTTGTAGAGAGAGGGGTTACCAGTATTGAATGCATCCACATAAGAGGTGGAATTGATAAGAACGGGAATATCAAGCCATACTGGTAAGGCGTAACAATTGGAGAAGTAAGATATCCTATGTAGAATTCGGGTAAAAAGAATTGGGCCCAGGAATTAATGACCCGGGAGTAGTGGGTTTGGGCATGACCAGTATAGTCCTCAACGATTATAGTATACCGCATTTTAGGGTTGACGGGGCCCAAGGAATGAAAGGAAGGTCAGTAAGGACGTAATTGAGGCTTAAAGATTTGGGGACAACATATCAATGTGAGGCATGTAAGCCGCAGAACAGAGTAATTTACCCACAATGAGAAAGGGTAAAACTAATGAATGGAATCCAAAAGGTATAACGATTACAGATAATTATGGGTCGCGAAACATACGTGCGGGGACCCTATGATCAGGATAGTCTGATGAAGATTTGTTCCATCCTTATGAGAAAATGATAGATTCAATGACATGAGCGTGTCATAACATGTGTGAATGGTTAACACTATGGATTCGAGTGTACAACTAGTAGTGGATGCGCTGGCGATAACAACCTTATTATGTAAATGACTACCATTTGGTAGCAAGAATTTTGTGCCACCTGCGGGGAGGAGAAGGTGTGGGCAATAAGAAGAATTTGTATATATTATTGCCTAATGATTCGAGATCCTTTGGTTATTATGATAGTAGAACAAATCATTATTATATTATATGATTACTTGATGAAGAGGGCTCGAACAGTAATAAATTTTGTGATAAGACTATCAGACTTAATATATCCAGTTTAAAATTTTGGTTTCGGCGAGGCAACACTTGAAAAATGGTTGAGCCTACATGTATGTTACATTATCTCATTGACTTCAGTGAGTATGTTGTCTTACTATTTTAATCCTGGGGAACATGGATGTTTTACTGATGTGATTCAGGGTATATTGACTTGTTGTAGAGCGGAGAAAGATAACACGTTAATTATATAGCACTAATAACTTGTGATAGTGATAGTGCCACGTTATATGCCGTCTTTAGTGACATGACAGTGGATGAGTAGACTTTTTATATTTGTAGACAGGAATTCAGGGATGTATGCTATGGATTAAGGACTTAACAGATCTCGATGACCAGCAGTGTTAGGTAGTAGTGTATCGGGGGGTTTCCTTTTTTGAATTTTGCTCTGCAAGACATCCCACGCATGAAACTTATTGATCATTGGAAGTTAGTAGAAGTTTTACATTAGTACATGGATTTAGTATCATAGTGGTTACACGTATACGTAGTTATAACTGTGAGGTAATGGTTATATTACAGATTAAGGCCGATAGAGCCGTATAAGGTTAATATGTGAAAGTATTACTAATTATTGGCACCACGAGCAGGCCAGTGGGACAACATAAGAGATAATTAGGTGGGGAAAAGGTAGGGTAGCTGAGTAGGACCCTACCATTTAGTCATGCCAAGCTTATGGGGCATAATTTGAGATATATATGTAACACGTCTAGTACAGTGGCGATATAATGCACAAAACATAGGGTGTATGGGTGCCCTAGGTAGTTGAACTATGGTAGTTTCCATAAGTGAAAATTGAGACAAAATGTGTATTTTTAAGGTAAATGAATGTAGAAGTGGTGACTTCAGGACTTAGACAATTGATGGTTTTGGGTCAGTTAGTCTTGATACTTCCCTAAATTTTCCACGAGGATGGTATAGGAAAATTCGATAGAGTTGAACTCGGGAAAGTTGAAACTTAATTGGTAAGATGTGTAGAGACCATGTTTTATGAGAATCTTAAACTTTAAAGAGAGGGGGAAGGACTTATGACACGCGACGATGACAATTGTCACACAAATCATGGATGTGGATGCATTTGTGAGAAAGAAAAAATACATCATGATATAAAATCATAATTGTAATGGCATAAACGAGACAAGACATTACTAAGCTGAAATTGGTAGTGGACCATCAGGAAATTATAGAGTTTCCTTCAGCAATATAAATTCCTCGTTAGTAATGGTAAAATATATCCCTAGACCATGACAGAGTAATTTACTTCGTAACGGGATCACGACTCTATTCCGATGCAAATGGGGTGGGTGATTGGAGTAACTCACGTTATACCAAGTAAGGACTAAACATAACATGTGACGGTAAAACCAACCATTATTCCTAAGTAGTAAGGTTATAAGGGGTACAAGTAGACATTTTGTCTAATAGAGTATAGAGAGTTATGACTCAATTATTGGGAACAGTTTCTGGGAGACCATGAGTGTCGAGATGCGAAGGTATATGGCCTAACACACCCATTGACAAATGGGTAAACTGAGAGTTCTAGTTATGTATTGCGAAATATGTTATATTTTCATGTATGGGAAGGTTTGGAGTAATATCTTCCACTGGTGGAGTTAGTGTACGACGACTCCCCCTAGCTCAATATCGATATTACTCCAATTGAGGCGTCATGTGAAAAATCTTGACATCCTTGTGCTTATTGGATAGAGGTAGAGGGAAATAAGCTACTAAGGCCAGAGGAGTTTAGGTCCCATTAACAAGGATTGAAAGGATTTGGAGTCCCGTTGTTGCGTGTTGGAAGGAGGAAATTGGTACGAAGTGATGTGGGATTTTGTTTTCTATTATTGTTACGTTGGAACCGGTAGCTTGCATGCTTGGGTTTCGTAGTCCGTTGCTGAGGTAGTATGGCAAAAATGCGTTAACATTGATAGTATATATTGTGTGTAAAGTATATACCGTATAAATAAGAATAAACTATTGATGCGATATGGTAGTAAGAGGAATTTGTATATTTCAAAATACTGATTAATCTACTAGTGCGTATAGTAGGGGACTAGATAGTAATTATCTAAAATTTGAGTAGTGAAACTTAAAGGGTAAGGTTTGGAGAGTAAATTCTAACATCAGTGAGGTGATTACTATTATGGGTATTCGGTAATGTACTGTATGGGCGGTACATCATAGATAACATGAGATGTGAGGTAAATACCCGGAGTTATCCTTACCAGAAATGCCTTGCTTTGCGAATTTCGGGACAAAATTTCGTTATTAGGAGGGAAGTATGTAACACCCCATATTTTTTAGCATTTAAATAATTATGTGATTTATATTTATTATTGGATTAATTGAATTAAAATGTGAGATTTAATTGTTAGTTAATCTGGATTAAAATAGAAAGATATTAACTAGTGTGCCAGTCTTAATACTTATTGATTGAATATTACTAAGTGAATAAGTAATATGGAATTATTGAATGTGATAAATTATCAGGAATGAGACATGCGACATTTGGTATTTTAAGTCGGACGCGCGTGTGAGTCTTGTTGGGACTAATTAATTGAAATAAGAAGAGAATTTATTTTTATAAACTCGTATGGTCATTCTGAGTGCGCCGTTGAGTCCGAGAGCATTGAGATAGTTAGAAAACTCTACCCGCTTATTTTATTTGGACTCCGGGATATTTTTAGGCCAAGCCGGCACCTCGTAGGGGTAGTTTGGTAATTTAGGTTTTTGGAGAATTAAAATGGATGAAAATCAGTAATGAAATAAAAAGGTATGTGGGTGAGAGGTTACCTATCAGTTTCTAAAACTAATTCAAAGATAGGGAAAACCTAAGAGGGAGAAGAACTCTATAGGTGTTCTTAGAGAAAGACTTAATCTTTCACACCAATAGTTCCACCAACGCGTAGATCAGACAGTGAGGAACGCACTGATACTAACATCATCAATGGATCAGACCTTTGAATTTGAGGCAAGTGTTTATTACTTTCTTTTCCTTTAGCAATAACCATTTTAATGATAGTATATGGATGTTACAAACATGTATTGTTCATAAAAGTGATGAAAATTGGAGATTTAGGATGTATGATTTGAATCTGAGATTAATTAGATTGAACCCTTCATGTATGTAGAATAGAAATCACGTTTTGATGAACTTATGTGAAGAACAAATCTGGGTTAAAATGGTTCTTGAATTGAAATTGGAAGAACTAGGGTTTTATTGGTTTAATTTGGGGATTTCGAAATTAATTGATGTATGGTGAGGATTTAATGATTCTAGGTTATTAGAAATCATTTATATATATTAGATCATCAATTGGATTTGTTTTTTGGGCATTTGGAATTGAAAATAGAGGTTTTAGAGGTCAAAATTTTGGAAAATGCTAAAATTTTGGGGAAGAAGAAGCGACAGAGTGTCTCGCGCGAAGTCGTGCGTAAGTCATTCGCGGGAGATAAGGATCTCGCGCAAAGTCATTCGAATGACACCTGGTACTCGTTCGAACGACAACCCATTCTGGTTCGAGCGACATTCTAATTTTTAGTAAATTTCCAATTTTACCCCTAATTAAGTAAATATCCAATTTGAGTGAGGAAAGGCAATATTTGATGATCCCAAAATAGTGCAGAATTTTTGGGAATGTGTAAGTGTAGTGAATTGAACAATTAGGAAGGTGGATAAATCGTGGAGATTTCGAGAGAGAGAACACTTGAATACTTATAATGAAAAAAGTAATGAGAGAGATGTCATTAAGTGGGGAAAATACATTTAGGTTGGGTGTATACCTATTGAATTTTAATAGGATGTGTGGATACCTATTACATGCTTAATATTATGTGTATGACATACCCAGTTGCATGCTATCACGGGAGGTTGTGTAGAGACAGTCTTATCCTAGGTGGCCTTCGAGGGGATATTTGACTTGTATCTCAGGACATAGGACTGTGACGACTTAATTGTGAGTTGATAACTCAGCTGACTGTGAGAGCGTAGGTATGTGAGTGACCCATAGGTATGTGAACTATGTTCGCCTCCACTATGTATGATTTTTGTATATGGTTCGTGCGAGATTTCCGAACCGATAGTCCTTATCGGAGTACGAGATGTACCGGGACATGATAGCAGAGCATGCAATGCACTACATGTTTAGCCTTCGGGTGTTGTATTAGTATACGTATATTGTAGTGGTGAATATATAAATGTATACTTGTGTTATTCCTACTATGAGATAACTATAGGTTATTAAGATAGTGCAATATTAAGTAACGTAAGCTATGAATACTTAACTTAGTGTGATAACACTTAATGGAATTAATAAATTATGATATTAATAATGTGGAAGCTGGGAATTACGGGTTTCTACCATGAGGTATGGCTAGAAGTATAAGCCCTTACCTAGTTCGAAGGGTTACGGATGGCTAGGTTAGAATAGATATACGTTAGGAGTGCACAATAGACGAGAGGTGAGGATCTCATGTGAGTGTTCGAACTAACCTGCATTTGATACTTGCGTTAGTGGAAATTTTAAATACTTGTTAAAACAAATATTTTTACACATCGGTCTCTGACCCATCTCTTGCATCTCTTTTCTCTCTTGATATATATATGTATTATATGAAGTGCTCAGTCACAAAGACACCAGACTTAGAGACTTCAATTTCTTGGCGTACTGTAGCTGTTGTGGAAGCTATAGGTCTTTGCATTAGACACCTCTATAATTTCACTCAGTTTTATCAGACTTTTCATTTAGGGCATGTGTCTCCCACTCCTTTGACTTTTATCAGAGATTGTATTCAGTTTACATTCTAGTCATTTCAGTTGGATTTATTTTACTTTGGTTCTTGATTTAGAGTTTTGATCTGGAAATATTTTATCCAGTCTTATTTATTTCAGTACGGGATTCTGATTCAACATTTATTTTATTCAGTTTTGTGGTGGATGGGTTATATTTAAATTCTTGGACTTTATAAATAAATGATTTTGGTTACAATTTAAAAAGGAAAAATAATATTTAGACACTAGCTTAATTAATTATTAAGTGGTTAACAAGGTTGTTATGTTTTCGATAGTGATGCTAAGAATGAACTAACCAAACATTTTATTTTAAGTTTTATAAATGACTGATCACCCAATATTTAATTGGGCGGGGTGTCACACAAAAGAGCTTAGTACTGATGAGATACTTGCTCAATTGGATAGAGTTATCCCTCAAGTGTATGGTAAAACTTCTAAAAAGAGGATTCATGAGGCATAAGAGTTGAATTGGGACACACTTAGTATTTTTTTTAGTTGCCTTACTGGAAAGATGTTAAATTACATCACAATTTAGATTTCGTGCACAATGAGAAAAATGTATCAGAAATCATTTTAGGAACATTACACAACATTGATGGGAAAATGAAAGACACTATTAAGTCTCAGTTGGATTTGAAAGAAATGCAAATATGCAAAAACTTGCATCCGTACAAAAAGGGTGATCCTCCTGCTTGCTACACTTTCTCCGAGGAAGAAAAGAGGACTTTATGTGAGTTTTGGCAATCATTGAAGTTTCAAGATGAATATGCATCCAACATTTCTCAACGTGTGGATGCCAAGAAATGCAAGATTTTGGGCATGAAAAGTCATGATTACCACATTTGTTTACAACTCTTGCAATTCATGGTCATTTTCAAAAGGATGTATGTGAACCGTTAATTGATCTCGGGTTATTCTTTAAAGAGCTGTGTTCAAAAACCTTGTGAGTGGATGTTTTGGAGAGGCTTGAGGAGAAACTGGCTATAACTACGTGTAAACTTGAAAGGATATTCCCGCCATCATTTTTCGATGTTATGGTTCACTTTCCGATTCAATTTGCAGAAGACGCCACTCTTGGTGGTCTAGTGCAATGTAGATGGATGTATCCATTTGAAAGGTAAATATATTAAAACAAGTATTCTATAAGTAGTTCTTAAAAAACATTATTTTGCTTATGTTTGTTACTTTTTAACACATATATGCACACTTTAAAACTTAATATGGGAAATAAACCACTTTCAGAAGTCTCAATAGCGGAGGCTTATATTCTAAATGAATGCTTAACAGTTTGCACGATGTAAATGGGAGGCACTAAAACAATATTCAATCACACTGAGCGAAATTATGATGGTGATGATAATCAATATGGTTTATCTATTTTTCAGTACAGTGGTCGTTTTCTTAGAAAATTCGATTACCAATACCTTGGATAGGGTGAACGACAAAATGCTTCTTTATATTTGTTAGATAATTGTGACGAGATATAAGAATTTATCTTTTATTAGCGAGAGTTGTTTTCTAACTTAATGGATTCACGCATGTCAGTGAGCGTAATGATCTATTGAAGGCCGAAAGTAACATTAATGTTGAAAAGGGACATGCTGAGAGATTTACCGAATGGTTTAAAAATCTCTTAAGTAATTCGATATGTAATTTATTATGCAAACCAAAAAATTCTTATAATTTCTTAATCATAGAGTTATTTATAAAAAATAATCAGGTGACATAAATGGATCATGATTCCCCCATCCATGTTAGTAAGAAACTTCGTGCTTTATCTTAGGGTCTCGATCGACGTGTGAAACATTACAAAGGTTGTTTGATTGATGGCTATAGGTTCCGCACCAAAGATCATGAACATTTAAAAAAAAACTCAAAATAGTGGAATTGTTGTAGTGGGTGAACATAAACAAAAAGATATTTATTTTTATGGTGAGTTGGTTGATATTATAGAGATATAATAGATTGGAGATAATCATGTTGTTATCTTTAAATGTAATTGGTGAGATCTTGGAAAAAAGAAGGGTGTATATTGATTAAAGGGAGAGGATTATGGTTTTATTAGTTTGAACAATGCTAATACTTGGTACAAATCTCAACCATTTCTTCTAGCTTATCAAGAAGAGCAAGTCTTCTGTGTGCCAAATATTAAGTTAGGAAATGATTGGAAAGTTGCTGCGAAGAATACCCCAAGAGATAAGTGTGATATTTCTGAAAATGAAGAAGTTTGGGAGTTGTCAATGGATGAAGAACCATTCCAACAATTTTAGAAAAATATCGTAGATGATGAAATAATGGATATTGATGACGAAAGTCTTTCATTAAGAAAGAATGACATCTTAGAAATAGAAGTCCATATAAATAATGATGAAGAGAAAATATTGACACATGATGGGATGATGGAGATAATTACCTAGTAGACAACAAGGATGACTATGATGATATTGGTGATGATGATGGATATGTTGATAATTTTAGTGATGATGATGGGGATGAATATGATGATCACTTATGATGGTTTGCGCTATTTTCTTTTTCTCTCTTAAATAATGTTAAATGTTTTAATTTATTTATGTAACAAAAATGTTGTAGTATAATTCACTTCTGAGGTCTTACTTTGTCTAGTTGCATATCTTTTTATTATTGTAATGGGTGTATAATGACGATCACAAATCACGAGAAATAAAGGCTTAATAAGATTCAGAATAACCTCGACACAATGAAGGCGATGGGATTGCATAGAGCACCTAATTTTAAATGATTGGTTCTATGAGGGGTAAGACTGATATGAAGGGTGAAAGAAAAGAGGGTGACAAAGATGAAGCATATATCTCATCGAAAAGAGAGGAGATATTAATGAATCTGAACGGAGGGGAGGATGATGAATACGATGATACATATCCATTAGGTTTGTTGTTTCTCCTTATCACTTTCCAATATATTAATATGATATCCTGGTGATATTATATGTGTTTCATGTGGCAATATGATTCTTAACATTAGTAATGTTTCAAATATTTTGAGCATACAATATAACCATTAATTATGAATATCCATTAATTATGATTTTAGCTTATGTTCTTGGTTTGTTGTTTAGTTATGCCTTGATCTAGTCGTGCACGTGGCCCAAAATCTTCTATTCATCAAGGATACACACGTGAACCCATACATCCTCCTTCCCTGTTAATTATTCAAAATGTCTCCAATACTTCCACTACCGTTGCATCTGATGTTAGCAATGATGGTATGATTTTTATATTATTGTTTAGTTATTTGTTATTATGTTAATCTATGTCATGCTTGTTATAGGTCATAGAGGAACACACATGTCACGATCTGTGACAGAGTCTAATCAAGCTCGTTTTTAATCTAATCATCTATTGGTAGGCAACTCTCTCAATACCATTTCATTGGGTGTTAACATTGGCGAAGGTGTGAAACAATTATTTTGTCAGTTTAATTGAACACTTGTTTACATGAAATAGTTATGTTTGATCTAATAGTGTAGCCTCTAGATCTTTTGTGCATTAAGGATGCACACTAGAACCCATATGTCATCCTTCCCAGTCAATTATTCCAAATGTCTCCAACATTCCTAACACGATCGTATCTTGTGTTAAACATAAGGTAATATATATATAATTCTTTTCATTGTTTTATATGTCATTGTCTAATTTTACCCATAAAATTGAATCATCAGTTGCGTATTAAATCATACATGACTGAAAATAGTGCCCATTGAATCATACACGATTATATACAATGATTTACTTATCTTTTCCTTTTCTTTTTTCATTTTTTTATTGAAGTTACGAGTACTCGTTCATTTTGGGGTTGTTCTTCTTTTTTCATCACGTATGTTTTATTTTCATTTACATAATTGTTTTAGATTTGTCGTTATCTGATCACTTATAACCTCCCTCACTAGCTTAAAGTTCATTTCATAAGGACCATTTTACCGATAGACTCATTTCATAAGGACCATTTTACCACGATGTTTTGTAATAGGTGTATGGGACTACATGTATCGTTCAATGATCACTTGTAGGTTTGATGTATATGCCCAGCTTCTCATCCTCAATGAATAGTATTATTTCTTCCTTTTAGATTAACGTGCCTTTTACATTTCCAAAATATGATGTCTTTTTATCTTCTTAGAACATAATTGCAAGAAAGTAGCGTTAATACATATATTTATGATCATCTTCCTCGTGTTCATCTCTTTTCGTCTTTCATATGAGGGATTACACTCTAAGTTATAGAGGCGGTTCATGTTGGATATTATGAATGCAAATACAGAAATGGAACTCTTTATATATCTCAAAAATGTCAACTTCAATACAACAATGTAATTTCTGAATAGTCACTATAAAACTTCAAGGCGTGATGTCACTTTCCTAAATACAGTATTTGCCCCACACGAAGAATTTCGGTATACAAACGGGAATCAGCAAATCCGTACTCAAGATACAATGAAGCAATTGCACTGTCTGCAACTTGTATATTTGAAGACAGCCCTTGGATGTAGCAGCGAAGAACAGTCAATCAAGTTCTTATTCTGTTTATGTGCACAAAACAGAATAAGAGAATTTATATCTCCTGAAAACTGTAAGAGAGTAATAGCAGGGTATGGAAATCTGAAACTGGTTTTTGTTATCAATGTAATTCCGTTTTTAGGCAGCCTTTATTTATAGAAAATGAAAGGCTTTGTCTTCAAGAGTCATGACTGTTGAATTAAGTCATTTCCGAACAGGTATGACTGTTAATTGCCAACAGTCTTAAGTCCATTCCGAACAGGTATAATAATACCGAATCGGTTTTGCACGGGTCAACCAAAAAGTGACCGTGCCCGAGCTACCGCGATCCGACCCGGATGAATCCCGGCAACCCGCTACCACTGCGGACACGCGGCGTGCGAAGTGCAAAGTGCGCCACTAGCGCCTCTACAGCCCCACACCCGCACGCGCGCGCGCGCGCGCGTGTGAGTACGGTGCTTCGCACCGTATTGAGGTCTCTTGAATAGCCTCTTAAATGCTAGATGAATTAACTCTTCATCTTCCATTTGTACTTATTAAGTGTACAAATTCTTAACATTTTTCCAATGTGGGACTCAAAGGTTGCCCACCCCTTTTATAGCTTAGTGGTGACACTTAGCTTTGTACATTTTCCAATGTGGGACACTATACCCTTTTATATTTGGGTTAGCTTCCCACCTCTTCCTCACACTTCCAATGTGGGACAAGCTCTTAAGGCTTTTACACCCAAAAAACTCTTACTCTCTTATTTTAAAAATCTCCAACATTCCTCCACCATTTTCAAAATAAGTTTTGTAAATCTTTGATTGTCTGTAAGACTGTGTATAAGCATTGGTGTCTCACGACTTGAACCAATACCCTGTGAAGGTTCGTCAAGGTTAACCATGAAAGTATAGTAGACTTGTCTTTGAACTATCAATCTATATTGATTATCCGGATTTGTCTTCACACACAAATCTTTTAGTCACTGATTATCCATATAAGCCGACACATGAATTAGGCCTTGTGTCTGTACCTTGATTTCGTGAGTGCTTTAAAGTCAAGCCCAGTTCTCATAGGAAGCGGCACCACTTCCACACTCATATAGGTAGATTATCATAGGTGTCCATGTAACTTAAAACACCATAAATCTATTAAGGTTAAACCCATCCTCTTTCATTATTCATTACATGTTCTAAGCACTTATCCTTGGGATGTTAAATTTCATAGTGCTTACAATCACGTCGTATGATGTACTTTAATCATTGAACTTGAGACTTGAATATATCAAGTTTCAAGTTGAGTTTCCATCAAGAGTGATTATTATTAATGGGCTTTAGTCCCATCCCTATTGATGTCTTAGACACCAGTCCTCTTGCAAGACCTTTTGTAAAAGGATCAGCTAAATTTTGACTTGATTTTACATAATCCACTGTGATTACACTATCTGTAATCATTTGTCTGACATAACTATGTCTCAGGCCAATATGTCTAGACTTTCCATTATACACTTTACTATAAGCTCTGGAAAGTGTAGACTCACTATCACAATGTATAGATATTGGAGGCATTGGTTTTGGCCAAACTGAAATTTCAATTAATGAATTCCTTATCCATTCTGCCTCTTTACTAGTTGCAGCTAATGCTACAAACTCAGCTGCCATAGTAGAGTCAGCTATACAAGTTTGTTTCTTTGATCCCCAAGAAACAGCTCCTCCGCGAAGAGTGAAAATCCATCCACTTGTTGAGGAATGATCCTCCCGCTCAGTTATCCAACTGGCATCAGAAAATCCTTCTAATACTGAAGGATATCCACTATAGTATATACCATAGTCCATAGTTCCTTTCAAATATTTTAATATTCTATTGACAGCATGCCAATGCAATAAACTTGGATTACTAGTATATCTACTTAATTTACCAACAGCATAAGCAATATCAGGTCGAGTACATGTCATGGCATACATTAAACTACCAATTACTCGTGCATATTCCAATTGTGAAATAGCTCTACCATTATTAGGGATCATCTTTAGCTGTGGTTCAAAAGGTGTACTAACAGGTGTGCAATCAAACTGATTAAATTTCTTTAAAATTTTCTCAACATAATGAGATTGAGTGAGAATTATATTTTTATCTTTCCTTATTATTCTCATTCCTAATATGACATCAGCTACACCCATATCTTTCATATCAAATTTAGAAGACAAAAAACTCTTAGTATTATTAATGCTTTCTAAATCAGTACCAAGAATTAACATGTCATCTACATATAAACAAATGATCACACCTTTACCCTTAACAAATTTACTATAAACACACTTATCAGATTCATGAATTTTAAAACCATAAGAAATAATGACTTTATCAAATTTTTCATGCCATTGTTTAGGTGCTTGTTTTAGGCCATATAAGGACTTAATAAGTTTACATACTTTGTTTTCTTGTCCAGGCATAACAAACCCTTCAGGTTGTTCCATGTAAATTTCTTCTTCTAAGTCACCATTTAAAAAGGCAGTTTTCACATCCATTTGATGAATCTCAAAATTATATATAGATGCTAATGCAATTAAAATTCTAATAGTGGCGGTTCTAGCAACAGGTGCATAGGTATCAAAATAATCAATTCCTTCTTTTTGTGTAAAACCTTTAGCAACCAATCTAGCCTTGAATTTATCAATTGTTCCATCTATTTTCATTTTCTTTTTAAAAATCCATCTACACTTAATGGGTTTAGATCCTGGAGGTAAGTCTACTAATTTCCAAGTTTTATTTCCCAAAATTGAATCCATTTCATCATTTATAGCTTCTTTCCAAAATGCTGAATCTACAGACTTCATTGCCTCATTATAAGTTTGTGGGTCTGTTTCAACGCTAAGAGTCAAAGCATATTGATTACAAGATGTATCTCTAGTTCCTTCAACAAGATAGACTACAAAGTCGGGACCAAATCTTTTTCCTTTCCTAGGTCTTTTACTTTTTCTAATCTCTTCTTGTTCTACTGGTGGAGTTACAGGTAACTGTGAAGGAGTGCTTACTTCTTTTTCATTATTAATTCTAGGAATAGAAGAAAACCTTTGTTCATAAAAAATTGCATCTCTCGATTCAATTATTGTATTTACCTCAACAGAATCATTAGGTTCACTAACCAAAAATCTATAGGCTTTACTATGTTGTGCATAACCTATGAAAATACATTCAACACCTTTGCTTCCTAATTTCTTTCTCTTAGTTTCAGGTAGTCTTACAATAGCTCTACAACCCCAAACTTTAAGATAAGCTAAATTAGGTTTTCTATTCTTCCATAATTCGTAAGGAGTTTTCTTATTATCTTTAACAGGTATTCTATTCAGAATATGACATGCAGTTAAAAGTGCTTCTCCCCAAAAACCCTTACTTAAACCAGAATAAGAAAGCATAGCATTAACCATTTCAGTTAGTGTCCTATTTTTTTCTTTCTGCTACTCCATTTTGTTGTGGTGTATAAGGTGCAGTAACTTCATGTATAATTCCCATATCTTCACAAAATTGAGGAAAGTGATATTCACCACCTCTATCAGATATAAGACATTTTATTTTAGAATCACATTGATTTTCAACTTCATTTTTATATGTCTTAAATCTATTAAGCACATCATCCTTAGAGTTTAAAAGATATACGTAACAATATTTTGAAAAATCATCAATAAATGTAGCAAAATATTTACTACCACCTCTAGTAGGCGTTCCATGCAAATCACAAACATCACTATGTACTAATTGCAACAAAGATGTAGTTTTTTCTATTTTAGGAAAAGGCAATGTTGTTATTTTAGTTTGCATGCATATTTTACACTTTTCATTCATATCATTCTCATATTTAGGAATCAAATTTAAATTAACCATGAAATGCATTTTCTTTGTATTAACATGTCCTAAACGACTATGCCATAATGAAAGACAATCAACGATATAAGCAGAAGAATCCTTTTCATTGATATTGAGCTTAAACATGCCCTCATACAAATATCCTTTGCCTACAAAGGTACCATTCTTAGTCAGAATAAATTTGTCTGACTCAAATACAAGCTTAAAGCCAAATTTGTTAAGAAGACTTCCAGAAACTAAATTTTTCCTAACATCAGGAACATGAAAAACATTGGTGAGGCTAAGGATTTTCCCGGAAGTGAATTCGAGATCCACTGTCCCTTTGCCTTTAACCGCAGCTGTAGATGAATTTCCCATATAGAGAACATCTCCTTCCACTGTTTCATAGGCAGAGAACAAGTTCTTGTCCTTACAAACATGCCTTGTGGCACCAGAATCAACCCACCAAGAGTTGTCTTCTCCAAGCATATTAGCCTCGGATATCATAGCAGCAAATTTTTGCTTTGTGTCTGATGTCCCTCCTTTTTCCTTTAGTTTCTTGAACTCACGACAATCCTTCTTGAAGTGACCTGGTTTGTTGCAATGAAAACAATTTCCTTTCTTCTTTTTGTTTGCTTTAGAATTATTTGAAAAATTCTTCCGCTTGTTATTTTTTCCATGATTGCCATATTTTTGCTCCTTTCCTTCCTCCACCACATGGACCTTAGAAACAGAATTTTCTTGTTCCTCTTTACCATCTAGAATTCGAGACTCTTGTTCAATTCTTAAATGAGTCTCTAATTCTTCAAGTGAAAGATCCTCCTTTTTGTGTTTGAGTTCTTTCTTATAGTCTTTCCAAGAAGGAGGAAGTTTTTCAATTATGGCAGCAACAATTACATTATCATCCATATTTAATTTTTTTCAGTTTGCAATGATTTATGATGCGTTGGATGTCATGAAATTGTTCTAGCACAGGCCTATTATCATGCATTTTAAAGCTTAGAAACTGACCGATAATGAACTTCTTACTTGTAGCGTCTTCCGTTAGATATTTGGTCTCCAATGTTTCCCATAAAGTTTTTGCTGTCCCAACATTTTGGTACAAGTCGAACAAATTATCAGCAAGTGCATTGAGAATGTGACCACGACACAAATAATCATCGGTCTCCCATTTTGTGCGTTGCCTAGTCTGTTCCACGGTTTCATCTTCATCTTCATTTGGTTTCGGTTGTGACAAGACATATACAATCTTGAATGTTGTTAGAAGAAAATGAACCTTTTTCTGCCAACGCAGAAAATTACCACCATCAAAACGGTCCAACTTGACAAAGCTTTCTGTTATTTGTCGAAGTGATTTGGAAGAGTCGGCCATTTCCAAAAATACTGTATTTAGATTGTTGGATATTATGAATGCAAATACAGAAATGGAACTCTTTATATATCTCAAAAATGTCAACTTCAATACAACAATGTAATTTCTGAATAGTCACTATAAAACTTCAAGGCGTGATGTCACTTTCCTAAATACAGTATTTGCCCCACACGAAGAATTTCGGTATACAAACGGGAATCAGCAAATCCGTACTCAAGATACAATGAAGCAATTGCACTGTCTGCAACTTGTATATTTGAAGACAGCCCTTGGATGTAGCAGCGAAGAACAGTCAATCAAGTTCTTATTCTGTTTATGTGCACAAAACAGAATAAGAGAATTTATATCTCCTGAAAACTGTAAGAGAGTAATAGCAGGGTATGGAAATCTGAAACTGGTTTTTGTTATCAATGTAATTCCGTTTTTAGGCAGCCTTTATTTATAGAAAATGAAAGGCTTTGTCTTCAAGAGTCATGATTGTTGAATTAAGTCATTTCCGAACAGGTATGACTGTTAATTGCCAACAGTCTTAAGTCCATTCCGAACAGGTATAATAATACCGAATCGGTTTTGCACGGGTCAACCAAAAAGTGACCATGCCCGAGCTACCGCGATCCGACCCGGACGAATCCCGGCAACCCGCTACCACTGCGGACACGCGAAGTGCAAAGTGCGCCACTAGCGCCTCTACAGCCCCGCACCCGCACGCGCGCGCGCGTACGGTGCTTCGCACCGTATTGAGGTCTCTTGAATAGCCTCTTAAATGCTAGATGAATTAACTCTTCATCTTCCATTTGTACTTATTAAGTGTACAAATTCTTAACATTTTTCCAATGTGGGACTCAAAGGTTGCCCACCCCTTTTATAGCTTAGTGGTGACACTTAGCTTTGTACATTTTCCAATGTGGGACACTATACCCTTTTATATTTGGGTTAGCTTCCCACCTCTTCCTCACACTTCCAATGTGGGACAAGCTCTTAAGGCTTTTACACCCAAAAAACTCTTACTCTCTTATTTTAAAAATCTCCAACAGTTCAATGCATGTTATTGCATATGATGTTTATATTCTTAACCTCATCTTATTTTCTTTATTTGTGGGAGTTTTCCTTATGTAGTATGTCGGGTTTAAAGCTCTGGGAGCCATTGTTTCACAGTTGTCTTCCAAACTAGTTGCTCAATATTTTTAAGGCATGAACCATCGACTCCATACAAAAATTGATGACATGATGACAAACGACCTTCTAGATCAAACTCATTGCAAATGCTAGAAAGGTTAGTATTATAGTGTGAGTTATGGCCTCCTTAAGTTGCTGAAATGTCATTTCAGCCTCTGGTCCAAATATCAAATTGTCCTTCAAAAAATAACATATCCTTTAGTAAATTTTATGAAATGCACATTAAGTTGAAGTATTCCCCTTAGCTCATTTATGTTTTTTGGTCAAGGTTAAATCCGCCATGAATATTGTCTTGAAAGTCATCTTCATTTCAGTTATTGTGAGCTTATATACAAATTGACATTTTTTTTATAGATAGTTATAACTAGGAATAAATAATGGGATATATTAGGGATTGTAGTGTTTCAGGATGATGAAGCGACGCGTTTAGTCATGTGGGTCACTTGTATCTCTCTAAAAGTCTCCCAACCATTTCGGTGATCTACCATCTCACTACAACTGGGCAACATAACTATTACTAATGTTATTTTTATTTTGGTTAAAGATCTTGAACTGACAGTGGTACTGGATAAGCCACATATTATCATAGTAATCCCACTCCCCTCACCTAACAAAACTTAATCCATGATATTACACTTATTTTACGAGAAGAGTTTTTGACCACTTAGTTTTTGGTTTCTAAAACCTATGTTCTCTCTTCTCATCCAAGGTCGGGGAGAATTTTGATGTCACTTGAGAGAAGTGAATGTTTGTCCAGTATGATATGGTGATTGATTCATATGATGGGATATCTATTTTATATGATAATCGGAGGTGTGAAGGATGAGCCTATTTTACAATTTCAAATTTAAATTGTTCTCGGGTAGTTGTGTAACAATAAGATGCCTTGATCCTCGTAAACCATCAAAGAAAGATAATATCATGTATATAAGTTAGTGGAAGTGGAGCAATTAATCAAGGCAAGTAAACTTCTGCATAATGGTGTCCCCGTCTCAGCCTTGCAAGTAAACAGGAACTAATAAAAAAATTATAATGTCTTCGTTTCGAGAATATTATAATGGTAACCATTGCATTGTCTGAATGCTAGAGATATCCAACCTGAGGATTTAAAGCATTCCCAGTACCATTGGTTTAAAGGTAAGCGACGAATAATCAATAATGTTCTTCGGCCTGTATCTAGTTTGAGTTGTGCATTTTGCTAAATTATAAACAATAATTATGCCCAACTTCTGGACGAGAATACCATTAATCGTTTGTATTGGTGAGAATCTATTTGGTTTTCTTACTTTGCATTATGCAATCGAGGCAAGGTCAGAGATATATATGATGGCGGGGACTATATTGTTATGGTCACATCTAATATACAAAGTGCATTCGATTTAATTCTTTCTTCAATTCCTTTTAAAGTACAGGTTCTTAATGAGACAAGTTTATGGTGGTTTGATAAATCTCGACACATAACTAATGCAGTAGTATCGACAGTGGATAGGAATGTTTCAATGGCGAAGAAATGCTCTGTTTTTATTTACATAAATGGTCTACTCTTTTAGTGGTACCCTAACACCTAAGTGTCCTCCAATACCTAATTCATGTAGTTCTTTAATCATATTAGTTCTTAAATCACCATTGTTTCCCGTATAGGGCCTGCCTTTCTGTCTCAATGTTTCATTGTATCGATGTAATTTATAGGTTTATCAGAGTTATAGACTAGCTTGTTTGTGATTTGTTGGACTATTTTATAATTGTTGCAAATCTCTTCCAACCAAGAATTATCTGTAGAGTTGAGAGCATGATAATTGCTTGAGTCTTCTTTTTTCTCTAATCATATTTCATAATAGTTGCATGACAGTTCTTTAATCATATTTCGTAATTGTTGCAAATTTCTCATATGTGGAATTAATTCTCTTCTTATTTCTCTACATAATACACACACAGTTCCTTTTTTATTTCTTGAGCTTTACACCCCCCCCCCTCCATATATATATATATATATATATATATATATATATATATATATATATATATATATACACGAAAAACATGTAGCATTGGAACATGGCCTTATATTTATTAGTTGCTATTGATTGATGAGCTGCATACGCCTGACTCAAGCACGTGTACATTTTCGGAATTCAAGCACGTGTCCATTTTTAAGACAAGGTTCTCCCTGATGATCTCGAAGAACTCGTTTCGGAATTGGATTGGAGGTACATTTTCTTGTTGGACATGATAAAAAAATCAAAATTTATACTAGGTATTAGATCTTTTGGATCATGGTACAGTCCACTATTCTTTCATGGTATTTTACCATTAGTATGGGAAACTTTTAAGGTTCCTTGGGCTTTCTGAAAAAAAAAGTTCAATAAAATTTATGACTAGTACATTTTTTACAACTTGTCTTATATTATCAAATTATAAATTTTGTTCCACAAGTGAAAATACGTTTGTCGTGCTCTATTTATACATGCTCTATGTATAATAAATTTATGCTACGATTTATATTGCGATTCACACATGTCCTGATTCTATGTACCCACTGCTAATTGACTGGGACATGTGTTTTATCAGTGAAACCATACCAGTTGATCAATTTGTTCCTTCTGCGATTATGTTAATATTATATGGCCTTTAATCTATGCTTTTCATTGTATGAAAATATGTAAACATTAAAACTAACTTTTTATTGTATGTACATTTTACTAGGTTCATCTTCTAAAACGAGTCAGAGGACCAACATGGGGAATTGGGTTTCAAAAGAAACTTGAAAGGGGGGACAATATCGAAATCATCATCTTGAAGGGACGTATAATGGGTAATTTTTCATCTAATTTCAAATTAGAAATCGATATTGTTATTCATGATCACGCTCCATTTGAATTTCGGTTATGGTGTGACATCCCAGAAGAGATCAAATAACACATGTGGACACTTATGTGGGTAAGGTTCTACTTATGCATGTCTATGGCATGTATCCCCATGTAAAATTAGTTTTAATATTTTTTTTTCTTTTAAATAGGATAAGTTTAAATTGCCAAATGAAGATAATATAAAGTCTGTAGTGATGGATCAATTCCATACTCAATTCCGCAACATCGAGTAAAAAATTCACTGTGAACACTTCGAACCACACGACGATTTTGAACAAGCTCTTGAGTGTTGTATTTCGTAATTATTGTTAGATGATAAACGGATTGTTGTTTGTGGGACTTTTGTTGATGCAAAGTACAAGGTTATATTACATTTTATGCAATTATTTTTTCATGAAAATTATTTTAATGTTTTATTGAAAATAAATGCCTTACGTTATTTTGAGAAAAGAAGTGAAGTTAACTCGATCAATAGATCTAAGCAATAGATTCTGCATTGCAGTGGAACTAAAGGATTTCGTCAAGTGAAGTATGAGATGGTAAAATATTTTTCTTGAAAACGTTAGGTTTGGTAATTATTTATTTTTTCTTTTTTTATTGGTAACAGTACTTTATTTATCTTCAAATTTTTATATCATGCCAAGGAAACTGAAGATTCTGCGCCTCTGACAAAGGTGTGGTATACTACACATTGGAGCAAAAGAAATGACTATTGGGTTACTCCAAAGGCTGGAATTGCATATGTAAGATGTTTGCAATTTTTTTTTACTATATTTTTTTTTATTATAACATTATGTTAAATTATACATTGTTTACAATTGTTAATAGGATGAGGTGAAATAAATACTTGCGTCACAATATGAAGATGGTGTGGAGATGGATGATGAATAAGAATTTCAAAATATTTTAGGGTATCTCTCTAGTTATGTACGTGGATGAGAGGTTCGTTCTAACACCAATCAACTTGAAGCTATGCCAAGGGAGAAAGATATTGATAGGGATAGACAAGTTACTGAGGCCGTGAGAGAAGCTGATGAGGAGATAAGGGAAGCTGATGAGGCAAGGATAGAAAAGAAAATGAAGCTCGAAAGCAGAACCCTGCAATGAAAGAACATATGGATGACCTTTTTGGAAGATTTGAGGAGTTATCTAATAGCATAGCTCGTAATAGTACATGAGTATCAGAAGAGATGCATGAAGTATAAATGATCAATAGTCTCATGTCTATTTCTTTTGTACCTTTTTTTGTGAATACTGAAACAATTTATGTAATTGATGTATTTGACTTGATTTTGATGGTGAATATTATAAATACATTGAGTATACAATATTGTAAATATATTTTGTGAAGCAATGAAGCATAAAGGTTCTTATTGGATTGTCTTAATTATCTCAAATATTACATAAGAAAATTAAATACATTTAGTATTATTGGATAATTATTTTATGCATAAAATATGAATATTAAATGCAATAACTATTAGTGGAGGCAATAATTTGCTACAAAAAAATATTTTTAGTGGAAAATTTGAATTGCCACATAATTATCTTGACCTTAAGCAAAAACTTAATTGTGATAACAAATCTTATATTTGTTACACAAAAGTGCCTTTTAGTCGCAAATCTATATTGACACAGAACTATCTTGACCTTGAGAAAAAAACATAGTTTTGATAGAAAATTATTTATTTTCTACAAAAAGAACCTTTTACTGGCAAATAACATGTTTTTAGTGAAAATTTTGATTGTTTTTTGTAGAAAATAATTTTCCACTAAAATTACATCATTTATGTAATACCCCTTATTTATGAGTAATTATTTTTATATTAAATTTCCTTGTGGGTTAATTATATAAAATAAAGGAAATTGAAGTAAATATTACTTTAAGTGATTTAAGAGATAATATTTACTGTGTTTTGTATATTTACTGTTAGGAGATTGTAAATAGTGTAATATTATATATTGTTGCGTCGTTGGGCTTTAAATGACGGTTATGATTTATATTCCAGTCGGATTAATATTAGAAAGTTAATATGACGTTGGAATGAGAATTAATGAACAATATCCCGAATGTCAGTTTTGAGGGCACGGTTAGTTTGGGAACGGTCAAGATAGTCAAAATAAGTGCTAGGTGTGTTTTTGGGTTTCGGGGTACTTTTGGCTAGTTATAACTTAAATATGATGTTACGAGTCATTTTAAGTATGTAGTAGCATTTAATGTTTAACTTAATGTATTTGGGCATTTAAGTCTTTCAAGAGCATTTATTTCTCATTTGTGTATTTGTAAACCTAGAAAGTTAGAGAGAAGTGAGAGAGAAGAGAGAGAGAGAAGAGAAAAGAGGAGATTTTGCCATTTCGAGCCCAAATTTGTTTCAATGAGGAAGTATCCGAGACTACAATCTTGAAGCAAGTTTCTAACTTGCATAAATGTATGATTGTGTTGAATAAATTGTATATATAGTTGGTTTTTCTTTCAAACCCTTTTGAGATTTTGATGATTTGGGTGTTTAAACCTTTAGATTTTTTATATAGACTTGGTGGGAATTGTAAACATTAATGGGTTATCATGTAGAAATGATTTGGAGATGTTAATGGTTGATGATAGTTGGTTTAGTTGGAAGAAAAGAGATTTGGGGATTTAGGGTTTATATCAACCCGTAGCCACAACTGGGCTTGTCGACTAGGTCGAATCGATTCTCCCTCCTTAGCGAATCGATTCGCTAAAATGGTGGCTACAGGTATGAGGACTCGAATCGATTCGGGTTAAGGCCGAATCAATTCAGGCTTATACAGTAGGTTGATTTTCTTAAACAAATCGATTCTCTTTTATGAAAATTGATTCTCTTTCAAGGACGAATCGATTCGTCCCTCAGCGAATCGATTTGAAATCCTATTGTTTTATACAATTTTCCCAAATTGGTTTGTATTCCTTTTCTTTTAGGTTTGAGGCTTAGGAACCTTCTAATATGATGTAATAAAGAGTATTAGGGTCTTGCATAAGGGGGATTAATATCCTAGGTTAGCAAGGTGGTATTCGGGCTTATTTTGGGGATTATTTAGTAGAATTTAATGTCTCATTTCATCTAGTAAATGAGTTTAGGACTAGGGTAGAGTTAGGTAGTATCGTTTTTGACTTTCAAGGGCTGGTATGAGGGTAATTATACTTGGTAGCCTATATCGTTATGCACATATAGTTTCAAAAATAAGAAATTTACATTAAATTGGTATATCTTGTGATTGTGGCACACATGTACATACCTCTCTAAATGCTATCATAAGGGAAGTTACATGAATGAGGTAAATCCCTTTGCTAATAATTCAAGGAGAATGTAGTCCTCGGTCCATAGGACCGATGGTTACATTGCATGATTATTTTATTCGAAGTGAGGTAATTCCAAGTATGGTTATGACTCACTGTCGACGGTATATGGTCGCTTCCCATGCGTTGCGATTTAGGGTACCCATGTGGTCTTGATTGTAGGCCCTGGAAGATGATATCATTTAGGGTCGCATCCAGTGGGGTGACTCCCGGAAGGGTGGTCTTAGAACCGTTATATTATGATTGTAATTATTATCGCAAATATAGCATTTCATATGAATGAGTTAATGAATCTATAAATCAACTTTATGGTATATGATCCCCAATGATTAATTGACTTGTGAAGATATATTTTATAAATTGGGAAATTAAGCATGTTAAATCGAGTTAAGTTATTCCTCTTAATTCAATGGGTAGTGTAACTTAATGAAATGGTATGGCACTAGGATGTGCACTTAGATGAGAGGTGAGGTTGATTCTTATAAATAAGAGTGAACTTAAAATGTTTATGATGTTAGTATTCATAACTGTTAAGCATTTTATTCGCATGTATATCATATGAAACTGGGCCCTGACCCGTTTATATTTCTCTTTCTCGTGTGGTTCTTATTTTTGCTCAGGTGCTCCACCGCAAGGACGCCCGCTTTGATCCTCCCTTCCTAGTGTAAAGGATCTACAACATTTTATGAATGTTGTAGGATTTTTGTAGTAGACGCATCATTTTATTTTGATACTCTAGTTATGATTCGTCTGTATATTCAGGCGTGTTGCCCAAGTTTAGTATTCGTATGTACTGTCATACCGGGTGTAATCTTTTGTATTTAGTCTGTTAACCGACAACTAATTCGGTTATGCTCTATATATGAAACTTTTGTTACCAATTGCATTATGGAAAAATTTCATTTACCAAATTTGCAAAACTATATATATGACATCCGTTTTCAAAAAAAAATATTTGGTGGTTGTCTCGTACTATTACTATGTGACAGTGATGCTAAGAATGGACCATTTAAGATTCCTATTTTTTTTATTAGAATAGCGTGTTGGACACCTCTTATTTTAATAAGCAGGGTGTCACAGATGGTATCAGAGCATCAGGTTTTAGAGTCCTTTGTATCTATGCAGACATATCACGTTCTACCGCAGTGTTCTTTGATATAGAGCCTTATTATTAGGACTGTTTTGCTAATCTGCGTTTACGATTTTCCCTTAAGGATAAGTTTTTTTAACTTTATATTGATTCAGTTGCTTTTGATCTCAGATGCATCCTAGACGAGGTCGCCCGACAAGGGTAAATTGAGTTGTAGCGGACGTAGAGCCCCCACCACCATAGGGAACAATGAATTCAATGGAGGTGGCTAATATTGTTGCCCATGCAGTCAATACTGCAATGACCGCGTTGCGCAACAGCTTCCACAAGCCCAATAATTGACCGTACCACATGGGAAACGGTTAGAGAATCCTTCCTAAATGGTCACCCTCCAGATTTTCAGGGTGGCACTGATGTGATTGTGTCAAATCAATGGAAAAAGATATTCCTTGCCATCTTTGAATGGTGAAATGTAGCGGGGACCGAGAATAGATTCTCACCACTTTTAAACATGTAGGAGCACCCCTACAATGGTGGGAGTTAGGGACAACTCCAGAACAAATGGATATCATGAATATCTCAAAATTTTGGGTTCTGTTTGATCGAAAGTATTTTCCTCCAGCAATCCAGAAGGAGATGAGGAGGAAGCTTCAGGATGTTTTTCAAGGGGAGCGATTGGTGGCGGAATTTGAAGAGGAATTTACTCGTTTAACAAACTTTGTTCCAATTGAAGTAAATCCAGAAGAAAGAAGAATATCAAAATTTATTGTGGGTTTGAGTTGGAAGATAAGGCAACACCTATTGGGAAACTCGACTTTGAAAATATTTGGCGTTGTGATGAATGCAACTTTACTCCATTGATAGGATCATTGCCTTCATTTAAAGGGGAGTAAGAAGATTGGAGATTCTGGTCAATCTAGTAAACAAGGAGGAAATGGTGCCGGTGGAGCACTACCACCACCACAACAGCCTGGGAATAAGCAGAAAGAGAAGGACCTCCAGCAAGGGGACTCAGCTAAGAAATAACGCTTTGGGGGTTCCAACTTTTAGGCACGGTTAGGGTGCTCAGCAGTAGCAGCAGTTAGGCCAATAGGGCCAAGCGGGCAGAGGGAATAATGGAGGTCGAGGCCATCAGGGCCAAGGTGCGGGGCAGTTTTGGAACAACAATCGGGGGCCAACAATTGGAAAATTTTGCGAGCCATTAATTTTATTGCGATGAATAGGGTCATATTAGGATATCTTGTCCACAGTTGAACGGGGGACAATTGCCTAGAGTCCCTCAGAATCCGCAAGCACATCCATAACCTCCAGCACCTATTCGAACCTTCCCTATACAACAGGGACAACTTCAGTATGTGCATATGTATAATATTCAGTATGCTTTGTTTCCTCCATTACTGCCTGCGCTGCCAATTATTGAGGATAAGTTTCCCATTCATAGGTTTGTGGGTCAAGTGTTGTTTGACACAGGTGCAATGCACTCATTTATCGCTAGGCACTTTGCTCATTTGACGGGGTTATTTAAGTTTGCCGAAAGTACTTTTACTAGTGTGGAGTCTTCTATGGGTGATGGTTTATTTATATTCTTTATTTGTAAATGGGTGGGAATAGACCTTGGTAGATTGCGCTTTGAGGCCTATTTTCTCGTCCTAGACATGGTCGGGTATGATGTTATTTTGGGCATGGACTGGTTAGTAAAATATCGAGCCATGGTAAATTGCTATGGGGGTAGTATGGTCTTTGCCATTCTGGGGCAAGAAATGTTTTTAGTGTCTATGCCTCTAACGGAGGGAGGTTCTACCATGCACTTGTATTGTATTGAGGAGGAGATTTTACGAGAAATAGTTGTTTCCCTAGACTCAATTCATGTTGTTAGAGAATTTGAAGATGTCTTTAAAGAAATCCTAGGCTTACCTCCAAGTCGTGAGATTGAGTTCGTAATTGATTTAGTGCCGGGAACTCGGTCGATTGTGAGAACTCCATACCGTATGACTCCTTTGGAAATGAGGGAGTTAAGGGATCAAATTCAGCAACTGTTGGGATAAGGATTCATTCGGCGTAGCATGTCCCCATGGGGTGCTCATGTATTATTTATGTGGAAGAGATATGGTTACCTCTGGTTGTGCATCTATTAACATGAATTGAATAAGGTAACCATCAGGAATAAATACCCGTTACCTCGAATCGATGATTTGTTTGATCATTTAAGAGGAGCGTCGTACTTCTCTAAAATAGATTTGAGAACTAGGTACCATCAACTATGGATTCAAGAGCTGAACGTATCGAAAATCGCATTCTTGACCAGGTATGGATCTTATGAGTTTTTGGTCACGCCTTTTGGGCTAAATAACGCTTGTGCCATATTTATGGACCTTATGAATCGAGTATTTGGGGACTTCCTAAACCAGTTTGTCATAGTGTTTATTGACGACATTTTAGTCTATTCTCGAACTGAAGCTGATCATGCCAAACACTTGCGATTGGTTCTGCATACACTATGGGATCATCAACTTTATGCCAAATTTGAGAAATGTGGTATTTGGTTGCAGGAAGTGCAATTTTGGGGGCATATTGTAATGACTGATGGTATTTTCGTAGACCCAAATAAGGTTGCAGCAGTAAGAGCATGGGATCAACCCACGACGCTAACTAAGATCTGTAGTTTTCTAGGTTGAGCGGGTTATTACTGTCGTTTCATTAAGGGTTTTTCCAAAATCATTGGCCCTTTGACAAATTTGGACTGAAAAGGAGTGAGATTTGTTTGGGATGACTCCTGTCAGCTAGATTTTGGTGATATGAAGGACTAGTTGACTTCTGCTCCTGTACTCGCATTACCAAAACTGGGAGTAGATTATTTGGTCTCTATGGATTCATCTCTATAAGGATTAAGGTGTGTGTTACAACAGAAGCATAGGGCCATTGCATATGCATCTCGCAAGCTTAAGCCCCATGAGAAGAAATATCTCGTGCATGATTTAGAACTTTCCACGGTAGTTTTTTCCTTATAGATATGGAGGCATTACCTCCCGAGTGAGAAATTAATCTGTTTACGGACCATAAGTCGTTACATTATTTGTTCTCATAGAAAGATCTAAATATGCGGCTACATCGGTGGTTAGAATTCTAAAAGACTATCAATTCGATATTCACTACCATCCAAGCAAGGTAAATGTATTAGCTGATGCACTGAGTCGAAAACTAGTCGGGCAACTAGCAGAAGTGTGGAAATCCAAATGGAAAGAACTTAGCCAGGTTGATGCTGTAGTAAGAGCATGTATGTCGGTGTTGATCGTTACGCCTGCTATTGTGATGAGAATAGTAAACGCACAAGGAGGGGATACATATTGTCAAGACCGGGTATGTCAATTGTTAACCGAAGGATCGCAATCCTACTCTATTAGTTCTAAGGGTGGGTTACATTTCCACGAAAGACTTATAGTCCCGAACGAGGGAGACTTCAGGCGTGCTGTCATGACGGAATGCCATGGTTCAAAATTTGCAGTACACCCAGGTGGAGACAAAATGTACCAAGATATGCACCGTCAGTATTGGTAGGCGGGTATGAAAAGGGATATTTTTGAGTTTGTCTCCCAATGCACCACTTATTAATTGGTAAAGGTGGACCACCAACAACCGACTGGATTGTTGCAACCGTCAGAAATACCGGTGTGGAACTGGGAGAGTATCTCAATAGATTTTATCACTTAATTGCCGATGTCACAAAGTGGTCATAATTCTATTTGGGTAATTATCGATCGTTTGACCAAATTGGCACACTCCTTATCGGTATGGATGGATTACAATACAACCCATTATGCCCGGCTCTTTATTTTAAAAATTATGAAACTCCATGGGATGCCTATTAATATAGTGATCGAGATAAAATATTTGTATCCCATTTTTGACGAAGTTTCCAAAAGGCGATGCGAACTGAATTGTGGTTGAGTACATTATACCATCCACAAATTGACGGGGAAATGGATAGAGTTAACCAAATATTGGAGGATATGCTTTGAATGTGCATACTTGACTTTAAAGGAGGATGGTAACAATACCTTCTGTTGGTCGAATTTGCATACAATAATTCATACCAATTTACGATAGGTATGGCACCGTATGAGGCATTGTATGGTGCCCATGTCGATCACCTGCTTGTTGGTTGGAAGTAGGATACAATAAGCTCTTTGGACCTGAAATGATCCAAGATCACCAGAAGAGCTATGCCGACGCAAATCGAAGACATGAGGAATTGGAAGTGGGGGATCAAGTTTTAGTGCGGGTATCCCCGTTGAAGGGTATAATGCGATTTAGGAAGAAAGGCAAACTTGCGCCCCGCTATGTAGGCCCTTTTCCCGTTATTGCAAAGGTAGGCCCCATAGCATATCAAATTGCTTTGTCGGAATGCCTGTAATAAATTCATGACGTGTTCCATGTTTCATATTTGAATAAGTATAAAAGATGCGAGGGAGCTCATTGGCACAATCCATTGGATGATATCGAGTTAAAACGCGATATTTCATATGAGGAACAATCGGTTGCCATTCTAGACCACGGAGAGCGTAGATTAAGATCGAATGTATTACCCTTGGTCTGAGTCAAGTGGGGACACCACAATGCCTAGTAATCAACTTGGGAACGAGAGGATGATATTTGAGGGAAGTACCCACACCTCTTTTTACCACGTATGCCTAAAGTTTGAGGGCAAAATTCCCTTTTAAGGGGGGGAGTATGTAATACCCTTTATTTATGAGCAATTATTTTTATATTAAATTTCCTTGTGGTTTAATTATATAAAATAAAGGAAATTTAAGTCAATATTACTTTAAGTTATTTAAGAGATAATATTTACTAACTTTTACATATGTACCGTTAAGAGAATGTAAATAGCGTAATATTATATATTGTTGTGTCGTTGGGCTTTAAGCGACGATTATGATTTATATTCCATTCAAATTATTATTAGAAAGTTAATATGACGTTGGAATGAGAATTAATGAACGATATCCCTATTTTCAGTTTAGAGGGAATGGTTAGTCCTGGAATGATCGAGATAGTAAAAATAAGTTCCAGGTGTGTTTTTGGGTTTTGGGGTTCTTTTGGCTAGTTATAACTTAAATATGATGTTACGATTCATTTTAAGTATGTAGTAGCATTTAATGGTTGACTTAATGTAGTTGGGCATTTAAGTCTTTCAAGAGCATTTATTTCTCATTTGTGCATTTCTAAACCTAGAAAGTTAGAGAGAAGTGAGAGCTCGAGAGAGAGAAGAGAAAATAGGAGATTTTGCCATTTCGAGCCCGAATTTGTTT
>OX422223.1:133745967-133753467 GCA_949130495.1 Sambucus nigra
AATAACCTTCTAATATGATGTAATAAAGAGTATTAGGGTCTTACATAATGGGGATTAATAACCTAGGTTAGAAAGGGGGTATTCGGGCTTATTTCAGGGACTATTTAGTAGAATTTAATGTCTCATTTCATCTAGTAAACAAGTCTAGGACTTGGGTAGAGTTGGGTAGTATCATTTTGGACTTTTGAGGTCTTGTATGAGGGTAATTAAACTTGGTATCCTATATCATTATGCACATATGGTTTTTGAAATAAGAAATGTACATTAAATTGGTATGTCTTGTGATTATGGCATGCATGTACATACCTCTCTAAATGTTATCATAAGGGAAGTTACACGAATGAGGTAAATCCCCTGTCTAGTGATGTAGGGAGAATATAGTCCTCGGGCCATAGAACCGGTGGTTACATTGTATGATTATTTTATTCGAAGTGAGGTAATTCCATGTATGGTTATGACTCACTGTCGAAGGTATATGGTCGCTTCCCATGCGTTGCGATTTGGGGTACCCATGTGGTCTTGATTGTAAGCCCTAGAAGATGATAGCATTTAGGATCTCATCCAGTGGGGTGACTCCCGGAGGATGGTCTCGGAATCGTTATATTACGACTGTAATTGTTCTCATAGATATGACATTTCATACGAATCAGTTAATGAATCCATAAATTAACTTTATGGTATATGATCCCCAATGATAAATTAACTTGTGAATATATATTTTATAAATTGGAAAATTAATCATATTAAATAGAGTTAAGTTATTCCTCTTAATTCGATGGGTATTTTAACTTAATGAAATGGTATGGCGCTAGGATATGCACTTAGATGACAGTTGAGGATGATTCTTATAATGAAGAGAGAACTTAAACTGTTGAATGATGTTAGTATTCATAACTCTTATGCATTTTATTCACCTGTATATCATAACGAAACGAACCCTGACCCGTTTATATTTCTCTTTCTCGTGTGGTTCTTATTTATGCTCAGGTACTCCACCACTCGGACGCCCACTTTGATCCTCCCTTCCCAGTGTAATGGAGCTACAATATTTTGTGGATGTTGTAGGTATTTTGTAGTAGACTCATCATTTTCTTTTGATACTCTACCTATGATCCGTCTGTATATTCGAGCGTGTTACCAAGTTTAGTATTCATATATACTGTCATACTGGGTGTAATCTTTTATATTTAGTCTGTTAATCGATAGCTTATTCGGTTATGCTTTATTGAATTATTTGTTAAACTGTTATACCTCTATATCAACCTTTTGCTACCAATTGGATTATGGAAAAATTCCTTTTACCATATTTGCATAACTGTATATATGATATCGATTTTTAAAAAAAAAATTGGTGGTCGTCACGTACTATTACTATGCGACAATGATGCGAAGAATGAACCATTTAAGATTCCTATTTTTTTAATTAGAATAGTGGGCTGGCCACCTCTTATTTTAATAAGCGGGGTGTCATAATTTAGTAGAAAAATGACTTCCTTAAATTTCATAATCCAAATAAAGGCATGTATGATTGTGAGCAAAGGTAAAATACGAAAAATAGAAACGTATCTCAAATTTTCAAAAAATGGGGAATAACATAAAAGTTGGAGTTGGGGGGGGGGGGGGGGTGGAATTAAGTAATACCTCAGATTTGACAGATTTTCATGAAAGAAACTTCTGTTAGGATTTTGTAAAAGCAACCCAACGCATCCAAATGCGCTCATATCTTCCATATTTCTGGAGAAAAAAAAACGCAGATCAGTAAATAAATTGGAAATTTAGTAGACATGTTAGCAGCCATACTGTCATAAAAAAATTAATTTGAAACTAATACCATAATCAAACTACTTACCCACAACAATGATCTTGAAGATTCATATCAAACCAAGTTCTTAGTGCATTCAGTAAAAATAAAAATGAGTAACTGAACTAAACAAAAGTAGTACATGCAAATTATTACCTCCAAATCAGATTATCATGTACATAGAAGAGTGTAGCAATATTGGAGAGTGTAGCAATCTTGATCTGTAAAAAATAAAAACATAGTACCGGAGATCTGCACCTACTAATTCAAACTCTTAACCTAATTATTCTCAATTATTTTTTTAACCATAACACTTCCATATTAAAGTACAAAATCGTATATTAAAAAACATATTAAATCTAAAAGTTAAAAAATAGAAAATAACACAGCAACTTCATTCAGTAAAAATAAAAATGAGTAACTGAACTAAAAAAAAGTAGTACATGCAAATTATTACCTCCAAATCAGATTATCATGTACATAGAAGAGTGTATCAATATTGGAGAGTGTATCAATCTTGATTTGTAAAAAATAAAAACATAAGTGATTAAATCCTAAAACATAAACATATATTAAAAAGCCCTAAATTTATCTGGAGAGTGTGTATACCTGATAGATCTGCAAAACTAAATTAAAAATACTCAGAGTTTAAAGGAAACCAACCAAATTTCAGAACTGTAATCGAAAAAAGCTCTAAAATAAGAAAAGGCCCAAAATTCAGAACTGTGTGTGTGTGATGCCGGATCTGTGCGTGTGTGGCCGGATCTGTGTGTGTGTGTGGTGCCGGATCTCTGTGGATGTGTGGCCGGATCTGTGCGTGTGTGTGGTGCCGAATTTGTGCATGTGTGTGCGCGATTGTGTGTGTGCGATTGTGTCTGTGTGTGTGTGTGTGTGCGATTGTGTGTGTGTGTGATCTGTGTATGTGCACGCTGGAGCGTGGGTCGGCAGGGGGGGCAGGGGAAAGAGGGAAGGGGAGAGAGGGTGACAGCGGGGAAGGGAGAGGTAGGAGGAGGGTAGAAGGGGAGCGGCGGGCGGAGCAGGGGAGAGCGGGGCGGAGGCGGCAGTGGAAAAAGGGAGGGGGTACCGAGGACTGCACCGGAGAGGGGAGAGGGTGGAGGAGGGGAGAGGGAGATTTTGGGGAAGGGGAAGGGTAACGGAAACGGGGGTAGGGGGAATGAAAGCAAACGGGGAAGGCAGATTGAGAGGGGGTGTTTTATCTCATTTGACACGTCATAATGTGTACAATCCTATGTGGCACAATCTAACACCATTAGATCGCTCAAAAAAATTCGATCCCCACCGTAGATTTTTTGGAACAGTAAAACACCCCCCTCTCATATAATATATATATATATATATATATATATATATATAAGGGACAAAACTTATGTATATCATAAGATATAAGATTAACTTATGATGTCATAAGATGATTTATACGATCCAATAGACATTATTCTTCCTCTAATATGATCTAAGGGTCTCACACCATGCCACGTGGAAAATGAAAAAATACCCCCTTGAACCCCAAACCCTACCCGTCTCCCTCATTATCCCTATCTATACTCATTTTGGCTATCATCCAACTCAAACCCTTATAATTTCACCTCTCTTGAGCTTCAAGGTCATCGCCATCTGCCAAGCTGCCACCGTCAGGTAATCTCCATCTCTCTCTCTCTCTCTCTCTCTCTCTCTCTCACACACACACACACACACACACACACACACACACACACACACACACACACATATATATATATATATATTTGGGAGTGATGGTTTGTGAATCAAAAGGTGTTTTAAACCTAAATAAAGTGAGAACTTTTGCTCCAGGTATGCAAAAATTGTTTTTGCAAAAGTCTTATTTAAAATTCCTTCGAAACATGTATTTATATGAAAAGCTCAAAATTCGAGGTAGCGGCACTCGTTTAAATGAAAACTAGGCTCGTTCGATCAAGTTTAGCAACTCATTTGAACGACAATAAATTTGTTTGAATGAAACAACTATCTCATTTGAACAAGTTTCAAACGATCTTTAAACAACACAAAACATTACGCCCTCGTTCGATCTTCAATCGAAGTAAACTTCAAACGAGACTTTGAATGAAAATGAACTCTCACACATAACCATAAATATGAAGGGTTTTTTGAAATTTCGATTTTTTTTAGTTACGAACAATTGGCTTCTAATTTTCCTCCGTCCGCTACACCACCAAAGGAATACCCTTGATTTGTAACTAATCGATGTGTTTAAAAGTTTCTTATTCCCCCCATTTGTTTTTTGTTCAACGTTGTACATATTTTTTTTTTGTTAAATGTTGCCTTCAATTAATTGATTTATTGGTTTATTTTTAGGGACTTTCTGTCTAGTATTTTTTTCATCTGTATGTATTATTTTGCAATGTTGTATATATTAGGGCTATAAGTTCGAAGTGTTTAAATGAAGTTATCAAATGTTGGCTGAGTTTTTTAATCTGGTGTACATTATTTGTCATTTTGTGTCTGATTTTGATTGTGCTTCATATGGACAAACTTTGGAATCATGGAGATTAACTTAGATATTGGGTCAAATCAGGTATACTCTTTCATACAAGCTTTCATTTTTTTTTTTGGTACTAATTTTAGATGCTTTTGGGTAAATGTTGATTTATATGATATCATTTTTATTTGGTACTAATTTTAGAAATAAACTGATTCCTATGAATGAATATCTTCCTAAATCCCCCATTTCATGTTATTATTATTTTTTTCTCTTCTAACATACTATTCTAAAACCATGCTTATTGTGCCTTATTTGTCTTTGCTAGAATAAATAATATTACATTCTCTAAGTTGAACTTTATCATAATAAGTAGGTAGCTAAGTTAATGGTAATCGATTTTTTTTATTTATTTTTTTTGCTTTCAATTTTCTTCTATTGATTTTTTGTATATATTAGAGCTTGAAGTTTGAAGTGTTCAAATGAAGTTATCAATATTGGTTAAGATTTCGAGTCTGGTGTACATTTTTTTCGACTCAGATATCATTGGTTTGTTGGATCAAATTAGGTTTACATTGTTTCATTTTTAGTGTATATCATCTCATATTGGCCGCCAAGTCTCCTCTGCCCAAGGTCCAGATTGTTCTTCATAATAGTTATATCTAATTTAATTTTCCTATTATCGTTTTGGGGGATTTTTTTGCATGAGTTTTTTACCTTTTCTTACTTCATTGTCTGTAGGTAATGTTTGAAGGATCAAACAGTCATCGCAAGTTTCTTAATTCTGGCATGAGTGCATCTACCACATAATTTGACTTCTTTTTATCTCTTTAGATGCACATGTCTAATTCTTCTTCACTTTGCTTTTCTAATACATGTCAATGAAAGAATATTTGGATTCCCCAATTATTTTGTTTGTGATTCCCATTAGTAAATCTACTACATATCTATCCCTCTCTACATGTACTCTTTATTGAAGCCGAAGTTGATTTTCTGCATGATTCACAACCTTTACTTTCATTTATGTCGAAACTTTATGTTACTTAGGCGTTTACATTTCAAAACATCTACATAATGAAGTATAGTATGATTTTTCCGGTTTGTTATTCATAATATCTACAAGTCACCTATGTGCAAGCCCCAGATTATTCTTCATAATAGGTATATGTAATTTGATTTTCATATTATCATTTTGTGGATTTTTTATGCTATTTGAACAGTTTAAATTCAATATCGCTACATATTCATCTATAGTACATTTGTTACCTTTTCTTACTTCACTATCTATAACTATTATTTGAAGGATCAAACAGTCATCGCAAGTTTCTTCACGAAATAATTCAGGAATTAAAAATTTATTCCCTTCAGTGAAAATGAAAGTGATTTAAGAGTAGTTTGTAATGCAAGTATTATGAATTTTCTTTCAAACGCAAATACATCGATCATAATTCGAGTTCTTTTCGCATCCATTATTCTGATTGTTAGTTAGAAACAAAGAATATATTTGGCGTTCTCATAGTAATTTCCTTTATTGTGCTTCTGCATATCATTTAGAGTTGTAAAAGACATTGATCATTGATTTTGCAATCTATAAAGGCGTCGATGATTTATTTTGCAACCTTTTGTCCACGAGACATTTTTCTACCTACTCACTAGGTATATTGATCATCCGGGGCCGAATTTGTTTGGATTCTTTTAGAAATTTCTCTTTACTTTAGATTTTAATTATTCAATTGATATTTTCCTTTGCATATTGTAGTGCAATATACAGTTTGTTACTATCGTATATATGATTTAGCCTTCACTCTGCATAGTTGTGCATTGAGGGAGAAACAGTCGACTTAGGAAAGGTATAATTGATGTCTCTGTTTTACTTTCGTATATATGATTTAGACTAAGGAAGAAGCAGTTCAGAGAAGGCATTTAGATATGTTATTATAGATTAAGACAGTGTGCTCTATTAAAGTCATTTCTAATATTGTTTTGAATCTTACGCTTAGCCGAATCCAAATTCGTTTGTGTATTACATTAGAGAGTATTCTCAAAATTAATCAATTGCATGTATTGGTGTTTGCCTCCTATATATATCATTATATTATTGTGTTAAAGAGTGTGTGCATGGGAATGGATTTATTATGCTACCAAATAGTGTGTGGGATACAAAATTATGTGTACTAGAGTTTGCACTGTGTGTTTACTAAAAAAACATTGTGTACCTTTTGCAGTAGTGTTTATGTGTATATGCATTGGTTATTTCTTTGCACTACAATATTTGTGGAAGTACAGTGTGTGTGTGTGTGTGTTTATTTTGCAGTGTGTGTGATTATGTAGTAGAGAGAATGTGTGGTTGTGCATGTGAAATCATTTTTAAAAAACAATATGAAGTAACATTCCACTAGCGACCTCTATTTGTGTGGATACCAACTTCAAAATATTCATATTTTGATACCTTTGGAGTATTTTTCAATTTCAAACGAGGAATGTTAGTTTGAGCACCAACTACAATTTTGATTCTTATTTTAATGTTTAAATTATCTTTTCATTTTTTATTATAAGTTTATCATTTTGATGAATTTGGAGGAGCTGGTGGTGAATCTCCTTTTTTAGCAAACAAGCCATGGAATCACTGAGGTATACTTATACTTTTTTTTCTCGATTTTTGTTAGTTTGTGAATATCCACGTCTATAAATATAGTGACACTCAAACTCTAAAGAAAAAAAGAGCCAAATAATGCTTTTATGTCACTTTTTGAATTCCATTTTGAGGATAAAGAAAAATTAAACGAGGTAATCATGTAATGTCATAACAATAATGTTCTCTTTAATTTTGGGTTGTCTACGACTTTCTTTCTTTTCTTTGAGATCCTTGGAGTTAATTTGAAATATATTTGTAAGATAAAATATTTCATTTCACGTTGGCTTACATGGGATTGTATTTAATGTACTTCATTTCAATATTTATCAGACTTTTTCAATTTTAGGCATTATTTTGATAAAAATTTGTTTTGGTGAAATAATGTAGTTTGACTTCGACAACCAACTATCATCATCATCGTGTCATAAGTATATATTAATTTCTACTACACTCAATTATTTCCTATATTTGTTCCAATACTTTTTACGTTGCTTTTGGGGAGATAACAATGAAACCACTGTACATGCAGGTGCAGATTGTGCTTTCGTTGGGTGGATTGACATTTGGTATTGATACGGAGATAAA